>CM041298.1:22106870-22449591 GCA_023052935.1 Piezodorus guildinii | reverse complement strand
ATATAGTATTATATAATACTTACAGTAATATATATATTATAATATCTCTTTTACAACATAGAATATAGATATTATAATATTAATATAATATATAATAATATATATTATCTTATTATCTTCAAATTACAAAAATTAAATATCATTTTAATAATTATTTGTATTACAATAAATTATAAATATATATATATTACTTTTTATCATATCCAATTTTATCAATTAATAAATATAATATAAATAAATTTATTTTAATGTAATTAATAGTAATATTAAATAAAATTTATTCCTTTTAATTCTACCTCATTGTAATACAGTAAATAAAATATAAATAAATAATCTTTTCTATATAAGATATAATCATATTAATAAAAATAATATTATAAGTACTGTATTAATATCCCACATTTCATAACGCAGAATATAAATATTTAATAGTATTAATTTCTCATAATAAATATAATAAATATATATTATAATTATTGATAGATCCTTATAATAATAATATAAATATAATATTATAATTTCTAATTCCTAATAGTTAACAACATTAATAAAATAATTTATAATATTATATTCAATCTTTCATAAATACATAAATATTAAATAATATTTAAATCATATTCACTTCCTAATGATAAATTGACAAAATAGTTAAAAATATATTTAAAGTTACTTGTTAAATATAATAATTTAATACTATAAAATATTAAATCATTTAATACATACATTTTCCCATTAAATACATATGTAATAATATATATAAAGTTACCTGTAATATATAACAATTCATATATATAGTAAAATATTTTGAAGTAATTTTAAATACATATGCTCAATTTCTAATGAATTGCCATAATAGTTAATAAATATAAATAATATATATTATTAATCTTTCAATACGTCATAATATAAATATAATATTATATATTTAATTTTGTCTCAGATTAGGTAAAATAGTAATTTAATAAAATTTAATTTTTAATATTAGTATCCATCATTTTAATCAATAATAAATATATATTAAATCAATTGCTCAACTTGCAGGTAAGATGAATAATATAAATAAAAATATTATATACTTGTTATTATCTATCATTTATATAATAAATATTATAATCATATATCAATTGCTCAACTTAGTTAAAATAGTAAATAATATATAAATAATTATTTTCTACTATATTTTAATCCACATTGCTATAAATAATAAATAAATTTAAATCAAATATTCTAGTTTGCTCAACTTTAATTAAATAACAATATAAAAATAAATAATAATCTGTTTATATTCAACCATTTCGTAACAATGAGCCAGGAAATATAAAAGATATTTATAAAAGTATTGTCAGATCTTTGTCTCACTGATAGATGCCAATAGTAAAGTAAATAAATAAATAAATATTATAAATTACCTTGTATATTCAGTAATCCATCATTTTCGCTAATCACACTTGAGCCAGTAAAATTTAAATGAAGTCAATATTAAATACAAGAGTATTGCTCAGATCTTTGTCCTCAACTGGATTAAGGATTAGACCAATAGTACATAGTTAAATAAATAAATAAATATTATAAAGTTACCTTGTTATATATCAGTATCCCATATTTTCGCTAATCACACTTGACCAGGTAAAATAGTTAAATGAAGTCAATATTTAATACAAGAGTATGCTCATCTTTGTCCTCAACTGGATTAATGATAGACCATAGTAATATTAAATAAATAAATATTATAAGTTACCTTGTTATATATTCAGTAATCCCTCATTTTCGCAATCACACTTGAGCCAGGTAAAATAGTTAAATGAAGTCAATTTTAAATACAAGAGTATTGCTCAACTTGTTAAGGATTAAGATTAGACATAGTAATATAATAAATAAATAATATTATAAAGTTACCTTTTATATATTCAGTAATCCCATCATTTTCGCTAATCACACCTTAGCAGGTAAATATAAATAAATATCAATATTTAAATACAAGAGTATTGCTCAGATCTTTGTCCTCAACTGATTAAGGATAGACCAATAGTACATAGTTAAATAAATAAATAAATATTATAAAGTTACCTTGTATATATTCAGTAATCCATCATTTTCGCTAATCACACTTGAGCCAGGTAAAATAGTTAAATGAAGTCAATATTTAAATACAAGATATTGCTCAGATCTTTCCTAATGGATTAAGGATTAGCCAATAGTACATAATTAAATAAATATAATAGTACTTTAAATATTTAGTTATTATTCATTTCGCTATCACATTGTCGTAATACACTGCGTAAAATAGTTAAATGAAGTCAATACTTTAATACACAACTGTCAGATCTTGCCAATGGATTAAGATTAGACCAATATAAATATTAATAAATAAATAATTTATAAATTACTTTTATCATTTCACATTACCATATTTTGTATAATGAGCTGAAGTTAAAATAGATAAATGAAGTCAATATTTTAAATACAAGGTATTGCTAGACATTAATTAAATGAATAATAATATTAAAATATGTAATATTATAAATCTAATTTGTAATCAACCTTAGTTAAATATTAAAGAAGTCAATTTTAAATCAAATTGCTAAAATAGATAATTGTCTAACTTGGATAAGGATTAGACCATAGTATTTTGTTAAATGAATTAAGATATAAATATACTTGTTATATATTAATAATATCATATGTTCCTTGTAATATTACTAGTCAAATTTTACTATCAACTTTACAGGTATGTTAATTAGTCATATTGATAAGAAAGATATACTATCTTAGTCTAATTAAGATTAAATATACTAGTTAATATAATATATTATTATAAGTTACTAGTTATAATAGTTAATGCATCATTTTAATAAAGACTTAGCGTTAAAATATTGAAAGAATCAATATTAAATATAAAGTATACTCATATTTATTTCAAATTGGTATAAGATTAACCAAGTCATATTAAAAAAATACATTAAAGTTACTGTATATTAGTAATACATATTTTCGATAATTTGCCATGACAGGTAAAATTCAGTTAATAAAGTAAATTAAAATAAAGTATTCTCAGTATCTTTTCCCTGAATAAGGTTAGTCCAAAGTACATAGTTAAATAAATAATAAATATTATAAAGTTACTTTTAATCTTTATCCAACATTTTGCGTACATAACATTAATAAATAGTTAAATGAAGTCAATTTTAAATCAGAGTATTGCTCAATCTTTGTCTCAACTGGATTAGGAATAGACCAATAGTACATAGTTAAATAAATAATAAATTTATAAGTTATTTTATATATTCATATCATATTTTCGTAATCAAACTTGAGCAGGTAAAATAGTTAAATGAATCAATATTAAATACAAGTATTGTCAGATCTTGTCCTAACTGGATTAGGATTAGCCAAATAGTACATAGTTAAATATAAAATAAAATTATAAAGTTACTTGTTATATATTCAGTTATCCCATTTTCGTAATCACACCTTGAGCCAGGTAAAAATTAAATAAGTCAATTTTAAATACAGTTGCTCAACTTGTAATGGATTAGATATAGTTAAATAAATAAATAAATATTATAAAGTTACTTGTTATATATTCAGTAATCCCATCATTTTCGCTAATCACACTTGAGCCAGGTAAAATAGTTAAATGAAGTCAATATTTAAATACAAGAGTATTGCTCAGATCTTTGTCCTCAACTGGATTAAGGATTAGACCAATAGTACATAGTTAAATAAATAAATAAATATTATAAAGTTATCTTGTTATATATTCAGTAATCCCATCATTTTCGCTAATCACACCTTGAGCCAGGTAAAATAGTTAAATGAAGTCAATATTTAAATACAAGAGTATTGCTCAGATCTTTGTCCTCAACTGGATTAAGGATTAGACCAATAGTACATAGTTAAATAAATAAATAAATATTATAAAGTTATCTTGTTATATATTCAGTAATCCCATCATTTTCGCTAATCACACCTTGAGCTAGGTAAAATAGTTAAATGAAGTCAATATTTAAATACAAGAGTATTGCTCAGATCTTTGTCCTCAACTGGATTAAGGATTAGACCAATTTTTAACTTGTATATGGTTATTATTATTTCATATTGTGAAATTCTTTAAAACATTTATTATTAATTATTTATATTATATTTTTAATTAAATCAGAATAGTGGTAACTTAAATGTCTTGAGTCAGTTTTAAAATTCACGGTTTTATCTACATTTTTATTGATATATATAGCATCTATGATTTTTCTATTTTGTTTATTTTTGACTATTTCCAAAATTTGTGGTCTATTGAGATCAAACTTGTGTTTTAAATGTATGCTATGTTGTGATAAAGCAGTTGTATTTATATTTTTACTGCTGTTACAATTACTTTTGTGCTGTTTAGTTCTAGTACTAACTTTTTTGGACGTTTTCCCTATGTAACATTTTTCACAGTCCAGACAATTTATTTTGTATACAACATTTAATTTTTCTTCATTACTTATAGGGTCTTTTGTGCTGGTGAGGAATTTTTGTAATTTATTATGGTTATAAAGGCCTAATTTGATGTTGCGTAAATCATATGCTAATAATGTTTTATTTATTTCATTATCCATCAACACTTTTAAATAAAACTAAAATAAATATGTCCTCAATAAATACTTTATTTAAATTTATTTATTTTTAGTTTTATTTAAAAGTGCTGATGGATTTAATTATTATTTTGTATGTTTATATCAAATAAAAACCCTTTTATAGGTTTGTTGACCCATAAACCCGCTTAACCAGCAAGACCTTACTGTTTTGCGGGAGCTGTAGAGCCGACGCCGCACAGTGGGCAATATGACCGATTTAGGTAGACAAAATTCTGAAACTTGTCTATATTTAACCTTTGGGGTCCCAGATTACGGAAAAAAATATTTAAAAAAATTATAAAAACTAATTATTTTTTTGAGACGATTAGCGAGCGAGCCGTGGTCAAACATCAAATTTATTTGCTAAAATCTAAAACTCCCCATTTTATATTTGAAGTCCCAGAATACGGGAAAAACAAAACAAAAAATCTAATTATAACTCGGAGTTGTTAAAATATGCTTATAGATGTATTTGATATGGGTTAGGAAATTCTTGAAATTATGGATTGTAAAATTTTTGATTCGTGGTATTGTGTCAGAAAAAATTATGTATCACCCAAAACGCAAAATTTCTTTGTAATATCTAAAGACTAATAGGATTGTTAAAACAAATGCTAAAAACAAATCCTTGGGGTAACTTGGGGGTTATATAGTTTTTCGATATTGAATAAGGGCGTACATTTACAAATTGCTAAATCAACTCTACAGGTGAGATTGCAATTTATATTCAACGACGAGTTTGGAAATATAATGTCTTACCTGTTTTAGCAATGCCCATTGTTAAATAAAAGCAAAAAGACTTTGCTCTAAATACACCTTAAACAGAATAAATGACCATCGAATAAAAATAATCCCACTGTTGGTTATTAGGCACTTGTGGGAACAGGAATGATTCATTCATTTACTATTTATTTGTAAACACGGTTTTGTGGGAGATATTAGTATTAACGGTATTGGCAACTAATAATAAAAAGGTGAAGCACTGGAAAATTCCAAACTTTTGACTTGACATTTGTCCACCTATACTGGTGATTTAGCCCACTGTGCGCCGTGCCTATTTCTATATCAATCAATTAATTAATAGAAAATATATGATATAGTTAATTAATATTATATGATATGATATCAATATATATATGATTAGTCAATTAAATAAAGAAAAATAAAGTTTATTTTTTTTCTTCATTCGCACCTGTCAAAAGGTATCGGATAATAAGAAAATGTGATGTATAAAAAGTGAGATCAGACATGGTAGGCATGGGGAAGGAAAGTGCCCAGCAGAACCCCTTCCAAGGCTTTGATTTAGCAGAGGAGGTCTCTCATCCAGCTTCTCTTTAGCCTTCTTCTCACTGGCATTTCAGCTATTGACATGTTAATAAGTGTATTGTTGTGTCCGTGTAGTTTACTGTGAAAATAAGAATAGAGAGTTTGTATGTGTTGGTTAACTGTTGATTGTTTAAGTCCGTATGGATTTAAGTAGATAAGCGTATGCATTCAGTTTTTGCTCAATTTTTAATTTCGATGATTTAGATAGAAGTGTATCACTTCCAGATAGATCACTAGCTGGTAATTAATTGATAATTACAAAATATATGAACCTCAAGAGAATAACTGTAACAGTAAAATAGTGCTACAATGGTACTTGAATTAAACAAAAAAATAACTTAAATAAGTTATATGAATTGTATTTTTTCTTATAATTACAAAAAAATTAGGAATGAAACAGAGGTTATAATTAAAATCTGGTGCTTTTAGTTCACGACTTTCACTTATATCTGTTGTTTTTAAAGGATTTTTTTATACGTAAATAGATGATAGATAGAAGGATAGATGAAATACGTAGGTAAGTGAAAGAAAAAAATGTTAAAGAATTAATATTCGATTGAAACATGTTAATACACATATAATTTATTAATTAATCTTTTATATTAATTATTATCGGCGAAAATCAGTTAGTTTTATCGGCTTTTTAGTTCTCTCCATTTAATTTTACTGATTTGTATAGAAAATATATTTTTCCCAAAATCATTAGCTTTCCAACGGTATGTTATACGTCTATATTACTATGCTCCAAAAACCAAAACTTATATTACAACATTTGTTTGCTCTTTTCTCCCTGATTTAGATTTATAATTCGTCCATCTTATATATATATATATATATATATATATATATATATATATATATATATATATATATATATATATATACCTGTTTTTTATCAATGCTAATTACATGATATGGTTAATTCCTTCGAATGTAAGAAACAAAAGGTACTTTAGAGAAAGAAAATTTAAAATATCAACATTAAAGCCCTGTCAGACTGTTTCAATCAAAATGAAACTCTTTAAATTTTAATTGTCATAGTGTTCTTAATTAAAATCCTTAGTTATATATATATATATATATATATATATATATATATTATATATATATATATATATATATGTATATATATATATATATTTTTTTTTTTTTTGAAGAATCGTAAAAAGATGCAAAAATTGGAAATCTGGAATTGAAAAATTTTCATCATTCCAATACTTTTTTTATTAATTTTTTAAATAGAATAGGAAATTTCCCAGCATTATTAAAACAAACTGTAAAAAAAAAAATAATTGAAAAATTAGGTTAGTGGATTAGTAATAGAAGTAAGTATACAAAAACAATGAATAAATATAATAAGGGAAAAATGATCAATTATAATTATTTGTCCCTTTTGTCTAGACTATAGCGCAGCTTACGTACGACGAATAGGCGACTCTGAATGGAAGGCAACAAAATGATTGTAGAAGAGAACTTGGTAGAAGGCGCCAGTCGACACATACTCGTAAGTACTTGCTGCTAGCTTGTTCATACGGTACTGGTCTGAGGGCAGTGGGTGCACTCCTATCTGGTTAATCCCTACACTATTCACCAACAAAAAATATTTTCCTCGTTTCAATAAACTTATTTAATTTTATTTTAAATTCCAAACTAAATTATTAAAAAAAAAATGTACAGGCTGAAACAAGTATTAAACACGATAAACTTTGTACAATCAGTCTTTTTTTATTGGATTGTGTCACATGAAATGTCCGTTTTCAAGGTAAGGGATTTTTATTAAATTTATTCGAAGTATTTACCTTTTTTTTCTACACATTTTTCCCAAAGTGGCACCAACTTATTTATCACCGAACTGAAAAACTCTGAGCTTTGAAGTAAAACAAAATCTGAAAACGTACTTTTCACTTGATCATCTTTTTCAAAAAGTTTTCCTTTGACGAAGTTGTCTAAATTCCTGAACAGATGGTAATCAGTTGGAGACAAGTCGGGAGAATATGGTGGGTGCAGAAGAACTTAGTAGCCGAGGTCTTTCAATTTTTGCACGGTATGTTTTGAAACATGCCGCTCAGTGAGGTACCCATGTATCGAGCTTTTTTACTTTCCTAATACACTTTAAATGTCTGGGAACGGTAGATGCACTTGCATTTAGTTGTGCTGAGAGTCCTTCAACTGATTGGTAGGGGTTCCTTTCTACTGTATGTTTGAGGACATCGTTGTCTATTACGGACGGAGGTCTTCCTAGGCTAAAGTGGCCTAGTTTAAACTCGTACAAAAATATTACTCGAAAATCGCGTGTTTCCATGTTCATATTTGGAGGTATACTAAAAAGTGGGTAATAGTTTGGTAAGCTAATGTTTATAATACAAAGGTGGAGGATTAGTAACTGTTTACTTTAAATATGTAAACATTCGGAAGATACCAACAGAGACCTGCAAAATCCTTTATGTATTTCAGAAACTATAAAAACGGACATTTCATGTGAAACAACCCAATAATAATAAATCTTTAAACTTTGATATCTGTTTAATAAATGAGTATGAGATATATGTTAATATGAACTTTTTGTTAATTTGTGTAAGTGAACTAATACGTGAAATGGTGCCGTGAAATTACGAAACACCTTGTTGAGCAAAGTAAAAGTCAGAATAAAGTATGATGAAGTGATGACAGTGAAGTTGGCAGCCTTAGTTTTGGCTGAGCCAAAAATCATGACTTGACGGGACAGCGGGGCAGCTTGTACAACTCTAAGCGACCGGGCAGTTATAAAGTAGTTTGGACAGTGGGTGGTAGGGGGGGGGACCTTGGCCGTAATTTTATGAGGGAATCAAGGAAGGATTTGAGGGCGGCGTGTAATTAGGCTGACTGGGCTAATTCCGGTATCAATAACCAATTAGACTGATGCCGGTCCAAATTGGTTTAGTTGGAACATTATTGTTGTCCGTAGCCGAGGGTCGCCTCTAATTATCTAATTACCATGAGCAACTTGCCCCACGGGTGATGGATTGGAGCGAGGCTACCTCCCGGGCATTAATCATGTCCCCTGGATCTGTCAGTCCTTGGATCGTCCAGATGTGTCTTAGCTACGGGGGCTAGTTTGTCGATAGTTGTTTCATCAATCTTATTCGAAAACCGCTTGTTCCCTGCCCCCTTCTGATAATTTATTCAGAGTTTGCGTACTGTCAAGACCGCCGAATCTTTTCTAGATCATTAGGAAGACTCGGAATGAGCCAACAACCTTAAACGTACACAAAAGAAGTCGTATTTAGGCATCCACTAATTTTCATTCATTAATCTATGACATCCTGCCCTACAGTATCCTTTAATAATATTCCGCCTATCCAGGTTTTATTAGGATAGAGATCTTTAACGAGTACCTGACATCGCTCAGGCTCGGGACCACCTTTTAACGCCCCCTCCGAAGGACGGCGTAACTAAGGATTTTTTACTCCCATTAAAAAATCCTAGGACCACCTGCGGATTTGAACCCATGACCGTTGGCATGGGAGGCTGTTACGCTAGCCACCCAGCTACAAGTGATCCCCCTTGTTCATCGGTACATTCGTTCAACACAAGATCCCAGCCCACTAACATCTATTTTCCTTCTCATCGAACACTATCCTTTAAAAAAATCCGTTAGTTTGCGTGCCACCTCACTTTAGAATTCCATACCTACCTCTATAGGCAAAGCATCTTCTTTAATCTCTTTTAAAAACAAATTTTTCCATCATCTCCTCAGTAATAAATCTTCCAAATAATTGTATAACAAATAAAAAATAATAGTCATATTTCACTTTAAAATGAGGAACACAATAAATATATTAACAAAAACTTTTCTTTATTTTTTTTTTTCCCTGAGAATTTATGATATTAGTGTGAGATACAATTATAGTATCTCTGCATGCACATCTGTTTAGTTTTAAATAGTCGTACATGAATGTACTATTGTTGTATCAATTCAGTCCCGTTCTACCAGATCTCGACTTCCTGACCTCTACCCTCCTCCTCACCGTACTGCTGCCTTTGACAAGTCCTTTCTAGCCAAAGCAACATCTCTTTGGAATTCTATCTCTTCTGAGATCCGTCATGTAAGAACTGCTTCCTCCTTCAAATAGCTCCTTTTCAGCCACTTTCTCCTTACCCAGTCAAACAAACAATAACCTCAAACTGCAGATGCTATAAATACCATTTTATTTTATTCTTGTGTTTATAAATCTTAAATTATCAGTGACGAAGTTGGAATTGATGGTTTGGTAAAGGTATGATCCTAGGAAATATTGTCTGCGGATAGAGGGAAGGAGCCATTTTAACTCACTGTATAAATGGGTCATATGAGATCTCTATGGTTTACCGAGGACAAATCTTAAAAATATGTTCATATATATATAAATGTTGAACAATACAGTTGGTCTTAGAAAAAACTTTATTCTTACGACCCACTTAAATATCTTTTTATTAGGGGTTACTTGTAGTATGGTAGTTAGCATAAGTCTCTTATTCCCAAGATGCCGGGTTCAAAACCACAGGTGGCCCCTTTAATGGGAGTAAAAAATGCTTTGTTATGCCGTCCTGCGGAGGGGACGTTAAAAGGTGGCCCCGAGCCTGTGCGATGTCAGGTACTCGTGAAAGATCCCTATCCTAATACAACCTGGATAGGCAAAATTTAGGACTCCCGCAGTAGCATCGTCCGATTAGCCATAGTAGCATAAAGTGACGTTAAATAAATAAACAAATAGATAATATAACTATATTAAATTGTTGATCAGCAATGAGTTTATTCCCCATTTTATATTACCTATGACAAATATCTGTATCAGATAATATTTTACTGTCCTTATTATCAGTAAGTATGTTTGTGGCTATTGCGCTCTAACTCAGCCTCTCCTGGCTAAGACCAGTAATGCGGCTGAGAGAGAGGCGCTGGGATCTCTTGGATTCCGCTTTTTTCCTCCACAAGTGTGATACAAACGTCTTATAACCCAATCTGGGGTCCCCTTAGCAGTTTTATATAGTTACCATTGTTTGTATGATGTTTATTTATTTGCCAACTTTTTATTTATCTCAATTATAGGTTTGTTTGTTTTTTGTTTTTTTTTATATTATTTTATTGTATACATATATATATATATATATATATATATATATATATATATATATATATGAATTAATTTATTTTCTATTTTATGTAATTTGACTATTATTATTATTTTCTGTATATATTGTATGAATGTGGTCTCATATCAGTATTACTATTGTTCATTCTGAAACAGATTGTAATAATTCTCAATAAATAAATATTTTTTTTATCAGTAAACCAAAAATTACGTTAAAAAATAATTTTGCTCTTTTTACTCTAGTTGGTCATCGTCCGATTAGCCACAGCAGCATAAAGTGACGTTAAATAAATAAACAAGCAGATCTTTTTACTTTAACTAGGCCAGATCTCTTTACGCAAGAATCATGAAACTGACTTGTTTTTAGAGGCAAGTGATTCTGATCTTATCCTTCAGAAGAGCTTATTTGCCAATATCCAGGGAGCAATGGTTTGTTTAAAATCGCATTTTATGCTCTATTGTAAAACAATTTTAAAACAGAGCCCTGTATAGATGAGGAGAGGGCTCACTATTTAGCGGTTATAGGGAGCTCAGGTAAGGGAAAGGTATATCGAGCGGAGAGAATGGCCCTAAAGCACATTTACCTGGAGCTCAATCCCCCGAGATTTAACTAATACCTCGGGGATTGGACCTGTCTTTGAAGAACCCTCGTCGGGCAGGCTTCTTAGCCCTTGTATACAATAGCTTTCCGTCTTCCTATCGCTTCCGCTGGGGCTAAACCGCCAATAAACAGGCCTATAAGGTTCCAAATACAACGGCTTTTGGAATAGCGAGAAAAAAAGTTATTATCATAAACCATATAATATATATTTATTTGAAAAAGACTATGTGTTGTACAAATTAAATACAAATAAATCGGTGAAAACAGAAGATGGCATTATAACCGAAACATAGTGCATTATATTGGGTTGTATCACATGAAATATCCGTTTTTATAGTTTCTGAAATACATAAAGAATTTTGCAGGTCTCTGTTGTTTTCTTCCGAATGTTTACATATTTAAAGTAAACAGTTACTAACCCTCTACCTTTGTGAATGTGAACATGGAAACACGCGATTTTCAAGTAATATTTTTGTACGAGTTTAAACTGTGCCATTCAGCAGCTGAGGCCGCTAGAAATATTTGCAAGAAGTTTCGAGAAGGGAGTGTTAATGAACGGACCATTCGCTGTTGGTTATCTAAGTTTTCAGCTGGGGATACCGACTTGGAAAAACTTCCCCGAGGAAGACCTCCGTCCGTAATAGACAAAGATGTCCTCAAACATACAGTAGAAGGAAACCCCCCTAACAAACAGTTAAAGGACTCTCAGCACAACTTAATGCAAGTGCATCTACCGTTTCCAGACATTTAAAGTGTATTGGAAAAGTAAAAAAGTTCGATACATGGGTACCTCATGATCCCACTAAGCGGCTGCAAGACCCCATGTTTCAAAACATACCGTACAAAAATTGAAAGAACTGGGCTACGAAGTTCTTCAGCACCCACCATATTCTCCCGACTTGTCTCCAACAGATTACCACCGGTTCAGGAATTTAGACAATTTCGTCAAAGGAAATCTTTTTGAAAATGATTATTAAGTGAAAAGTACGTTTTCAGATTTTGTTTCACTTCAAAGCTCAGAGTTTTTTAGTTCGGGGATAAAAAAGTTGGTGTCACGTTGGGAAAATGTCTAGAAAAAGAAGGTAAATACTTCGAATAAAATTATCTTGTTTTCATATCGTATTTTTAATAAAAATCCTTTACATTGAAAACGGACATTTCATGTGACACAACCCAAAAATAATATGGTAGTGAAGTATAATCATCGAACTCAAATTCTATATTTAAAACTTTTTTTTAAACTCTAACTTCATTTAATAGTTCCCAAATTGATTTTGACAAACGAGGTAAGTAAAAGTCGTGTGTCGTCCACGCCTGATTTTTATTGTTTACTAGCAGACCCAACCAGTTTGAACTGTGTCTTACCGAAATCGGTCAAGCCGATCACGCGTGATGCCATGACCAAGGAAAACTGGGATTCATTTTTATATATGTAGATAAAGAGTATACCTTGGGGAATTAAAAAGAAAACAAAAACTATTCACCCAACTAACGCTCATCTTTCTTCCTTCTCCTCACTAATTTAAACATAAAAATAAAATAAAACAGAGACTTTTGTCAAGCCGTTCAAGCGTGATGCGATGACCAAGGGAAAAGACGATTCATTTATAATATATATATATATATATATATATATATATATATATATATATATATATATATATATATATTATATATATATATATATAGGCTAATTGCGGCAGTGAAAGATCTCCAAGGTCTGTAAAAGCCAACCGAAAAAAATAACAGATATATATATATATATATATATATATATATATATATATATATATATATATATATATATATATAGATACAGATATATATATATATATATATATATATATATATATATAGAGAGAGAGAGAGAGAGAGACAGAGAGAGAGAGAGAGTGAGAGAGAGAGAGACAGAGCAAGAGAGAGAGCGATTATTATTATCTTAGAATATTAAAAAAAAAATACTATATGCCAAGGTAATTTTTCTTTTTTTTTTTTCTTGTATAAGATCCTTCTCCCTACTGATATAAACATAATAAAAATAGAGATAGAGAAATCGGTCAAGCCGTTGACGCGTGATGCGATGACAAATATATTAAAATAAACAACATTCTCACGGGTTTATTTTAAGAATATAAATACTCCACACTTGTTATATTTAGCTCTTGGCATACTTAAATCATTAACACTATCATAGTCCTTTAACTCGCAATTAGCCTTTAATTTCTTAATATTCTAAACCAATTTACTGTAATAATACTATAACTAACTATTCTTGGACTTTGATAACTTCAGATCCGGTTGCAGTGAGAAGTTAGGCCCGTTTCTGGGTCAAGCCTCACGCTAAGCCTGTCATCAGTTTGTGGATAAACTGTCTCGGAAAATGGTTAGTTCGTAAAGAACTGCTGCTAAACAGAACTAAAAAACTATCAAAATCATACTGAACTATTCTAATATAAACATTTTTTATATTTATTTATTCGGATATATTACAGTTTGTCGCAATGGACAATAATAATAGTGCTACATGATAATATTCATACAATATTTACAATATAAACAAAAGAAAAGTCAAATTACATAAAATAAAGCTAAAATTAATAAAGGTATATAATAACAAAATTTATAAATTAAATAAATACTAGGATAAAAAATAAATAAACAAAACATGAACACACTCATACTTTATAAATATTAAATTTTCTTCAGCGTTTATCATTCGGAGTTTTTTTTATTCTAAAATTACCTATTGACTTATCCGGAAAATAAATCATTTATTGACCAACACTCGATCTATCTCTTTCCATACCAATTTTTAAAATTAAATATTATTAAATAATTTAAAATATCAACCGTTGTTTGTTTGTTTGTTTATTTATTTAACGTCACTTTATGCTACTATGGCTAATCGGACGATGCTACAGTGGGAGTCCTAAATTTTGCCTATTCGGGTTTTATTAGGATAGGGATCTTTAACGAGTACCTGACATCGCATAGGTTCGGGACCACCTTTTAACGTCCCCTCCGAAGGACGGCGTAACTAAGGATTTTTTACTCCCATTAAAAAATCCTAGGACCACCTGCGGGTTTGAACCCGTGACCTTTAGCATGGGAGGCTGTTACGCTAGCCACCCAGCTACAAGTGATCTCATCAACCGTTGTTAAAATCATTTTAAGAATTTTTAAATATATAAATATATATATATATATATATATATATATATATATATATATTTATATATTTTAAAATTTATTTACTGATATTTACAAGTTTATTGGTTGATACATTTAGTAAAACAGCTTTTACATAAAAGACTTTGGAGGATTGTCAGGAATGGAAGAGGTAGCTAGGATTGAAACTAGTGTTTTAGAGTGGGAGTGGAGTTTGTCATGGAAGGATTGATAACTGGTTTGAGCCAAAGCAGCTAGATAAGGAATATTAAGGTCTTTATGGAGTGACAAAGTAAGGTGCATTGAGGATTTTGGATTGTAAGGATTGGATACGGGAAGAACTTGATGATTTAGTAGAGACCCCAAGCTCAACTCCGTAAGTCCAGATAGACTTTATGATGTCATGTAAATGAGCTTTTTTGAAGTTAAATGAAAGGTTAAATTGTCTTTCTAATAAGTGTTGAAGTAACCTAAAACAGCGAGGGGTTTCCTGTCTAGTGTGCGGATTCCATGTTAGACGTTTGTCAAGTAGAAGTTCTAGTTTGCGGATCCGTAAATATATTTAGAGATGAAAATTATTGGGTTGTTTCACATGAAATGTCCGTTTTTGTAGTTTCTGAAATACATAAATGATTTTGCAGGTCTCTGTTGTTTTCTTCCGAATGTTTACATATTTAAAGTAAACAGTTACTAATCTTCTACCTTTATATTATAAACATTAGCTTTCCAATCAATTACCCACTTTTTATTATACCTCCAAATATGAACATGGAAACACGCGATTTTTGAGTGTTCAAAAGCCTGTTCTACATCTAGAAAGGCTCCAGTGCAGTACATTCCGCGCTCCAATGTAGATTGAAAAAAATTAACCATATCATCTTGTTAGCATTGAAAAAAATGGACAAATATGTGTTAAATGTTTTAAATGATCTTTTTCAAGTATTTACTTCAAAACCGGCAAACCTGCAGCTAAACAAATCCTCCAATATGGACCCAAGCCGTAATGTCAAATCAATCAAAATAAAAATATAACTTTCAAAAATAGGATTGAAACTTATAAAATGAAATAATTACAATATTTCAGTGAATTCAATAGATTTGATGAAAATGTGATATCAAGCGATAATACAACATTTACTAAATCATTCGAAACAATCTATTACAATCAGTCAATCATTTTCACAACCTCTTGATAGAGTATAATTATATTATAGAATTATACAATATAGAATTTATTGTCAGAAATGATGAATTACAGAATGTCATATTCAATCAATCCCACTTATTTTATCTTGCTTGGTAAAGCTTTTTTTTTTTTTTTTTAATAAAACTTCTATTTACAAATGACAAAAAAAAATGGTGCTTGCAACACACGACTTTCAATCACCTCGGCTGTTAAAATCAATTTAAGGACTTTTATTTAAAGTTTAAAACAAGTCAATTAAAATAAAATGTTATTTCAGTTTGGTTGCAAACATATGATTTAAACTAAATAATGGTACAATATAGGGGAATATAGCGCGCTAGTCTATCTATCTGATCAGGTTGAGAGTTCGAATCCCAGTCCCGGCGGGGCTTTTATAAGGATATAATTAAATGGGGATTCACTCACAGCCTCTCCCTCGGGTATGTGAGACCCGGTGCCAGCCTAATGGTGGCCACTCACAAAAATAGGATAAGATGTCCCTACTCTATAAAATTTCATTGTGAGTGTATTTTCCCAGGAGATTACACCACGCGGCCAAAGGCCTACACGGCCTGTCGCGCCAGAGAATGATAAGTGTTACAATATAAAATTGTTATGTATAATGACAAGTAATAAGCTTAGTATATCACAAAGTATTTTTTCTGAAATATTTAGCTTTTTATACATATTATACATCTATATTACTGTTCTTATGTTAAAAACCTTTTCAGACTATTTCAATCAGAATGAAACCTACATAACATGAATTTAATGAAAATCACTAAAGCCGTTTTTGAGAAAATTGTTAAATGGCGAAAAATGCATATAAAGTAGCATTGATCATTCGATTTGAGTGAAAAATATGGTAGGCGTATAGTTATTTTAAATACAAAATTTCAGTTTTCGTACTAAATTTACCACAAATCGCCACACTCACATACACACACCAAAACCTTTTCGCGTGACTTGGTTATTTTGACTTAGGTATTATCATTAAAAATTCGAATTCGTAAATGTTTACTATTTAAATATTTTTCTTTACCATATATTCCATTTATGGGTAATTAAAGATAAAAAATTATCAACTACTGTAACTATGAGTGACGATCAATTTATTCATTTTTTTTTTTGTTAAACAGTCTGCCAGAAATTATAATACTGAATAGCCATATCTGATTTTTATTAATTTCATTAAAACATTTTTAGAGTGTGTTGATTAAATATTTAAAAGTACTGTAATTAATTAATAACTGAATATCAACAAATCCTTGGTTCGCCTCTGGGCATGCCATAATTTCGATAATGTTTTAATGATTGAGGGAAAAACAGCTGTTTGGGACCCATGTGGAGCAGACGCACTTCAGGTCAGTCTTTTAGTTTTATTAACTTTTAACTGTTTTTCTTGGAAAAATAGACATTATTTTGTGCAATTTGGACAATTTAAGGGTGCGTGTTCCGTCACGAGAGTGAGAATCGGTATATTAATTAGTAATTGGGCGAATACCTGCCTATTATAGGTGCTCAGAGCTTTTGGCTCTGTAGCGATGTCAGTTACCCCCATTATGTCCTCAGTTAATCCTAATGCCATGAAAATAACCAGTAATAGTCAGAAAGAGATGGAAAACAAACAAACAAACTATAAAGTAACCCCTAACCTCAAACCCACAGAAATCAGCTATGCCAAAGCCACCGCATCAGAAAAGTTTTCTAAGCGAGAAAACGCTATAATATTGCACACTCTCCCAGGAATCAAACAGAAGGAGTATGTACTCAAAATTTCAGCCCTAATCGACCCAAAATTTATCCGTTACACATCAAGAATTTCCAATTCCCGGTTCTGCATTCACTTCAGTAATAAAGAGTCAGTAGATAATATTCTTAGAAACCATAAATCAATAGTAATTAACGATAAGGAAATTCACATAAAACGGTTAATCAATCCAGCAAAACGTATTATAATTTCTAATGCTTGCCCTTCCATACCTCATGACACTATAGAAAATGAATTGAAAAAACTAGGATTGAGGTTAGTTTCGCCAATGCACTTTCTCAGGGCCGGGTACCAAGACCCACGTTTGGCCCATGTTTTAAGCTTTCGAAGACAGGTCTACATCCCACCTGAGGACCTGGCCAAACTCCCATCCTCACTGTTAATTAAATACGATAATGTACCCTACCGAATTTTTTTAGGTGAAGACATTGTCACTTGCTTTATTTGCAAGCAGCCAGGACATATCTCTACCGATTGCCCAGAGTGTGAGAATGATATAGATATATCTGAGCCCCAAAACAAAGAAAAGGAGGCTACATTAATTAATTTCAATTCTGAAATAATTAGTAGCGTCAGTGAAAAAATAAATACCGATCGCTCGCTACTAGATACATCAAATTATATTTTACCTAACATAGTTAATATAGTAGAGCCCACGCTAGCTAGTAGCCATGACAACGCCAACACGTCATCAGTGGCTAAGGCTGCCAGAGGCTGTCCAGTGGAGCTGTCGTCTGGTAGTCATGACAACCAACTTACTAGCGGTGGCGCCTTAGATAACCCTACTCAATCGACTGCTCTCATTAATCCCAAAGATTCAATATTACAACCTACCGTGGTTTCCGGCGTCAAAAGATGCCATTCTAGCTCAACCCCTTCTTCTGTATCAACTACCGAATTGAACCTAACCATTGATTCCCAAGAAGACACGGAAAACATTATTAATGTTGAAGACTTCCCATTAATGACCTCAACACAATCCATAGGTAAAAAATCGAAGAAACTTAAAAAAAGCGAAATAACCGATTCTAAAATTAATTTTGAAAGTGCTAGGCAGACTATTGAAGAAAATAGGGAAAAATACCCAATAACATTTGAAGAGATGGTAACGTTTATCGAATTATCTCCAAATACCAAAAACATTAGTGAATTTATTAAGGAATTCACTAATAATACAGAGGGCCTAAGGGACATGTTAAAAGACACAAAAACACTGATAACCGACCGGCGATCAAAATTAAAAATTACAAAACTTTTGAAAAAACAGTGGGAAGCAACGGACTGTATAATTAACTCAGACGATAGCACAGACAATTAATAAATAGCTGATCTCTACGAAAATAATTACATTTATTTATTTTATTTTATTTTTTTAATATTTTTTTTATTATGATGAACAATACCAACTCATTAATTATACAATGGAACTGTAATGGGTTCTACAAACCTTTTGAATATTTTAAAGTACTTCTAAATGAAGAGAAACCGCATTGCTGGTGTTTACAAGAAACCCATTTTTCGCAATCTCAGGTAGTAAATATAAAAGATCACGACATCTACCGTAATGACAGAACAGATTGCAAGTCCGCTTGGGGAGGAGTAGCCATATTAGTTAATAAAGAAGTTTATTCAGAACCAATACAAATTAATTCCACTCTAGAAGTTGTAGCCGCAAAAATTTACAAACCTGAACCAATCACAGTTTGCAATATCTATATCCCACCGAGCCAAGATTTCACTGCAAATGATCTTCAAGCAATAGTTGATCAACTCCCAAGACCTGCGATCCTTGTTGGAGACCTAAATGGACATAACAAATTATGGGGTTCCACATTATTCGACTATAAAAATAGAGGGAGTGAAATCGAGAAATTTATTGAAACTAATGATTTTCTGATTCTAATCAACGACGGTTCTCCAACTCATTTCTGTGGTGATGGCTCTCTTTCTGCCATTGATTTATCGTTAATAGATGTTAAACTGCTTCATAAAGTGCATTGGGAAGTAAAGGAAATGTTGTACGGAAGCGATCACTTCCCAATCATTATTAAGTTTGACGGTAATACTGATTTGAAATTTGATGATACTCCGAGATGGTTATTCAAGAGAGCCAACTGGGAAAAATTTTCCACACTGATAGAAAGGGTAATAGAAAAAAAGGAAAACTTATCAACTGAAGTGGAGGGACAAATATCTTTCCTTAACCTAACCATTATTGATGCTGCAAAAAAGAGTATTCCATACAAGATAGTATTCAACAATAGGCGCTTAGTTCCTTGGTGGAATGAGGAGTGCCGCATGGCAATAATGAACAAGAAGAAAGCTCTCAATAAATTCAAAAGAACAAAATCACCAGAAGACCTGAGTAATTTTAAAAAACTTAGATCGATCGCAAACAAGGTGTTGAGAGCAAGCAAAAAAAAATCATGGGAAGACTATGTTAGCTCCATTAATAGTAGTAATAGTCTGCAAGAAGTCTGGAGAAAAGTGAATGCCATTCAGGGATCTAAAAAACGTGAGGCTATTTCTACAATCCAAACGGGAAACCAAATTATTACAGATCCATCTAACATAGTTGAAGCTTTTGGATCACACTTCTCATCCATGTCGAAAACTGACAACTATACTCCAGATTTCCAGCTGTATAAAATCGAACAGGAGAAAAGTACCATAGAATTTCGTACACAAGATTCGGATAGTTATAATCACCCTTTTAATTTACCTGAATTGCAAAACGCCCTAAGTACATGCAAGGACAAATCTACAGCAGGGCCCGATCAGATCTCATATCTTTTTTTGAAAAAAATGCCCTTAAATGCCTTATCTTTTCTACTTTCTATTTATAATAGGATATGGACTACTGGGTTTTTTCCTAAAACATGGAAGAAGGCTTTAGTTATTCCAATCAAGAAAAATCACAAAGATATAAACATCAATAACTATCGACCTATATCGCTGCTGTCATGTCTTTCCAAACTACTTGAAAAAATGGTTAACAACCGTTTGATATATTATTTGGAAACACACAACTTTTTTTCAACATCACAGTATGGCTTCAGGAAAAATCACTCTGCTGTTGACCAAATATTAAAGCTTGAACATGAAATACAGACCGCTTTCTCTAACAAGGAGCACTTGGTTGCTGTATTCATAGATATACAGAAAGCATACGACACGATGTGGAGGTACAATGTTGTCAGGACTCTTTCAAACGAAGGCCTCACAGGGAGTTTGTTGATGTTTATTAATAATTTTCTCAAAGAAAGGACATTCCAGATTAAAGTTGGACCAAATCTTTCTCAAACGTTTCAACAGGAGAACGGTACACCGCAAGGATCTCCTCTGAGTGTGACTTTGTTCCTTATCGCTATAAACAGCATAGCACGGACAACTTCACCGGAAGTAAAATCTTCTTTATTTGCTGATGATTTCGCAATATACATAAGAAGCAAATCCTTGGAATATATTAAATGGAGCCTACAAAAAAACATTGAAGAATCTTGAAGCATGGTCCAAAACTATAGGTTTCGGCTTCTCAAGCTCAAAAACAATAGCTGTGCACTTTTGCAGAAAAAGAAAATGTCAAACACATCCACCATTAACTTTATTAAATAAACCCATTACCTACGCCGGTACAATCAAATTTTTGGGTGTATACTTTGACCAAAAGCTAAACTGGTCTCAACACATCCATTATGTAAAATCCAAGTGTCAAAAAGCCTTAAATTTACTAAAAGTTCTGGCCAGTACCCAGTGGGGATCTGATCGACGTACGTTGTTGACAATTTACCGAACCTTGATCAGGCCTATACCTGACTATGGGGTTGTCGCTTATAGTTCAGCAAGCCCTTCAACTTTGAAACTATTGGATACAATTCACAACCAAGGACTTCGCCTCTGCATCGGAGCATTCAGAACAACACCCGTCGAAAGCGTCTATGTAGAGAGTGGTGAGCCCTCATTGGAAACAAGAAGAAAATACCTCTTACTGGCATATATGGGCACGTTGATGTCCAGAAAAAAACTCATCGCACATGATTTTAAAGAACGTCCAATGGCAAGTGAAAAACACATTAATTTTAGTAAATGTTTCCATAGCAGAGTTAAAAAAATTGACATCTGATTTAAAAATAACATTTCCAGAAATTTTTAGAATCCCATTGAGCTCAGTACCTAATTGGGTGCAAACAAAAAGTCAGATTGACTATAGTTTATCCGTTTTTCCGAAGCCCACAACGCCTCAGCACGTTTATCATCAACTGTATAAAGAGCGGGAAGAATTGTATTCCGATTACTTCTTTTGGTTCACCGATGCTTCCAAGTCAGATTCAGAAGTTGGATGTGCAATTATTATGGGCTCTAATTGTTATAGATATGTTTTACCAGAACCGAATAGTGTATATACTGGAGAACTATTCACAATCTGGAAAGCTATGACCATCATAACAAAACAGGAACACAAAAATCATCTGATAGTTACAGATTCTTTGAGCTCTCTGAAAGCAATAGAAAACAGGAACTCAAAAGATGTTTTGGTGAACAAAATCCAAGCCCTTGAGCGAGAATGCATTTTTTCAGGGAAAATAATACAATTACTATGGGTTCCATCTCATTTTTGCATAGGAAAAAATGAGGAAGCTGACCAGGCTGCTAATAATGCTAGGATTGGTCCTGCTATTGATGTAATCCGAGTCAATAAGACAACAGCCTCGGGCTGGCGAAACTATGCTAAGAAAACGATTTATGCTTCATGGGTCACCGAGTGGAGCAGAACAAAACAAAAATTGGGAAAAATTAAAGGAACTCCTGAGATCTGGAAAACATCAGAAAGAAGAAATCGTCGGGAAGAAGTGGTCCTGGCCAGACTAAGAAGCGGACACACAGCAATGACTCACACCTACCTTCTGAAGGGACTCTACCCACCGACCTGTAGGACGTGCCAGGCACCTTTGACCGTGGAGCATATCATCCTGCACTGCGAGGTCTACAACGGTGCAAGAAGAGAATTCGATATTGGCAACAAGCTAGAAATAGCTCTTAGTGATTGTGAAATTTGTGTGCAAAAGTTACTAAAGTTTTTAAAAAAAAGTAAACTCTACAATTTTATTTAATCCATTACACCATAAGACAAATTGTTTGTAACCCAACTTTTGTGAAATATTGTTAACTATTATGAGCTAAAAACTTAACTATGTATCATGCTAATGACCCTATAAGGGTAGATGCATATTTGTAAATAAATAAATAAATAAATAATGATTGAGGAAAATTTACTGTTAATTAGCTGATTATTCGTTGTCAGCTCGTGCTGGTTTAGTCCGATTGCATAATATTACACGTTTTCACAAATGCGGAGCCACATCTGCTGGAAATGTATCTATAGTTTTTTTAATATTTAAGAAATTATTGTTTCGCTTTTACATTCACTTACCTATATATGAAATATACATGTAAGTGAAAGTATTGCGATCGTGAAAATTTCGAATTACAGTTATCGAAAATACACGATTTAGGCTCCCCCTGTGTATGTGGGAGTCCACGTCTGTATGTGATAACGCTAGCGCGAAAAAAAAAAGACGAAGAAGTATGGATGGCTTGTCTTTTTCGTTAAAAACTATTTAAAAAACAATTTAAAAGTTTCCATATTTATTCCATTTTTCTTTTTTTTTTTTTTTTTTTACAGTTAAACGTTAACATCCATTTATTTAGGAGATAAAATTAGTAATAAAAATGTTAGTTTTTTTTTTTTTACAAATTTTCATTTATTTTAACGAGTTACGTAAGATTTGGTTCTTAATTTTTTTCTAATATATTGCAAATTGTATAGAAGAGCCTGTAGCATACTGTACGGTGGCACACTTAATCTGCCATAACCTCTCTCATTACAACATTACAAATGACGTATGTTCATAAGCTTATGTGCTCATAACAGCTTTCTGTTAGTTTGTACGACTTATTATGTTGGACTTTAACTGAAATTTTGCGTTTTCTAAGGATACATTATACACCTGTATTACTTTAGGAATAATTTTGATGACTTGATTACAGGAAAATAAATTTTTCCTTCAAAAGAAAAGCTTAATTGCAAAATATTTTACTTTAATTATAAACCTCAAGGAATAAATGCTCTAAGTGATAGTGGAAATCGTACCAAAATCTTTCTTGTAGTTTAGAAGGAGTTCACGGAAATGAAGAATCTCTGTATCATTATATACTCGCATACAATTTTATTTGATTTTTTTCGGATTTTATGTCTTTAACATTTTTTTAAATTAGTTTTATCTTTTTTTCGTTTTTCTGTTTTTTTGTATACTTTATCTTGAGCCAATATTAGTTTGTAATACAGTTCTTTATTAGTAGAATTCGCGAGTTCTATCAGAATATTGTCTATTTTATATTTTATTCGCGTTATTATTAAACAGGGGAGCCCGTGACTGAGTGGCTAGCGCGCTAGTCTCTCATGCTACAGGTTGTGAGTTTAAATCCCAGTCCCAGCGAGGTTTTTATAAGGATATAATTCATGTGAGACCCTTCAGCTAAATGGTGGCCACTCACAAAATTAGGCGTATGGAGTGATGAGCCTACACTACAAATTGCATCGAGAAACGCGAGTGTATTCTCCCAAGAGATTACAACTCGAGAACCAGGGCCTACGCGGCCTGTCGCGCCACTGTAAAAAAAAAAATATATATTATTGAACAGATATCTTTTATTTCCGAATTCAGAATTGAGACTTCAGCTTTGCAAATTATAATCTCTAATGGTTTTATAAATTTTGAAAAGCTAGGAATAACATTATAAATGCTCTAAGTGCTGCCTTTAATGTGTAGTGGAATTAAATTTTGATGAGTACACTTTAAAAGAAACACTCTCAAAGGTTCCAAAAAGACGGTTAAAGACCTAAAATCCGAAAATGTTTAAATAAAATTATAATAATAAAAAGTCGATTATTTAGATTGCTATATATATATATTGAGCCTATAATATGGGATGGGTTAGTAGAAATATAAAAATCAAATATTTTGTCAAATATCTTATCATATTTCTTTTGTAATGTAACTAGAGTGCTATATTTAAAACTAATAAAACCAACTCCTATTAATAAAAAAAAATTAACTGCCACTTAAAAGCTGAAGTTTAACAATTCAAGATAAGTAGAGTGAAAATATGGAATAAAAAGAGAATCAGCTTGGCCATCTTGTAAATACAGGAATGAACCTTTTTCATCGCTATACGTTATTAAATTCCTAAGAAAAAAAAACTTGAGATCGATTTTTTACTAGCTTAGGTTTATCGTTTGACACGATATTCACTTTTAGTTACAAATATAGCTTAATTTTCTTTTTGAACCAATTATCATTACAATTGTTTTTGTTTACATTCTTTCCTCTTCAGCTCTTCGATTTTGATAACCCTGAATCATCCTAAACATATATGATCCTAATTGTAATAATAAGTTAACTGCCCATATATATATATATATATATATATATATAAATATATATATATATATATATATATATATATATATATATATATATATATATATATATATAAGTTATGGACCGAGGCGAGTCGGTATCAGCTTAATACCAACTCTTATCATATAAACAATGCAATAGTGTATAAATAGAGGATTTATAGAGAATAAAGTCAGTCTTAACACAGTTGCCGTGTGAGTCATTTAAGCACCCTTTCTCTCATTTATTTTTATTTTTTTTATTTAAGTTATCCGAGTCATCATAACTGGTGCCGAAACCCGGGACCTCAGTTTGTAGTGCTTAAAGTTTTTTTTTATAAGCTTCTTCTTTACGTGCCATTCTTTTTTTTTAAATCAACGACTGACATGGCAGAAAACGTTTTAAGACCAGCGACCCTCCAAGTACCTGGAGTACCAGTAGAGATGCCAGTGGAGATCCCAGTCCATCCAGTGGAGATGCCTCCGTTACCACGGGAGACTATAGCCGAGGCCCACGCAAACACTTTAGCCTGGCTAAAAGTGAAAGCGGCAAATGCACAAGACCTGAGGATGGCGATTTCGGATGTGGAAAAATTTACTGGGCAAACGGGAGAACTAAACCATTTCCTAAAGAACTGCGACCGCATTATGTCCCGCATCGAGATTAAAGTAGCGGATGGGATACTAGGAGAAGGAGATGCGGAGTCACTGAAAGCCGATCTGGTATGTCGTGTAAAGCGAAGCGTCCTCAACTTTATACAAGCGGACGAGGAGACCCCATGGGCTGCGGTAAAAGAACGGCTCAAGAAAGCTTACGGGGGCGGCAGATGGAGTCCCGAGGAAGACATCTTCCAGATGTTTAGGGAAGTGAAACACCCCCGTCAGTCCAGCAGACAGTACGCAGGAGAGTTGCTCGTGCGGTTCCACAAGATAACAGAGAAGTTACGAGAAATCATGAGCGCAGTAGAGGTGTCAGCTAGAATGGACTTCCTGTCGCCAATTCTTTTAGTGCAGTTGGCCAGGGAAACGGGAAGAAAAGATGGTTTCCCCAAAGGTCGTTCCTTCGTAGAGTGCGCCCAAGAGCTAATGGATGCTAGCGCACGAGATGAGGAGACACGGATGGAAGTGGAAGAAAACGGGTGGAGCCGTGTAACCTACAGGAGAGCCAGGCCCAACCCTGGGCCATGGAAGAAGAAGGAGCCAGAGTATGAAAGACGGGAGAGGGTCCCTAATGACGGCAGAAGGCAATCTCAGCGGAAGACCAGACCCACTGGAAGGCGCGAGGAGAGACGTTGCCACGGATGTGGGAAGACGGGGCATTTAGTGGCACAATGCCCGAGGACGAAATGCTTTGAATGTGGTACGGAAGGACACATCGCTAGGCAGTGTCCGTACATCTTCCGCCAACGGGATAAGGCCAGAGGAGAGCCAATGGAGGTAAACGCCCAAAGGATGTGGAAGAGGAGCAGAGAGACAGCAGATTCCACTGACAGTACTGGGACATCCGAGACGGACGATGACGAACCAGGATGCAGCAGCAGAGAAGGACGTAACGGAAGTCGGCGTGGCGAAAGACGGGTGGCGGCAACGGAGAGGAGGGTACGAGCAGATGCCTGAGGAGCGTGTCAGAGGAGCGGCGACCGCACGATAGTAAACCACAACATCAGAAGCGAGTGCGGCGGTCTGCCTATCATTAGAGTCGAGAAAGGAGTGAGATGTCTAGTGGATACAGGGAGTTCCAGCACCATCATGAGTAGGCGAGCAGCGGAGTTGATGTGTTGTGACGGCGGGGCAATCCAGCCACAGGTATGTAGATGTAAATTGATTACCCTGGGGGGGCCGTGCGAGGTAGACGGGGAAGTACGTCTGGGCTTAGAATGGTGGGCGACTGGGGGAGGTGACATTGCAGTTCATATGGTCGGAAGCATGCCCCGCGAATATGGAGCGATCATAGGTTGTGATTTGTTAGGGAAGGTAGGAGTAAAAATTAGGAACAAGGAGGGGCGTTGGGTAATAAAAATTGGGAAGAGAACCTACCGATGCAGGGATCTCGTTAGAGACGGGAGGATAGGAGCGGTGAGCAGAGTACGGGACTGGAGGACAGAATTGAGGGAGGAGTATCGAGACATTTTCTTCAACGAAAACGAAATCCTGGGAGCAACCGGGAAAACCGTGCACGAGATTCCCCTGAAACAAGATAGGGTAACATACGTGAAGGAACGGCGATACCCTCAGGCACTCAGGGAGCACATCAGGGAAGAAATTCGGGATCTGAAAAATCAGGGTATCATTGTAGATAGCACGTCCCCGTTTAATAGTCCCCTGTGGATAGTGAAAAAGAAAAGTGTACCGGGAGAAAATAAAGAAAAATATCGATTGGTGGTCGATTTCCGGAAATTAAACGAAAATACGGTGGATGAAAAGTATCCCATTCCCAGATTCGACGACATCCTCGATAGGCTAAGCGGGGCTACTATATTTAGTACGCTCGACCTTAAAGCGGGGTACCACCAAATTAAGATGCACCCCAAGGATTGCCACAAGACGGCTTTTACGTTTGAACGCGGACATTACGAATTCCGTAGGATGCCATTTGGCTTGAAAAACGCGCCGATAACGTTCCAACGATTAATGGACGAGTTTTTGAGGGGGATAGACGAATCGGTCTGTCAAGTGTACATGGACGATTTAGTCGTTTTTAGTCAAACAGAAGCCCAACATATCGTACACCTGCGGAGCGTATTTGATAGGATAAAGCAGTTTGGCCTTAAGCTGTCCCCGGACAAGTCTTTATTGGGGCAGGAGGAAATTAATTTTTTAGGCCACACTATTTCCAAGCATGGGGTGAGCCCCGATAAGACAAAGGTGGAAGCAATACAAAGGATGGCGGTGCCGCGTGATGTCAAGGGCATACGGCGGTTACTTGGGACTTTGAACTATTATCGGCGGTTCATTCCAGAGATGGCCGCGAACTTGGTGCCCCTTAATAACCTGCTTAAAAAAGGGAAGAAGGTGGTGGTGACGCCCGAGATGGAGAACAACATCAGACGTTGTATGGCAAGGCTGCAGGAAGAGCCTGTGCTTGCCTTCCCCGACTTCTCGCGGTGCTTCAACATCACGACCGATGCCAGTGAATATGCGTTGGGTGCAGTATTATCGCAGGAACAAGTCGAGGGGGACCGCCCTATCGCGTACGCTAGTCGACGTCTCACGGATGCGGAAACGCGGTATAGCGCCCTGGAACGCGAATTGTTGGGAATCGTCTGGGCCATCGAACATTTTCGGCCTTATATTTTCGGCAGAAAATTCAAGATCCACACGGACCATCGTCCCTTACAATGGGTGGGCACTTTGAAAGAATCTTCGGCGCGGGTCACCCGGTGGAAGGAATTTCTTAGCCAATACAATTTTGATATTGTGTATAAGCCGGGTAAAGAAAACGTGGTGGCGGACTGGCTTTCCCGGGCCATTGTAGTTAACGCTGTCGAACAAGAAGTGGGTGAACCGTCTGGGGAAATCCAGCGCTTTATCAGGGATTGGACGCCGGACGGGGAGGGCGAGCGTGCCCCTGCAGAGGACGAGGCTACAGAAATCGAAAGTTCGGCGGATGAGAGAGCCCCGCATATGGAGGAGCTGGAAGAAATTATCAATGATAAACCCAGGCAGATCATTTGGAAGACGAGGACGGCGGGGTTGCTCAAGCTTGAATATAGCCAGTTCGGAAAAACCAAAATTACGACGATTTGGTCGCAACCGGGAGTTAGCGAGGAGGGGATTTGCCGTGCTCTTAAGGACGCTTCCAGGCCCGGCCACACGCATTACTTGTATGTCGGGAATAATACCGTGTGGGACAAGATCAAGCGCCTCTGGCGGGAAGAGAAAATTGGGGTGGATAGGTCGTTCATTCGATGCGCGCTGATGGTGGAATCGATCAGGGACCCAGAGCGCCAACGGGAAGTGACGGTGGCATATCATCAGGGTAAGACGAATCATCGCGGAGTCACCGAGACCTTACAGGCTCTGAAGCGGAGGTATTTCTGGTGGGGCATGCGGAAGACGATTCACGATGTCATCGGGAGTTGCGACGTATGCCTCACTACGAAGTATGATCGTCATCCCCCCCAACCCTTGCAAGAGGAGACGCTTACCGCGAAGGGCCCTTTGCGGGATTTACAGATTGACACGTTTACCTGGCGTGGGTATAAGTGGGTGACGGTTCTGGATACCTTCAGTAAAGTTGCGATGGCGTACTTGGTCCAGCAACGGTCGTCAGAAGCGGTGTTGGAAGCCTTGCGGATGTGGTTCCAATTCTACGGGGTCCCCGAACGGATAGCGTCTGACAGTGGCATGGAGTTCGACAACGCTCGTGTGCGGGCGGAAGCTAAGATCTTGGATTTTACGTGGCACCTTAATACACCGGGGCACCCGAAGAGCAGGGGTGGAATTGAACGGCTCCACAGTACGTTAAGTGACCACTTGCGGGTATATCAGGTGGCCAACGGGTTGGACCCGGATGTGGCTATGGCGAAGGCGGTTGCGGCGTACAATCACTCCGTCCATACGGTTACGGGCTTCACGCCGTTCGAAATTCTGTTCGGCTTGCGGGATCGCCAGAGGGACTGGTCGGAGACCGTTGCGGGCACCGAACCTTTGGATCGGGCAGTTGCTAACCGAGTGCTACTGGTGAAACGTTGGGGCAAGGTCGGAGAGAGGATCGGGGCCGAGAAACGGCGACGGGTTGCTAAACATAACCTGGGTCTCAGAGATCTTGCGGGGGACATTAAAATCGGGCTGGTTGTGTACCGTCGGAGGGGTTCGAACCGAGGAAAGGAGTTAGAGAGGTACGAAGGCCCGTTTCGCGTGGTCGCTATTCGTGAACACAACGTGGTCACCCTTGAGAGCCTGAAAAACCCTAGAAAACGTCGAACCGTGCACCTGGAACAGTTGAAACTTCCACCTTCTGATTCGCCGCATACCTAGTGGCCCGGTTTGCCCCGTCGGCCCGACGTGCTCAGCGTTTTTTTTCTTCATTTCTTTTTCATTTTAGTTCGTTTCACAGTGTTGTGCTTCTTTTTATTTTTATTTTTATATATAGTGTTTTGGTTCCTAGTGATTCAGAGTTGACATATGTATTATACCTTTTGTTTCTTACTACTTGTTATGGAGATTTTCCTTTTTCTTTCTTATTGTACCATTGTATCTTATGTTCTTTTCAGAGTTTACTCTTGTTGTATTATTGTATATTATGTTGATTATTATTGTACTAGTGTATCGTATTTTCTTTTCTGAGTTCCTTCTTATTGTATTTTTGTATATCTTTTTGCTTCTTATTGTACTGTTGTATATTCTGTTCTTTTCGACGTTTATTCTTTTGTACATTATGTTTTGTTGGCTGACCGTTCGCACCGGCTCCCCGCTTGGATCTGTAAGTTTACGAGGGATATTCGTAAACTGGCGGGGGGGAGTTATGGACCGAGGCGAGTCGGTATCAGCTTAATACCAACTCTTATCATATAAACAATGCAATAGTGTATAAATAGAGGATTTATAGAGAATAAAGTCAGTCTTAACACAGTTGCCGTGTGAGTCATTTAAGCACCCTTTCTCTCATTTATTTTTATTTTTTTTATTTAAGTTATCCGAGTCATCATAACTTATATATATATATATATATATATATATATATATATATATATATATATATATATATATTTATATATATATATACATATATAAAATTACAAAATGATAAACCTTGCATAATACTTTGCCAGTTATTTAGTGAGTGTGACATGTAACTGTGAAAGAATTAATCGGCTTTCGATTGAGTCTGATTGAATGCTTTATTTTCGTTTGCAAAAGGATATGTGATTTCATTTTTTTTTTTTTTTTTAATATGAAAGGAAAAATATATTTGGATTTTCTTCAACATGCGTTTCCGTGCTTTCTCATTTTACTCTTTTAATAAACCTTTTATTATTATTTTTATTTATAGATTTTTATTTTTATGTTGTACTGTTATGAAATATATAGTTATGGGATGTACAGCAACCGTGTTTTTGTCGAGAATTCTTTTTACATTCACTTACCTACATTTAAATTCCATCGCGTAAACGAAAAGTGTTTCGAAACCGAAATTTCATATTTAAGACCCCGCCTGAGATGTTACAGCAACATTTTCATCAAAACCAGCTGACCAGAAGAGCCACTTTATATAGTGCATTTTGTACTTTTTACGAATTTCTCAAAAACGGCTATAAAGATTTTGATTAAAATCGCTATATCGATGTAAAATTGGCATTGCTTCAATATCATGTAGGATTCATTTTGATTGAAATAGTCTGACAAGGCTTAAATGCCAACATTTTAAAATTTCAAACTCTAAAGTATCTTTAATTTTGTAGATTTTATTAAATTGACCATATTATCTGATTAGCATTGCTAAAAAACAGGTACATATATAAGTTAAACGAATTCGGTATTCAACTAAAGGAGAAAACTGCAAACATATTTTTTTAATGCATTTTTATTTTTTGGACTAGGATCTCTAGTAGCTGGGTGGCTAGCGTAACAGCCTTCTATGCCAAAGGTCACGGGTTCAAACCCGCAGGTGGTCCTAGGATTTTTTAATAGGAGTAAAAAATCCTTAGTTATGCCGCCCTTCGAAGGAGACGTTAAAAAGTGGTTCCAAGCCTGTGCGATGTCAGGTACTCGTTAAGGATCCCTATCCTAATAAAACATGGAATGGCAAAATTTAGGACTCCCACTGTAGCATCGTCCGATTAGCCATTGTAGCATAAAGTGGCATAAAAATAAATAAAAAAATAATATTTTTTGAACTTAAGGGAAGTAATATACATGAATAATATACCGTTGAAATGCTAAAATTAAAATAAAAAAATATTAGGGGTACTCACTACCTTTGCTATAGCATATTTTTTGTGCTATTTTGCTAAACCCATCGAGTTTCTACAGGAAATAACTGTAGAAACTCAACGGGTTTAGCAAAATAGCACAAAAAATATGCTATAGCAAACGTAGTGAGCACCCCTATTATCTCATACATGCTATTGTAAATGATGAAAAGCCGATAAAACAAACTGATTCTATTAAAATCCAATGTAAATAATTCTTTAACAATTTGTTTCGTTTCTAAATTTGTTTAAAAATTCTTAAATGTATATAAATAACGGAGTTAAATAAAAGTCGTGTGTTGCGCGCACCAGATTTTTTATTAATACCTGATTACATAAACTCATACTAAGCTATTCCAATTATTCCTCTCAAGTACCTAAGTTTGACAACATAAGGCAGTCTAGAGGTGCCGAAGAAATATATTTAAGTAATATATATTAAAGATGTGTCTATAATTATATACTGTATAAATTAGCTTCTTTTTTTACTTTCACTTACTTCACACGTATAGTAAGGGGAAGTATTGCGATCGTGAAAATTTTCGAATTCCAGTTTTCAACGGAAATACATGTTTTAGGGTCCCCTGAGTCCAAATAACCAAGTCCTGAAAAAAGGTCTGTGTGTGTGTGGTAACTCCCGGGCGGAAACGGTAAGTCCTATGAGACTGAAATTTCATATTTAAGATAAATATACGCCCGAGACGTTCCAAACCTTTTTCTTCAAAATAAGCTTACCAGAAGAGCCACTTTATACCATGCATTTTGCTCATTTTTTCGATTTTCTCGAAAACGGATCCGACGATTTTGATTAAACTCGCTATATCAATGTAAAATTTAATAGGCTTTAACATCATTTATGTTTCATTCAGATTAAAATACTCGTAGTCTGACAGGGCTTAAATGCCGATATTTTAAATTTTCTTTCTCTGAAGTAACCTTAATTTTGTAGATTCTATGAAAAATAACCATATTATCTTGTTACCACTGATGAAAAACAGGTAAATATATAAATTGAATGAATGCGATACCCAAATAAAGGAAAAAACTGAAAAAATATTTTTTTAACTTAAGAACAGTAATATACATGTATGATATACCGTTGGAAAGCTAAAGATTTTAGAAAAAATATTATCTCATACACAAGCTTTTAAAAGTTAATAGAGATTGATGAAAAGAAGATAAAACTAACTTATTATATTAGGTAATTATATACTATAATATATATATAAGTACAAAACCTAATGAGAATTGCGATGGAAACTCGGCATTGTTTCGAAAACTTCAGCTATTATTGTAACTAGTGGATCTCTGAAGTATATTCTTCATGATTTATGAGGTTCCATTTTCCGATTTCCATTAGAGATCTGATTCCTGCCGAATTGAAAATCCCATTTCCAAAAGTGGCGAACTAATCTAGAAGTTGGGATCTGCAACGACCCAGCCATAAAAGGTGAGTTATCTTTTTCCTCCCTAGCGGTAGAGAGAGGATAAAGTGTGTGAAAAAAGGAGGAAGACAAAGAAGCAAATGAGAAGATGGACTTAGGTGAGGAGTGCTACTTTCTTGAACCATTGGTTACTGCAGTCAATTGTGTTGATACAGTCCCATCTTTTTACACTTTTTCGGTCTGTAAATCATTTCCTTCCTAGTTTTATATAAATAATTACGATAATAGTAAGGCTTTTATTTATTTATTTATTGAAATTTACAATGTAGTAGTAAATACCTCAAGTAAATTGGCTGATGATATAAATAATATAAGACATGAAGAGAATAACTCCACTAGGTGATCTAAACTAGAAGGTCTCGAAGCCATTGTAACCCTCGTCTCATAGATTGCCCACACTCAGTGGAGAAGGGTGTGGGTTCAAATTTATCCTGGTCTATTATTCAGGGCGCCACGTTATTTTTTAATGTAAATAACGAAAACATTAAACTTAAACTTTAAAATAAAATTAGTCATTATTTTAGGTTATTATTATTTTTATTATTATTGGTTTGGCGCTACAACACGTTGACGCGTCCAGGCCTCCTCAACCAGCAACCTCCAGAAGTCTCTGTCCTGTGCTGCAGCCATCCAGTTGTGGACTCCTAAGCTCCTCGTATCCGCGGCCACACAGTCACTCCATCGAAGGCGGGGGCGGCCCTCTCTCCTCCGGCCATGTACTATATCCGTCAGTAATCTTTTAGGAGTTTCGTGTTCCTCCATCCTGGCCACATGTCCAGCCCATCTTAGGCGATGTCGCTTGATGACGCAAACAACGTCAGGCTCTCCAAAAAGGTTGTAAACCTCTTCATTTTTTCTTCTCCTCCACTCTCCACCAACCAACACCGGTCCAAAAATCTTTCTGAGTATCTTTCGCTAAAATGTGGCCAACCTCTGGTACATCTCTTTTGCCATGGTCCATGTCTCCGCTCCATACGTAGGGACTGGGCGAATCAATGTTTTGTACAGAGTGACTTTTGTTTTTCTGATCACTGACCTGCTTAACTGATGCTGCCTCAAACCAAAGCAACATCTGTTTGCGGCCAACATCCTTCCATTGATCTCCGTTTCAATGGCATTGTCGCATGTGACTTTTGAGCCAAGATATGTAAACTGAGAGACCCATTCGAAGAGACAATATCCAAATTCCACCTTTTCCCCAGGATGTCTTGGGCGTTGTTCAGCAATCATATACTTGGTCTTATCATGGTTTACCGCTAGACCAAATTGTTTTGCTGCTTCTGCGAGAGTTAGGAATGCCTCTTCGACTGACTTCTTTGTGCGTCCAATTATATCGATGTCGTCGGCGTATGCTAGGATCTGTACGGTTCTATTTATAATAGTCCCTGTAGTCTGAATCGCTGAATCTCTTATCGCCTTCTCTAGAGCCAGGCTAAACAGTAGACATGCTAGGGCATCACCCTGGCGCACTCCTTTTCTGGACGAAAAACTTTCTGAGCGATCGCCTTGCACTTGTACAACGCATTTGGGGTCTGTCATGGTCATCTTGATCACATTAAACTTAAACTTTAAAATAAAATTATTTTAGGTCATAGAAAAGTAAATAAATTAAATTCTGGCTGTACCTTTACACATACCATAAATAAACAAACATGAAAACTCCCGTATAATAAAGATATAAAAAAACATGTATATTTAATTAAAGGATAAAATAAAAAACAAATTCACACATACAAAATATATTTACATCAATAAATTAAAAAAAAAAAACCTACTGTAGAATATTATAAAAACAAAACTATTTATACTTAATTAAAGAAAACTATGTAAACTAAACTCAACTTTACCAAATTATATTTTTATAGACAAATTAAAAATAAAAACCCATAATATATCCTCTATTAAATCTATTATATACATTGCTTAGTTATATAGTCCTTATTCCTCTGGCCAGTAGGATTATTTACAATACAACACAGGGAGGCGGGTTAATAGCGCTCTCCCAATTACCGTAAGACAGTTCTCCTTCCTCCGATCTCCTTTCCGGAAAAATCTCCCGGCTTCCTCACGAAGTCGTCAGGACGTGTAGGGGAGGAGAACAGATCCAGCGTGGCTGCCTGTCAATCGGGTGTCTTCTTACTGCCACTCCGTGCGCCTCTGTCTTATCGCATGTAAGATGCGCATGCAACTTCTGCGCCTCCCCAACACTAATTACTTGCGTATATTAGGTACGGCCAGAATATATTACTAATATTATTTAAATATAACGGTGCTATTAATATTACAATCGTAACACCATCTTCTTTTCAGACGCCTCGAAAGATTGTCAGAAATGGAATGGAAATCGGTCAGACAGTGATTATTTAAATATAAATGGCACCTCGTTCTAATTTTACCCGTGCGAAGCAGGGGCGGATCCATTAGTTTGAAACATAAAATAGTAATATGTCGAATAAAATAGGTATCGTTTACAATAATCCACAAATAAACTAAACCTATTTTTATTTTTTAATCAATTTCTGCCGATGATTATATATAATAATTAATAGACGTTATAAAATAAGCAAAGTATTTTCTTCCTAAGTCCACTTTTCGTTACATTGAGTTCATTATCTCGAAGTGATCAGCTAGTAATTGGTCAAGCTATACTTTTTTTACTTTCACTTACCTATATATGAAATATATAGTAAGGGAAAGTTTTGCGATCGTTAAAATTTTGCGATTCCTGTTTACAACGGAAATACGCGTTTTAGGGTCACCTGAGTCGAAATAACCCAGTCCCGCAAAATGGTCTGTGTGTGTGGTAAATCCCGGGCGAAAACGAAAAGTCCCATGAAACTGAAATTTCATATTTAAGACAACTATACGCCCGAGATGTTACAGAAACTTATTCATTAAAATCAACTGACCGGTAGATCTACTTTATACCATACATTTTTCACCTTTTTACGATTTTCTCAAAAACGGCTCTAAGGATTTTGATTAAACTCTCTGGATCGATGTAAAATTTAATGGGCTTTAATATTTACGCATATTTATCTCAATTATAGGTTGTTGTTTTTTGTTTGTTTGTTTTTTTATTTTGTTTTATTTATTGTACATATAAATGATTTTTTTTTCTATTTTATGTAATTTGACTTTATCGTTATTTTTTGTATATATTGTATGAATGTGGTCCTATATCTCTATTACTATTGTTCATTCTGAAACAGATTGTAATATTTCTCAATAAATAAATATTAAAAAAAATATTTACGCATTTATTCTGATTGAAGTATTCTGACAGGGCTTAAATGCCGATATTTTAAATTTCCATCCTCTAAAGTACCTTTAATTTTGTAGATTTAAAAAAAAAATTGGAACATCATATTAATAGCATTGATAAATAACGGGAAAATATGTAAGTTAAGCGAATTTGAAAAACAACTAAAGGAGATAAGTGCAAACATATTTTTTAATGTAATTTTTGTGTTTTCGAACACAAGAATAGTAATATAGATGTATAATGTACCGTTGGATAGTTAAAGATTTTAGAATAATTATTCTCTAATACACGAAACATTAAAGGTTAAAAGAGAGTGATGAAAAGACGATAAATCTAACTGATTGTTGTAGATAAAAATATAATAAGTTATTTAATAAAGCACATGTTTCTATTGGAATTCAAAATAATTAATTCTTTAACAATTTATATGTATCTTTAAATGTATTTGAAAATTCTTAAATTGATTTGAACAACAGAGGTAAGTGAAAGTCGTGTGTTTCGCTCACCAAATTTTTTTTTTTTATTAAATTACAACACATTTAATTACACCCTTACAAGGACCAGTCTCTATGCATGAATATGTATGTAGATGGTATGTATAGAGAATATGTATTCCAACCATCCAGGAATTTTAAGAATCCTTGAATTAACCAAATTAATAAAGAAGGAAAAAGAATACATTATCTGTGGATACCAGGCCATATGGGGGGAGGGAGGATAATGGGAAACGAAATGGCAGATAAGGCTGCCAAAGAAGCTCTTACACTCCCAGGTCGTAGTAGGGCACTACTGACACCATCAGAGCTAGCACGTCCACTAATAGAAAATGTATTTAAGAAATGGGAAGAAACTTGGAACAACAGCTATCCAAGTAAGCTCAATGCGATTAAGAAAGAGTTAAAACCTTGAAAAACCTCAAGTCGCACCGACCGTAGAGAGGAGGTGGTTCTGGCCCGCCTGAGAATCGGACACACACGGCTAACGCATGGACACATAATATCAAAAGAATTGCCCCCAAGATGCAAGCATTGTTGGGGAACCTTGACCATAGCTCATATTTTTGAAGAATGTTCCTTCTACACCAGGCAGCTGAACAAAAATATAATACCAAGCAACGTCGCAGATGCTTTAGGAAACAATGAGAAAAGGATTGATGAATTAATGTGTCTTCTCTCTCAAATGGATTTTTACAAGCAGATTTGAACTACTATTGTTTCCATCTTGACTTAATTGATTTTAATAATGAATTTAAATTTTAAAAAATAACTAAAATTTAAAATTAATCTTAATATATTTATTTATTATATTTTTTTAAATTATTTATTTACTTATTTTTATTATACTTTTTTTTTACATATATTATAATATATTTTAATGAATATATCTTTTAATGTTCCAACTAATACCTTTTATCTTAAATTAACCTTCTATAAAATGAATATATCTGGCACTGATGACCGCGATGTTTTGTGCCATTAAAATTTTTAAAAAACCAACCAAACCGTAATGAATTAAAAGTAATTTTTGCTAAAAATATTTATATAGGGAAAAGAAATACCGAATACATTTGTACGTTGATTGGACTTATACATGACATTTTTGTTCAATCCTATCCATTATTATGAGAATTACACGTCACAAATACCTAAATCAGACTGTTTATAGTTGAGACAAGCAATGAACAACCCGATTCATTATGTATTACTTCATGTTACAAGGATATGATGCCGCTTGGAATGATAGAAACACGTTTTACGAGTGCAATATTAACGCGGACCTGCCTTCAGCCAAAACGGGCCCTTAACGACCCTTGAATAATGAAAGGGCGAACGTGGTCGGAGGACCGGCGGAGTGTCAGCCGAAAATATAAGTCCCTTTTCAAATATCTATCGGGGGCTGTATGTTATCTTATCCAGATGTTGGAATTTATTAGCCTTCGGGAAAAGCCCACCTGGCAAATATTTATCACTTCAGGTAGCAAATTTAGTTCTCCCCTCCTCTCTGCCCTTTGCGTCATCCTATACCCGGACCAGATCGTGTGGTAGCCATGATAACATGCCTGTTGTCAATATTGGCTGATGGTATAATGATCAACCAATAGAAACTGGTGTAATTAGTTCAATAAAAACTGGATTTTGGTATCACGCAACATCCATTTAATATTTAACTAGCGCACACTGGGGCGAAACACCAAATTATTGGATATTGTAGAATTATGGCCAGACTGTTGGCCGTACGAAAAAAAGGTTAAACGTATACCACCATTATTTTTTAACTAGGGGTCGATTTATGTATTTAGATTTTAATTTTGATTGACACTTTTTTTTCTTTTTTTTTTTTTTTTTTTCATTGGAACTCAATGATTTGACGTTGTAAATTGATTCCACACCCTATTTCTAGCAACGTTTACTTAAGACATTTTTTTTATGGAAGCAATCGTATAAAAGGATTACAGATTTTTTGGGAAAACCAAAATCACCCTTTTTTTATATAAGAAGAATAGGTACCATTTAATTAACAATAAAAAAACATGAACATAATCCATACAAATTTTTATTCAAAATAATATAATTAGTTGCTTTTACTACTATAATAATAACAGGTTATGGATCAAAATGTAAAATGCGGCTATTTCATCGATATTGCTGTCCCGAATGATGACAATATGGACAAAACAATTGCTGAGAAAATACGAAAATATTTAGATTTGTGCCAGGAACTACGTCAAGTCTATAAGCTGGAACAAATCAAGGTATATCCGACAATTATCTCATGCAACGGTCTCATTCCAGATGACACCATTTTAGCAACTAAAAACTTAAAACTGCCCGAAAAAGTTCTGGAAGAAGGACAGAAAGCAGTTCTCCTCGGTACAGCCAGTATCATCAGAACATTTTTAAATATAGTATAGTATTTTTTGCCTAGCCCTTGACTTTGGTCCGGGTAGGTAAATATTCTGGTAAAACCAAGAAAATTTGCAATAAAAGATAATAATAATAGTAATTATGTATTACAAAAAAAATTTTTAATTATCTATAGGTATGTTGGTTTAATAAAATATATTTTTAAAAATGTAGAGCATCAGGTGATAATTTATTTTTATAATTCATGAAAATTAAAGACAATAATACGTTCATAGAGTATAAACAAACATTTAAAACAAAGAAACTGGAATTCATAGGAACAACATTTGAAAAAAAAAACAAGATCTAAAAATTAAAAAAAAAAAAATTCTCGTAAACCGGCAGGAACCCGCAGAAAATTATTAATGGAAAGTAAAGTATGAACTATGAATGAAGTATGAAGTTATTGTTTATGTTTTTCATTAAAAAACTTTAAGAATATATAAAAGTTCAAACCGTATACACTTAAATCATGATAATAAAGTTAAATTATGGGAATAAACTTTATATTTATTTTAATTACTTTATATATATTTATGTGTATATTATTGGTCTACCGACCTAAGTAAATTTTCAAAATGCGTGATACGATGACTAAGGGAAAATGGGATTCATTTATATATATATATATATATATATATATATATATATTATGTAAGTATTTGTTATTTTTTTAACTTTAGACATATGAGTCAAATATTGTTACTTGCTCACTTACTGCTCACACTCAGTCAATATTGTTATAACTCTACTCGTTTGCGTGGATTTGATCACGGAGTTTAGTGAGGAAAGTGGGAGTCTTAGAAGAAGGTAAGGAAGGAATATATTTTAATAGCCATTATGTCGCGATTGAGCAAGACCATATAGACAGGAAACTATAGGGGCCCCCAGCCCATGCTGTTTTGTTATATTTTTAATATTATATTCCTAATATCCTTTGACGGAGTCTGGAACCCAGAACTGCTGTACTGATTCCCCAAATACCTCTCTCCTACTCACTTCCTCGTGATCCAGTCTTACCTCTTTGACGGATCTTTCAAAATAAATAGCAATAGTTCCTATTCGTTCATTCGTCCATCAGAGACCTTGAGGTATGGTGTCAGAGTTAGATAATTAAAATAAATTCCAGCAAATTTCACCAGATAACCTTTACCCTTCGTCGTAAAGCTATGACATCCTGCCTTACAGTATCCTATAATAATATTCCGCTTGTGTCTAGTGGAACAGATCCGCTACATAGAATTCCTAATTGACAAACGTCTAAAACGGAATACGCACACTATACTGAAGCGACAAGAAAACGCGCCTTAAACACTTACTAGACAGATGATCTAACCTTCCACTCAACTACAATGGGCTCAGTTACATGACTATCATACGGCCTATCTGGACTTACGGTGTTGAGCTTTGGGGATCTACTAAACTATCAAATTCTCCCCGTCTTTAATCCTTACAATCCAAAATCCTTGAAAAATCCTCAACGCTCCTTATTTTATCACGAACAACGTTATCCATAATGACCTTAATGTTCCATATGTAGCTTATTTGGCCCGAACCAGGTATCAATCCTTCCATGAAAAACTCCACTCCCGCACTAATCCACTAGTTTCAATCCTTGCTTCCTCTTCAATTCCTAATAATGCACCGAGGATTGTGAAAAGAAGATAACGAGACCTAGAAGAAAGCCATCCAATTCATCACCTTTATTTACAATTCCGTACTCTGCACTACATATTTTCCTCAATCCTGGAAATCAGCTATTGTTAAAATGATCCCCAAACCCAACAAGCCGCTGGATCTCCCTTCTTCTTACCTTGAGGTATGGTGTCAGGATTGGAGAATTAAAATCAAGTCCGATAAATTCCAACAAATTACACCTGCCCTTTGTTAAAAACCTATGACATCCTGCCCTACAGTGTCCTTTAATGATATTCCGCTTGTCTAGGTTGAACACATCCGCTATTTAGGACTCCTGCTTGACAAACGTCGTACATGGAATCCGCATACAAGACTGAAGTTTTCGGCTACTCCAACACTAACTAAAAAAAAAAATCCTAATGTTCCACTTAACTGCAAAAAGGAAAATCTACATGACAATCATACGGATTAAATGTAGTAGAGCTTTGGGGCTCAATTAAACCATCAAATTCTTCCCGTTTTTTCAAAATCCTTGGCAAAATCCTCAATGCTCCTTACTATGTGACGGATCAGCTGATGTAGCTGATTTGACTCGAACCAGGTACTAATCCTTCCATGATAAACTTCACGTCATTAATCCTTACAATCCAAAATCCTTGAATAATCCTCAATGCTCCTTACTTTGTCACGAATAACGATATCCATAAAGACCTTAATGTTCCATATGTAGCTTATTTGGCACGAACCAGGTATCAATCCTTCCATGAAAAAACCCACTCCCACACTAATCCACTAGCTCCAATCCTTGCTGTCTCTTTAATTCCTGATAATCCGCCGAGGTTTTCCTGAAAAGAAGATGGCCTCGAGACCTCCTTTTTTAGATTCACTACTAAAGAGCGCTGCCAATGTGCAGCTTATCTTCATGTATTTTATCTCATAGCTCATTTACTTGATGTATTGACCAACACAGTTGTAAATATAAATAAATAAATAGATAAGATTTATGATTCAGCATAGAAATATTGTTACTTGGTCCTAATAGATGACTCTACTCGTTTGCGTGGATTTGATCACGGAGTTTAGTGAGGAAAGTGGGAGTCATAGAAGAAGGTAAGGAAGGAATATATTTTAATAGCCATTATGTCGCAATTGAGCAAGACCCTATGGACTGGAAACTATAGGGGCCCGTAGTCCATACTGTTTTGTTATCTATTCTCAAAGAGGCCCATTCTGAAACCCCATCAAAAATTTATAGTCAATTTCTAAGGAGCTGGGAGAACAGTATATCTCCCTGCCTCCCCACCACCTTCCAATTACCTTCCTTATCGCTTCCATTCTTAAACTCTACCACTTTGTTCCTATCCTCAACTATACTTATCTTGTAATTGAGAGGCAAAGAGTATTTGAAATAATCTATCTTTCAGATAAACTGTTCTGTAAGATTGCAATTTTTTTATTTTTTTTTCTTTTAATGATTTATTTCAGCTTACAATAGAATTTAGTGGATGGTTCTCTATCTTCAAAGTAACATTGTTTCAAAAATTTCAATTGTTTTTTTCTAATTATTGGATTTTTTTTTAATCAAAAATACTGATAAATTTTTGGTCCATCTTAACAAAAAACTGAGGGTATTTATGGGTAAAATTTCAATTTTTTAAATTATTCGCGTTTTTTTGGTTAAAAATCTGGTGCAGTCAACACACGACTTTCACATACCTCCGTTTTTAAAAGAATTTTCAAATACACTAAGAGATAAAAATGAGTGAAACCATTAAAGAATAAATTAAATTAAATTTATATAGAAACATGTGTTTTATTAAAAAAATCTATTATATTATTATCTAAAATAATCAGTTAGTTTTATCTTCTTTTCATCAGTCTCTATTAACTTTTAAAAGCTTGAGTATAAGATATATTTTTTTTTTAAATCTTTAGCTTTCCTACGTTATATCATACATGTAGTTACTGCTCTTACGTTCCAAAACAAAAAAATGCATTAAAATTTGTTTTTTCTGTTTTCTCCATTAGTTTGGTATCGAATTCATTCAATTTATATATTTACCTATTTTTCATCAGCGGTAACAAGATAATATACAATAGTTATTTTTATAAAATCTACAAAATTAAAGGTACTTTACACGAAAAAATGTAAAATATCGGCATTTAAGCCCTGTCAGACCATTTTAATCAGAATGCAACGTACATGAAATTAAAGCCCATTAAATTTTACATCGATATAGCGAATTTAATCAAAATCGTCGGAACCGTTTTTGAGAAAATCGAAAAAAGGTGCAAAATGCATAGTATAAAGTGGATCTTCTGGTAAGTTCATTTTGATGAAAAAGGTTTTGTAACGTCTCGGGCGTATATTTGTTCTAAATATGAAATTTCAGTTTCATAGGACTTACCGTTTCTGCCCGGGAGTTACCACACACACACAGACACACACAAACCTGATTGCGGGACTTAGTTATTATGTTCAAGGTGTGTGCACAAATCGTTCTTGCTTTTATTTAACAATGGACATTACTGAGACAGGTAAGACATTATATTTCCAAACTCGTTATAGAATATACATTGCAATTTATCTGTAGAGTTAATTTAGCAATTTGTAAATGTATGCCCCTATTCAATAACGAAAACAATGTAATCCCAAAGTTACCCCAAGAATTTGTTCGAAGGATTTGTTTCATCAATCCTTCTAGTCTTTAAATGGTACAAAGAATTTTTGCGTTTTGAGTGATACATATTTTTTTTCTGACATAACACTCCGAATCAAAATTTTTACAATCCATAATTTGAAGAGCTTCCTAAATGATATAAAATACGTCTATTGGCAGGTTTAAGCAACTCCGAGCCACAATTAGATTTTTGTACTATTTTTCCATATTCTGGGACATCAAACGTAAAGTTTAGGGAAGTTTTAGATTTTTTGCATTTATTTATAGTAATTTACAACAGTACTAAAGAATACAATGAGTAAATATGTAGAATGAAAATAAAAAGTCATGAAAATGTCTTGAGAAAGAACCACCCAGTGGTAGCACTTCACTAACTATTTTAATACAGTTGGACCCGAGGCCACCTTTTTTTTAGTCGCCTTTGAGGGTTACCAGGGATATCTGAGGAAGATAAATTACGGACAAGTGGGTTTGTATGGGCAGGGAGTTTAGAATGGAACGACAAGTATCTATCACGGGCTATGTCTGCAATAAATGGGATGTTTAGGTCATTATGGAGGAGTTGATTTGTGACAAAATAAGGAGCATTTAGGATTTTGCGAAGGATTTTGGATTGTAAGGACTGGATAGGGGAAGAATTAGATGGTTTTGTAGAGCCCCAAACCTCGATTCCATATGTCCAAAAAGGTCTGGTAATTGTGATGTAGATGAGTCTTTTGTAATGAACTGGAAGTTTTTAACGTTTGTCTAGTAAGTGTTGTAGTATTGAGGATTCCAAGTAAGGCGCTTGTCAAGATGGAGACCTAGGTATCGGATTTGTTCTACAGAAGTAAGGGTAATGTTATTAAAGGATACTGTAGGGCAGGATGTCATAGGTTTTTAACAAAGGGCAGGTGTAATTTGTTGGAATTTATCGGAGGATTTTAATTCTCCAATCCTGACACCATACCTCAAGGTAAGAAGAAGGGAGCTCCAGCGGCTTATTGGGTTTGGGGATCATTTTAACAATTCCAGGATTGAGGAAAATATGTAGTGCGGAGTACGGAATTGTAAATAAAGGTGATGAATTGGATGACTTTCTTCTAGGTTATCGTAGTAAGTCATCGGTTTGCGACGTAGGGTAAAGGTGATTTGGTGGGATTTGTTGGGATTTATTTTAATTTTAGATTTTAACAAATAAATTTGATGTTTGACCATTGTGCGCTCGCCAAGCGTGTTTTTTTTTTTTTTTAATTTTTTCTAATAATTTTTCTTGTATTTTTTTCGTAATCTGGGACCCCTAAGGTTAAATGTGGACATGTTTCAGATTTTTGTCCAGCAAAATCGGTCATATATTTCACTCTGCGGCGTACGGCGGACAAACGGATTTTTTTTTTTTTTTTTTTTTTTTTTTGCGGGCTCTACGTATCTTAAAACGTAAGCCCTCAAACTTTTATTGGGAAGGGGGTAATTTTTTTTATGTTTTTGGTCGATTTAAAAGGTTCATTATCGAAAACAATAAACCAAAAAATAACGGTATGAAATTTCAGTTAAATAGACTACATTTAGGAGATAACATAAACATTTACATGGGCCTTACATATGCATAAGGGAGAGGGATAGAATGGCATGGTTTGTGGTGTTTGTTACATTGCGGAAGTTGTAGCAGTTGTTGAGAAGTATAACAGGAGAGGGGTCCTCAACAACTTTTTTCCGTAGAGAAGCTTATCGAAATCCTCACACCTCTTAGCCCTGGTCCGAGGCCGTATTTTTCCTTTTTCTCTTTTTTTTTTCTTTTTTTTTTTTTTTTTTTAGGGACTCGCTTCAACCGGAAACACACCCTTATATCACGGCAAACCTGCCTCAGTGCACCTTTGCTATATTAAGCTACAAAAACTTGAAACTTCCCTTTTGTTGACAAGACGAAAATTGTTTGACAATAATAAAATGTACCTGGATAAGCTTCCTGCCCCAGTTTATACAGAGTATTGTATATTGAACATCAATTTTGGTTTATTATTCGAACGAATGAATGAGTTCCATTAATGAAATTTACATATATGAATGAACTATACATTTATATTGCACACGGTGCATAGGTTTTAGTCCATCTCGGGGATAGCGCATGCTAACGATAAACACCCCTTTCTGTAAATAGCTGTAGGTATAAAAAATAATAAAATACTATTTGTTCGATAAATATTAGGCCGTTCTACAAAAGAAGTCTTGGATATATATATATATATATTTTTTTTTTTTTCTTAATTTTTATTTAAGTTCTAGACATTGCAACATTTCAGCCTCTAGGGCCATTTTCAAGTTACTCGAATTATGTAACTCGAAATGCGCAAAATCAAAATTGGCTACAGGTCTGTCACAACACTGCACTAAATATAACAGTCCTACATAGGAAAGATAATATAAATAAGAGGAGGATCATTCAATCAATATATATATATATATATATATATATATATATATATATATATATATATATATATATATATATATATAACAAAAAATTTAGAAAAATCAGTAAACCAACTGACTGACGTTGACGACCTGAACACTTTATATGCAAGTGCTATTGACTGAGTAAATATATAAAGCTTTTGGCATCCCCATCCCAAGTTAGTCGCGCATGAGAACACCTATAAGACAGCCGAAAACTGTTGAGTAAGTTAGTAAAAATGTTTCCTTTCTTTTTGAATAAATAGATTTCCTTTTTTGAATTGATAATGAAATATATGATATTTTTGAGAACAGGTATTTTTGAAAAATGATACTTTTAAAACATTATGACGACGCTGCTGATAAGCGGTGAAATGAATAGATATGTAACGTATTTATTAGAAATAATTTATTATGTGTTGATATTAGATTTTAAAAATGCCATAAAACTTTAATTGATTACAGAAGCTTGAAAATGACCCTAGAGGCTGGAATGTTGCAATGTCTGGAAATTTATTTATTTATTTTTTTTATTTATTTATTTAAAGAAATTTACAACTGTATTAAATAAATACAACAAGTAAATAGGCTTTATATATGATTAGTGCACATGATAGTCCTGAGAAGAAACTACCCATTGGTAGCTCTCCAATGTCTTATGTTAGAAGGTCTCTTGGCCATCTTCTTTTAAGGCGCCTCGGTGGGTTGTCGGGAATAGATATGGAGGAGAGGTCACGGATAAGCGGGTTTGAGTGGGCAGGGAGTTTGGAATGAAAAGAGGTATATCTGTAACGGGCCAAGTCTTCAACTAATGGGATATTTAGGTCTTTATGGATGATTTTATTAGTAACAAAGTAAGGAGCATTGAGGATTTTACGAAGGATTTTGGACTGCAAGGGTTGGATGCGAGAGGAATTCGATGGTTTAGTAGACCCCCATAGCTCAATGCCATAGGTCCAAATAGGCCTGATAATTGTGATATAAATGAGTTTTTTGTAGTAAGTAGGAAGTTTTGAGCGTTTGACAAGTAAGTGTTGTAGTAATCTGTATCTACGAGCAGTTTCCTGTCGTTTCAGTCTAGTATGAGGATTCCATGTTAGGCGTTTGTCGAGGTGGAGTCCTAAGTACCGAATCTGTTCAACAGGAGTAAGTAGGATATTGTTAAAGGATACGGTGGGGCAGGAAGTCATAGGCTTACGACGTAGAGTGAAGGTGATTTGATGGGATTTATTAGGATTTATTTTGATTCTCCAGTTTTGACACCATTCTTCAATGGCTGATAGTCTAGAAATTAAATAAACAATTTTAAAAGAATATATCTAAGGCTTCTTTTGTAGAACGGCCTAATATTTATTGAACAAATATTCAACCAAAAGAACACTTAAGACAATGATGAGAAAATAAAATACTAATAAAAAAAAAATCAAAAGTAATAATAAAATGAAAAATAATTTATACTAATATTATAAAGCTGACGAGTATGTTTGTTTGTTTGAACGCGCTAATCTCAGAAACTACTTGTTCGAATTAAAAAATTCTTTTTTGTTGCATAGTCCATTTATCGAGGAAGGCTATAGGCTGGAAAATGCGGGAAAAAACGGGGACAATTAACCTCGCATCCCAATGATTCCAAATGATTTACCTTTTAATTTTAAAATAATTCAATTTCTCGTTAAGTTATATTTTGTCGTAACAATTAATTAAGCACAGGGGCAAACAATTAAACACGTAGCAATCGATTTACGTCAGGACTGCTTTTCACACGGCTAACTAACTATATGTCAGATTGTCAAGATCGGGTTGCGGATAAAATCAGTGTGTTCTTCTGCGAAAATAAAATAAAACTACAACTATCATTCACGCAGAAGTACTTTAAAACAGGTTCTTTAAAAAACTTCTTAATAGCGATCATAATAACAGAAATTGACGCAGACGAAGTCGTGGGCATCAGCTAGTATAGAATAAAAATAAAATTAATTGTAATAAAAAATAAGATTAAAATTAATAATAGGGTAGGGCGGGGCTAGTTGAGCAATTTTTCACTTGAGCAGATACAGCTCCTCTATGATAAGTCTCAATGAGATTTTAAGCGGCTTGATGGATTTTTAATATAGCCCTTAGCAAAAGTGTCCATAGTAATTTTTTTGTAAGAAGTAGAATTTAAGAGCTACAGCTATTTAAATCCAGGAGGTCAAGTTTGCTCAATGTACCTCATAGGTGAGGCAAGTTAAGCAAGGGTATGGGGCAAGTTGAGCACTAAGAATGTCTAACCAAACCAAGGATTCCATTTCGACTAGAAATAAAGTAAAATATGTGTTTAACAATCAGCTCTTTATTTATCGTCTTATTTATTAGCAGTACCTTCAAAACAGTATTAATTATATATTTAATGTATTTATATACTATACTTTTTAAAACCATTGGAGTTCTTTTACAGAGATATCGTTTTTACTGATCCCAGTAGGTGGTTTGCGGGGAAGATTAAAATACCCAGGTTTCAATAACTGTAATTCTTGTTTAAAATTAGGTTATACATATGCAATTTATTTATACAATGCCTTGATCTATGAGTGAGAATGCTGAGGGAATTGTTACTAGCAGCTTTGCCATACAATAATACAATATGACACTTTAGTCGGCTAGCGAAGATGGAATTTGTCTCAGGCGTCCTACAACACCCACGACTCCGCTCTCAGATCTCTGACGACCTCCGTGGAAGGTCATCTACCCTTCTGTCTCTGGAATACGACTCTCCTCTTCTTGTAGATGAAACTCGACTGACATCTTCGATTCTCATTTGTCCTCCTCGTCACCTCTACCTCCTACTGTTTTCAAAAGTACCATATTTTGGAAATTGCCGATCTCTGCGGTCATGACAAAGGGCTGATAAGGGATGTGCCCGAAGTCGGCTAATAGCTGGGAAAGTTTTCCGTGGTATCGCGGGAGGGGAGGGCAAGAGAGGTAGGTAAACGCCTTTTGAACTTTTCCAACAAAGGCTTATTAATATTTCCTAGAATAATATAATACTTATTCATACCGTATTTAGAGCCCTCAGTATCCTCTATCCATAATAATACTCCAAGGGATTGCAAACGTTTACCGGATACGATAAAAGCAATTTTTAGCCAAAAATAGCGCAGTTATGAGTAGGTACTTTTTATAATTTTAATACGTTACATTTGGTGTACACGTGGGGAGGTGAGACGTTCGATGCCAAATCGCACCACGCCATTGGTTCAGTTCAGCATCATTTGTTAGCCTTGCGCGAGACAATACATGTGTTTTTGTTTTGTCGGTGCTTCGCCTAAATGTAAGTAAACATATATTATTTTCTTGAATTCACGCAAGCTATAGCATCCTATAAGTTGGCTGTAGAGGAACCTCTGAAACAACCCTAAAATTTGTTATAGAGAAATTGCTCACTCATGACACGTTGTTATGTACTGAATTATATGAAACACTGCGTACAAATCTATTAAAATCTAGGAAGACTGGGCTACGTTACTGCTCACGTCTTCCTATATTTTACTTTCTCAGATAGTTAAGTTACTTTATAAAATCTAATATAATTATATAACCTTGCGTAATTAACTCAGATGGAAATTGTAATTACAATAATATTAAATTATTTGGGAATGCTAACAAACAAGTCTTATAATTACGATAGGTACCATCATCATTTGACGAATCCATCTAATGAATGGCATAATTATCACAATAATGAGCTTGTATTATAAGTAATAATAATAATAATAGGCTTAGCGAACCCGAAGATTCGATGCCGATACCACCAAATTCCGCCTACACAGACTCGTCCAATGTTCACCGTTCAAGCTCAAGCCCCCGAGATCGGCCTTAACGCAATCCTCCCATCGACGCTTCGGCCTACCTTTCGAACGCCTACCAGTCGGATCAGCGAATACCAACTTTCTCGGAATCCGCTTCTCATCGAAGCCAACAACTTTACTCGCCCGTTTGAGTTTCCGCGATGCTATCAACTCAATTGTATTCACAGGATACAAGTTCCGCAATTCCGCGTTGTGCAACCTTCTAAGCTCCACAGTGGCCTCATCTCTCTTCGGACCAAATATTTTACGCACTGCCTTATTTTCGAAAACCTTAAGCCGTTGTTCATCCTTCAAAGTAAGCGGCCACGTTTAACATCCGTAAAGGACCGTCGGAAGAATAATAGTTTCTAAATTCTAACCTTTAAGTTTTTAGACAGAAGCTGTGAGCTAAGCAATTTAGCAACTGAATAATAATACGCATCTCCCGCCTTTAACCGAGACTTTATTTTCTCCTGGATTTCATTTTTTCTCGTTATCATTGAACCTAAATACTTGAATATCTCTACGAGTTCAAAAGTATTCCCTGATACATCAATATCACCAAGATCGCCACCGTTTTTGCTACTAATCATATATTTCGTCTTATCGGTGTTTAATTCGAGTCCTATTTTTTCACCGGTTTTTATTAACACACTTGTATTTAGTTCTATGGTTTCCGTGTCTTCACCTAGCAGTACTAAATCATCGGCATACCCCAAAACCGGAATCTTGTCACACATATTTAAACCTTTCTCGGTACACATAAACTTTTTTATGACATATTCTAAAGCTATATTAAATAGCACAGGTGAAAGGGAGTCACCCTGTTTCAAACCCGATCGCACCTCAAATCTCTCAGGGTAATTATGAAGAATTCTAACTTTATGGAATGTTTCCGACAAACACATCTCTACTAGGTTTACTAACTTTCTAGGTATTCCCTGTTCAATCATGATGTTATATAGCTTCTGACAGTGTATGGAATCATAAGCCATTTTAAAATAGATATAAACTTGATAGACTACACCGTTGTATTCCAATTTTTTCTTTAATATTTGACGTAAGGAAAATATTTGATCAATAGTCGAGTGATTCCGCCTAAAACCACATTGGTAATCTCCGATAATTTCCTCAGCGTATTCCGTGATTCTTGTAAGTAGTTATAATACTTACTACCGTTAAAGCTATTTCATTGAAAAAAATCAGGTATATTGCAGACTGGTATCTAGATGATCGTATGTCTCCAACGATTTTACAATCGATATAAGAATAGTTTTATTTTTTGTATAAGTATTTTTTCTTGACGTTTTACTTTTTTGCTGCCCATGCGTAATTTGATTTACGGCTATTGCAACCTCATATATAGTATCGCTAAACGAATAATCGTCTTCCTATTTTGCTTTTATTTTAATATGATTTTAAATCTCGCAGCTTCATTTTATTTTACGTTCACAACAATAAAGGGTATAGCCACAATGGGGAACCTGCCATCGTGTTTTTTTTGTTCATACTTAGACGATAGATTTAGTGATTTGGTGTAGAATGAAAATAATTCACCTAATACTTTTTTAAGTATAAAATTCGAAACTAACAAGTGGTGATTTTTTTTCTTATTATTAAGTGTTCAAAAACATAAAAAATAATATGATTATGATTATTGACGAGAATATTTTATAGAATACTGGGAGAAGAGAGATCCCACGATAGTTGTTACAATCCGTCCTCGGTCTTTTTTTGTGAATCGGAATAAGTATTGATTCTTTCCATTCTTCGGGTATTTTTTTATTTCCCTGATCTTTTTTACTAAAACATGTATTTTGTTAACGCCTGCTTCTCCACATGCCTTGATTAATTCACTGGTGATATTATCATTTCCTGCAGCCTTATAACATTTTAATTTTCCTATCGCCATTTCGACTTCCTCCTTACTCGGTGCGTCTATCTATGGTTGTATTATAAGTATTACTCTTAAATTATTCCACTGACAATATTTGTTTTTCAAGTAGTATTTAAGTACTAATTATTTTAGTATATATTATCAAAAATCAATTTTGATTTTGTAAAAAAGATCGTAGAAAATAAATGGTCTTCATTTTTAGCAAATAATCATCAATACCCAACTGTTTTAATAGCCATTAAAATTTTACTAGTTACCTAAACTACTTTTTTTTTTCTTTTTTTTTAAATTTATTTATTGAGATATTACAATTTGTTTCTATATTAACATTAGTAATAGTGATATAAGATACCATTCACGCAATATATACAGTATACAATGATCAAGTCAAATAAAATAAAATATAATATATATACAAAATAAGAAAACAAGCAACAACCTATAATTGAGATAAATACAAATAAATGATATATATAGAATTAAATAATAATAAATATAAAAATAAAAAAATCCAAACATTAACCTATAATTGAGATAAATGAAAGTTTGCAAATAAACAAACATCATTCAAACAAACATAACTATATACAAAATATACAAGTGCTATAGAGGGACCCCAGACTGGGCTTTTCCCCCCACTTGTGGAGGAAAAAGCGGAATCCAAAAGATCCTAGCGCCTCGCTCTCAGCCGCGTCACTGGTGTGAATCAGTGGAGGCCGAACTAGGGCGCAATAGCCACAAACATACATTACATGAGTGGAGGATCTGACCAGTGTCAGAACTCCAATTTAAACATTTACGTGGAGGATTGTAGGGATGGGTGGTACTGGATAGGGATTGTGCTAGAGGGTTAGGATGATGACTAAGGTTCTGATGAAATTTAGTTACCTAAACTACTAAATTTTTAAGTTTTTGCTCCATATATAATCCTGTCATAACTTTTATTTTATTAACTTCCTATTAGGAGTACAATTATACTCGAATAGATCATCTTGGACCGAAAAGCAAAAATCCACCTGATTTTGTCGATCCATTCGGTTCCGAAAATGACTTCGGAGTGCAATCCCTAAATACTCCATACATAGTAAGTGAAAGTAAAACTGGATTAGCTCGAATGTCGAGGCTAATTTAACAATAATGACCCCAGTAGGTCGAAAAGTCAACCTGTTGTATATGAATGAGATATAAATATAAAATGCAAATAAATACGAAATGTATATTCCTAAATTAAAATCCACTCCAGATCATTCCTATGAATATAAATATGTAGGCTTAAACTGTTGAATCCAGGGAGTAATGAATTAAAATATCCAGAGAATCTCTTAAATCTAGGCAAGACAAAGTTGTCCCTTTCTTTAAATAAATCTTCCCTATCCCCTCAAGAGAGTCTACTTAACTAGGGCCATTACGATGCTTATTTTCCGGCCATGAAAGCTAAATAACAGATTTACTGAAAAGTTTAGAGCTCACTTGCATAATCAAGGAAATTATTAAATAGAAATTAATTTGTAGATTACCCCCACTCCCCTCTCATGGCTTAAGGGCGAGGGATTAAGGCTGTGTGAAGGCAACTTGCCTCAACTTCTGTACAAAATCTAGTAATTACTTTGGCTTAGCTACGAATATTGAGTTTTAGTTTAAATTGAGAAGGTGCTTAGTAATTACCTTTAAGTGCTTTGAAATATTGAATGATAAGATATTGTTAGGGGGTAGTAAAAGTGCTTGAAAAATCTTGTACATTACACAACTTTCTTTTGCTTGCGAACATAACTAAGCAGTGAATTTAGAACTTAATTTCCAGGTTCTAACTATTCGACAATAGTTAGACAATAGTTGTCGACAGTACAAGACGTTCACGCGAGATGCGATGACCAAGGGAAGAGGCGATTCATTTTTATATATGTAGATAAAGAGAATACCTTAGGAAATAAAAAAATTAAAAAAATCAGTCAAAGTAACTTTTGTCTTTTATTTTCTTTCATAAGATCCTTCTCCTGACTGATATAAACACAACAAAAAAAGATTTAAAGAAATCAGTGAAGCCCTTCACACGTGATGATACTATGACCAAGGGAAAAGGCGATCATTTATATATATATATATATATATATATATATATATATATATATATATATATATATATAGATGGAGTGATTATTAGCACATTTTAAATACTAAAAAAACAAAAAAAAAAAAACTATCTACCCAAGTATTTTATTTATAACTTTTGTTATTCTATACCATTATTTTTTTTTTAAATGTAATTTGACTTTTTTTATTGTTTATACTGTAAATATTGTATTAATGTGATCTTACAGCACTATTATTAATGTCCATTCAGACAAATTGTAATATTTCTGATTAAATAAATAATAGATAAATCTACCTAAGTAACATTTCCCTTTTTTTTCATAAGATCCTTCTCCTGAATAATAATAACATAACAAAAAAAGAATTAGAGATATCAGTCAAGCCGTTAACGCGTGATGCGATGACCAAGGGAAAACACGATTCATTTCTATATATATAGATAGAGTTATTATTATTACCTTTAAAATATTCTTTAAAAATTTGTATACCCCAAAATGTGTATTTCCGTTGAAAACTGGAATTCGAAAATTTTCACGATCGCAATACTTTCCCTTACTATATATAGTAAGTGAAAGTAAAAATATGAAATGTACAAGTTTTGTGACCAAGTAGCTAAAGCGATTTATGTATGCGAGTGGTACGATCAACTGAAGATTAGAGTACCCCCTTCGCTAAAATGTAATGTAAGCATTTAATTTAGAATATGAGCTGACGGGACATTCTTGGAACTATTTGGTCTGAAAACCCCTAAGACTTTCATATATATATATATTTTATATATATATATATATATATATATATATATATATATATATATATATATATATATATATATATATATATGACTCATCTCATACATGTCCGAAATTATTACAGAAAAGAAATATTGTTTGGTAAGGACTGCGTTATGGAATATGACGGGATCGATAAAGATGGTAAGTGATGCCGGAAGGAAAGGAATGGTAAGAAGGGGCTTAAAGGGATAACTCGTACAATAGAGAGGGATTGTCTATTTCGGGAGGGGGTTTTGATGGATGTGGTTCCATCGATCAGCTGCCTCTGGGGACCAGATGATAATTGAGAAGCTGTGAGTCAGGGGATGCTACCCTCCGCCTAATCCCAGATCAAGGCTTGAGCTATAATGGCATTAGCTTCGGTCACCGTCAAAGCGGCGAATGTCAAGTCCCAGCGGAGTAACAGCCGCCTTGTGTCCTTGCGGGCGCTTGGGTTAGCCTCTGTGTGAACTTTGGAGGAAGTAAGGGGTTCTAATAAAAAATAATAAAAAAAAATTCTTCACTGAATTATATTTCCTATTCAATGCTCACAATATATCCTTTGACATGAAAAACACGTATTCCTAACACACATATATATATATATATATATATATATATATATATATATATATATATATATATATATTTATTTATTTATTGTTTTGCCAATTTTCTGAACCATTCCTTAAGTATTTATCAGGGCTCGTCAAGGTATGGCAGATCGGGATAGAGTAATTTTTTAGGGTCCCCTGAGTCCAAATAACCAAGTTTCGCAAAAAGGTGTGTGTATATGTATGTGTGTGTCTCTCTGCGCAGTCAAACTATAATCTGTGTGTGTGTGTGTATAAAAGTTTAACACATTTCTACGCAGACTTAGTCCAGGAGGTTTACGAGATGTCTTTGGGAAATTATTTTAAATTACTTTAACGTAAAATATTTGTGAAGACTTGGAATTTAATCACACATGCTCAACAGAAACATAATTAAATATTCTAACAAGGAGAGGAAAAGATACGGATAGGCGTAAGGAGTGTTGACCCTACCCTAAACATTTTCATGGAGAAACGTGAGTATATTCTCCCAGGAGTCTATACCACGCGGCCAAGAGCATAACACGGCCTGTCGCGCCAGTGAAAAAACAAAACAAGGAGAGGATCGATAATATGTCTCACCGATTTCAATGAATTTTATTAAAGATAAAACAAGATATTAAACCATTTGACTCTGCAAAATATTAGGGCTAATGCTCCCCAGGAGTCGAATAAAATTCAACCTTTTCAAGTCAAATTCAACCTTTTCCAAGTCAAATTCAACCTTTTTCGATTTCAATAAAATAATAAAAATTAAATTTACATGATTTTATGTTTTTATGGTTATTTTAATTACACATTATGTTTTTAACCCTTGTTGCTTGTTAAATGTTCCCAGGGGCCTTTTTACATATGATTAGTCACGATTATAATAATAAGCATAACCGATACTTTAATTTTTAGACATTTTCGATACAAGATCTGGTAGTCGGATTAGCGGGGTTTCGTTTTATTTTAGTTTTATAATCTAAAATATTATCAATAGAGGTTCGTTACCGATTACACTATTAATTTTAACCGCGCTCACTCAAATATTGGTTTATTATAACTTTTTCGTATTTATTGGATACAAGGCTCAGTAGCTGCGCTCCCAAAGGTTCGTTACCGATTACATTATTAATTTTAATCGCGCTCGCTCAAATATGGGTTTATTATAACTTTGTTGTATTTATTTGATACTTGGCTAAGTAGCTGCGTTACGGGGGGTTCTATCCCGACCATTCTATTGATTATTCGTGCGCTCACTCAAATATGGGTTTATTATAACTTTTTCGTATTTATTTGATATATTTATATATATTTTATATATATAAATATTATTTATATATATATATATATATATATATATTTTTTTTTATGTTTATTTGATATAAAAGTGATTAGACTCAGTTGCTGCGTTGTGGGGTGTTCTATCCCGATTAATAAATTTATTTATTAATTTATTTGAGCTTGCTCAAAAAGAAGTTTATTTTAACTTTATCGTATTTATAGCTACTAGGCTCAGTAGCTGCGTTCACGAAGGTTCGTTACCGATAATACTATTAATTTTAATCGCCCTCTCTCAAGAAGAGGTTTATTTTAACTTGTTCGTATTTATAGCTACTAGGCTCAGTAGCTGCGTTCCCGAAGGTTCGTTACCGATAATACTATTAATTTTAATCGCCCTCGCTCAAGAAGAGGTTTATTTTAACTTGTTCGTATTTACTGCATACTAGACTCAGTAGCTGCGTAACCAAGGACTCGTTACAGATTATACTATTAATTTTAATTGCACTAACTCAAGTAGAGGTTTATAAAATAAAAATGGAATTATGAAATCGTTCTGATAGTTGATTATTATCAAACTCCTAAATATTAACCAAAAAGATAACTTACTACCCTGTTAAAAAGAATTAGCGGTAACCCAATAGATGAAAAGTTACAAAAAACACGAAATAAACATACATTAGACCAACCAAAACATTAACACATTCAATAACAAAACCCCATACAGAAATTAGCATAGAAAAGTAACACGAAGTTATAATAAACCCATATTTGAACGAGCGCGATTAAAATTAATAGTATTATCGGTAACGAACCTTCAGGAACGCAGCTACTGAGCCTAGTAGCCAATAAATACGATAAAGTTAAAATAAACTTCTTCTTCAGCGAGCGCACTTAAAATAAATTTCTTAATCGGGATAGAACTCCCCGCAACGCAGCAACTGAGCCTAATAGCGAATAAATACGAAAAACTTATAATAAACCCATATTTGAGTGAGCGCACGAATAATTAATAGAATGGTCGGGATAGAACCCCCCGTAACGCAGCTACTGAGCTTAGTATCCAATAAATACGAAAAAGTTATAATAAACCGATATTTGAGCAAGCGCGATTAAAATTAATAGTGTAATCGGTCACGAACCTTTAGAAACGCAGCTACTCAGCCTAGTATCCAATAAATACGAAAAAATTAAAATAAACCTCCATTGATAATATTTTCGCCCGCGATCATAAAACTAAAATAAAACGAACCCCCGCTAATCCGACTACCAGACCTTGTATCGAAAATGTCTAAAAATTAAATTATCGGTTATACTTATTATTATAATCGTGACTAATCATATGTAAAAAGGCCCCTGGGAACATTTAACAAGCCACAAGGGTTAAAAACATAATGTGTAATTAAAATAACCATAAAAACATAAAATGATGTTAATTTGATTTTTATTATTTTATTGAAATCGAAAAAGGTTGAATTTGAAATGGAAAAGGTTGAATTTGACTTGGAAATGCTATATATATAAGTAAGGATTTTAAAATATATTTTAACTAGGATAATTATTTATTTAATTGTTATAGGTAATCCTTGCAACAATATAGCTAATTAGAGACTAAAGCTTGTACAAGACCTGATGACTTCCTTTCAGCTATTGGGCAGGCGGAGGAACCCCAGGGGAAGCCGGACCCTTTTGGTAATTGGTGGGTCCTGGTTAGCGGAGGCGAGGGTCCAGAAGAAAAGAAGCAGGTAGGCTGACCCAACCAGGTCGTTAGGTCCAGGATGTGAAAGATCCCATTCAACTCAAATCCTTTATTAGTTATCAACCTCCACGGCCCATCTCTATTCGGCCTCGTCCTCTTTAAGCCTCTGGAAGATTCCTCTTTCAGGCCTTCCTATTGGTCCGGAGATAAATTGCTCGCCTTAAATAATGGGCGCTATAGATCCATCAATACCTCCCTCGGTAACTCTAACCACCTTTAAACTATATAAATTTATTTGAAAAAAATCTTGTAAGAATTATATACAAAAACTAAAAAACGATCAAAATCCTATGTGCAATAATTTGAGTCTAGTACTTCTACATAGAACAATAAACACAAAAGGACTCTGTGACTAAATAAAACGTAAGGAAATCTATGCACGATTTTTACTCAACTCCGCTTTTTTTAATTATTTTTATTGATATTTACAACTGTATTAAAAAAATCTAGTGCGGGCAACACACGACTTTCACTTACCTCCGTTGTTAGAATATATTAAATAACTTTTAAATACATTTAAAGATACAAATAAATTGTTAAAGAATTAATTATTTTGAATTTCAATAGAAACATGTGATTTATTAAATAATCTATTATATTTTTATCTACAAAAATCAGTTAGTTTTATCGGTTTTTCTTCACTATCCATTAACCTTTGAAATTCCGTTTATTAGATTATATTTTTTCTAAAATCTTTAGCTATCCAACGGTATATTATGCATCAATATTAATATTCTTGTGTTAAAAAACACAAAAATTGCATAAAAAATATGTTTGCAATTTTCTCTTTTAGTTGTTAATCAAATTTGCTCAACTTGCATATTTAGCTGTTATTTATCAATGCTAACAAGATCATTTAACTAATTTTTTTAAATCTAAAAAATTAAAGGTAATTTAGAAGAAGAAAATTTAAAATATCGGCATTTAAGCACTGTCAGACTATTTCAATCAAAATAAAACCTACATGATATTAAAGCCTATTTAATTTTACATCCATAGAGCGAGTTTAATCAAAATCGTTAGAGCCGTTTTTGCGAAAATCATAAAAAGGTGCAAAATGCATGGTATAAAGTGGCTCTTCTAGTTAGCTGATTTTGATGAAAAAGTTTTTGTAACATCACGTGCGTATAGTTGTCCATAATATGAAATTTCAGTTTCATAAGTCTTTTTGTTTTCGCCCGGGAGTTACCGCCTACACACACACACACAGACCTTTTTGCGGGGCTTGGTCATTTGGACTCAAGGGACCGTAAAACGTGCATTTCCGTTGAAAACTGGAATCCGAAAATTTTCAAGATCGCAATACTTTCCCTTACTATATATTTCATATGTAGGTAAGGAAAGTAAAATTGTTACCAATAACAATCACTTAACATCAACCGCTTTTCATCCCTCTCCGTTACCTTAAACAACTTTTTACATAAGATAACTAACTCCAAAAGAACCTTATTCGTCACAACAATCTTTTAACTCAATCCCTATTCAGCTCCACACACCCTTACCACCCCCTCCCCCCTAGAAGGTAGAAACGGCAGTGGCCCCGAGACCTCTTGCAAATATGTATATATTGGATTTCTAGCACTGGACAGATTTATCACTCAATACGATGTATATATGACGTGTATATTGGTATGAGTGACTTTTTATACATTTTATTGATTCATTATTGTATATATACTTTGTAATAATTTTATTGATGTATAAATATTGTATGAATGTTGTATTTCACCACTATCATTATTGTTCAAATCAGGACATATTGTAATATTACTCAATAAAAATTGCTGGTGAGTAAGACTTTAAACTTAATCCATGCTCGTACTTTTTACTTTCACTTACATATATATGAAATATACAGTAAGGGAAAGTATTGCGATCGTGAAAATTTTCGAATTCAATTTTTCAACGGAAATACACGTTTTAGGGTCCCCTGATTCCAAATAACCAAGTCCCGCAAAAAGGTCTGTGTGTGTGGTAACTCACGGGTGGAAACTTGAAGTCCTATGAAACTGAAATTTCATATTTAAGACAAATATACGCCCGAGACGTTACAAAACCTTTTTAATCAAAATCAGCTGACCGGAAGATCTACCTTATACCATGCATTTTGCACCTTTTTATGGTTTTCTTAAAAATGGCTCTAATGATTTTGATTAAACTCCCTATATCGATTAAACTTTAATATTAAAGTAAAAATTTATACCATATAGGTTTTATTCTGTTTGAAATAATATGACAGGGCTTAAATGCCGATATTTTAAATTGTCTTCCTCTCAAGTGCCTTTAATTCTGCAGGTTCTATAAAACTAACAAAATTATCTTGTTAGTATTGATAATTAACAGGTAAATATGCAAGTTAAACGAATTTGATAAACAACTAAAGGAGAAAACTGAAAAAATATTTTTTTAATGCAATATTTTGTTTTAAACATAAGAACAGTAATACAGGTGTATAATATACCGTTGGAAAGCTAAATATTTTAGAAAAAAAAAAAAAAAGAGATCTTATACACAAGCTTGTAAAAGTTAATAAAGAGTGATGAAAAGCCGATAAAACCAACTGATTATTTTAGATAATTATATAATAAATTTATAATAAAACTCGTGTTTCTATAGAAATTCAATTTAATTAATTCTGTAATGGTTTCCCTTATTTTTATCACTAACTGTATTTGAAAATTCTTTAATCGATTTTAAAAGCGGAGGTAAGTGAAAGTCGTGTGTTGCCCGCACCAGATTTTTTTATTTAATAACCAAAATATTTTGATTTATTATTAGAAATAATTTATATGTCAAAATAATGTTTGCCGGGTCATAAATAATTGAATTTAGCAGGTTATTTTTAACTTATTTTTATTAATTATTATTTATCTTTTGTTTTTGAAATATTTTATTTTATTTTATTTTATTTATTTATTTATTTATTTTTTTATTTTTTTTTTTTTTTATGTATTTTAAATTATTTTTATTTTATTTTATTTATTCTTTTTTTTCATTTTTTTTTATTTTTTTATTTTTTTTTTTTATTTTATTTTTTTTTTTTTGGACTAAAATCGATCTTAAATTTATAATTTATATTCTTCCAAACCTAGTATTAATTTTGTAAATTCATCACTTCTCTTTCTTTGTTTAGTTTTTATTATAATTCGTTATCAAATTGTTTTTATTATTTAATTCTCAGAAATAATTATAAATTTAAATTCGTTAGGGGTGTCTTTTGTACGAGGCTATACCCCCACTTTTTCCATTGTTACGAGTTGTTATAATTATTCATTTATGTTTAAAAAAAACCATGTATGGCTCAAGCAGCCGATCTGGAAATAAAGAAATTAAAAAAAAAAAAAAGATTTTTAAAACGGAGTTAAATTTTTAAGTAAAAGTCGTGTGTTGCCCGCACCAGTTTTTTAGATACTTGACGAGGTGTTATGTAAATAATTATGTCTATCCTAATTCCCTGTCATGCGGTTTGCTGAAATGAAGAGGTAGGTATAGTGTTATATAGCCGCCTGATGGCGGAATGCTGTCTGGCCCCTCTGCACTACCTGGCATTGCTCTCAACATTTGCCCCGATGCATATGTAAAGGCCGACTATCGTTTGAACATTTGCATAATAGAAATTTGTGCATTCCGTGTTCGTTAGGGGCACTACAATTCAACAATGCGCCATTGTAGTCCGCGCATTAGTACGTTGTTACCATATATACATATATTGGTTTCAGGGACAAATTAAATAGAAGATGCTGAAAGTCCTGCTTGAGATGATCCGATTCGTGGTAAGAGTAAGAAAAATAGATGAAACATCAGTTCGTGAAGAAGAATACTTTGAGTTACCTCCGTTGTCAATGAATTATTAAACCACTTTAAGAAGTTTTAAATAAAGTTAGAGTTAAAAAAGTGTTAATTATATAACATTAAAAATCTGATCGGCGCAACACACGACTTTCACTTACTACCCTTGTTAAAATCAATTTAAGAATTTTTAAATACCGTTAGAGATGAAATTAGTTTAAAGAATTAATTAAATTGATTTTAGATAGAAACATGTGTTTTATTAAATAATCTATTATGTTATTATCTAAAACAATCAGTTAATTTTATCTGCTATTCATCACTCTCTACTAACTTTTAAAAGCTTGAGTATAAGATAATATTTTTTCTAAAATCTCAAGCTTCCCAAAGGTATATCATACATGTATATTACTGTTCTTATGTTCAAAAACAAAAATTGGGTACAAAATATTTTTTTTCAGTTTTGTCCTTTAGTTGGGTATCTAATTCATTCAATTTATATATTTAACTGTTTTCCATCAGTGGTAACAACATAATATAGTAATTTTTGTGGAATTAACAAAATTAAAGGTACTTTAGAGAAAGAGAATTTAAAATATCGGATAATAAAATACCGAATGAAACCTAAATGATATTAAAGCCCATTAAATTTTACGTTGATATAGCGAGTTTAAAAAAAATCGTCGGAACCGTTTTCGAGAAAATCGATAAAGGTGCAAAATACATTATATAAAGTAGCTCTTCTGGTAAGCTGATTCTAATGAAAAAGATTTTGCAACATCTTAGGCGTATAGTTGTCTTAATTATGAAATTTCAGTATCATAGGAATTACCGATTCCGCCCGGGAGTTACCACACACACACACACACAGACCTTTTTGTGGGACTTGGTTATTTGGACTCAGGGGACCCTAAAACGTGTATTTCCGTTGAAAACTGGAATTCGAAAATTTCCACGATCGCAATACTTCCCCTTACTATATATAGTAAGTGAAAGTAAAAATTGTTACCTATAACAATCACTTAGCTTTAACCACTTTTCCTCACTCTCCGTTACCTTTAACAACTTTTTACATATCAATATATACATCTATATTACTGTCATCTTAAAAAAAAAACCTGTAAATTATTACACAACGGTTTATTATTTCCAAAAAAAAATATATCAGGGTATATATAATTATTTATATAGCTCTTTATAGGCTGTTGCTGTTGCCCGTGACTTCGTCTGCGTCTATTTCTGTTATTCTGACCGCGATTAAGAAGTTTTAAAAAAATATGTATTTTAAAGTACTTCGCAGAAATTATATTTTGTTTTGTTTTTTTGTGGCAAAAGAACAAACTGATTTTCTGCGCAACCTGATTTGACAACGCGACATATAGTTGGCCGTGTGAAAAGCAGTCGACGGAAATCGATTACTACGTGTTTAAATGTTTGCCCCTGTGATTTATTAATTGTTAAGGTAAAAGATAACAATGGGAAATTTAATTATTTTAACACTAAAAGATAAATTATTTGTAATCGTTGGGATGCGAGGTTAATTTTCCTCGTTTTGTTTTTACTTTCACTTACTATATATAGTAAGGAAAGTATTGCGATCGTGAAAATTTTCGAATTCCAGTTTTCAACAGAAATACACATTTTAGGGTCCCCTGAGTCCAAATAACCAAGTCCCACAAAAAGGTCTGTGTGTGTGTGTGTGTGTGGTAACTCCCGGGCGGAATCGGTAATTCCTATGATACTGAAATTTCATAATTAAGACAACTATACGCCTAAGATGTTGCAAAATCTTTTTCATTAGAATCAGCTTACCAGAAGAGCTACTTTATATAATGTATTTTGCACCTTTATCGATTTTCTCGAAAACGGTTCCGACGATTTTTTTTAAACTCGCTATATCAACGTAAAATTTAATGGGCTTTAATATCATTTAGGTTTCATTCGGTATTTTATTATCCGATATTTTAAATTCTCTTTCTCTAAAGTACCTTTAATTTTGTTAATTCCACAAAAATTACTATATTATGTTGTTACCACTGATGGAAAACAGTTAATTTTCCTCGTTTTGTTTTTACTTTCACTTACTATATATAGTAAGGAAAGTATTGCGATCGTGAAAATTTTCGAATTCCAGTTTTCAACAGAAATACACATTTTAGGGTCCCCTGAGTCCAAATAACCAAGTCCCACAAAAATGTCTGTGTGTGTGGTAACTCCCGGGCGGAAACGGTAAGTCCTATGAACCTGAAATTTTATATTTAAGACAACTATACGCCCGAGACGTGACAAAACTTTTTTCATCAAAATGAGCTTACCATAAAAAGCACTTTATACTATGCATTTTGCACCTTTTTTCGTTTTTCTCGAAAAAGGTTCCGACGATTTTGATTAAACTCGCTATATCGATGTAAAATTTAATGGGCTATAATATCGTGTAGGTTCTATTCTGATTGAAATGGTCTGACAGGGCTTAAATACCGATATTTTAATATTTTCTTCCCCTAAAGTACCTTTAATTTTGTAGATTCAATAAAAATAACTATATTATCCTGTTATCACTGATAAATAATCAAACAGTGAATCAAATGGAAACTAAATCAAACTTTTAAAATCATCAAAACATTTTAAAAAGTTGATTTTCGTGCTAAGTGCACTTTTCGTTACAATGAACTTATAAGCAAACAAAATTAATTAACTCTTAACTTTTTTAAACTTAAATGTTTATATTTAAATTGCATTTTCATACTTAAATTTCACCTCTATGAAGCAAGTGGAGGTCCTCAGTATTTCATATAAAGGTAAGTGAAAGTGATAAAATCCACTAAAGGTTTAGCCGCTCGACGAATTTTTATATGGAGTATATCAAAATTGAAAGAGACGTTATCAAGCTCCAAGTAACTCTTTGAAGCATTCAATTAATGCTTTTCTGCCGCTTACATCACAAGAAAAGTAAGGAAAAAGCTATCTTTTTTTTTTCTGAAGTTTTCTAAATTAAGTTGCTAATGTTTGATTCATAAGGTGAACTTTACTTCTTGAATTACTTTTTCTCCAAACAAGGTCTTTTTCCAGATTAAATCCTCTCTCTTTCTTAGCATATAAATTATAATAAACCGGCGATTTACATACTATCTTAGTTTGATTTTATTGTTTTCCATCATTTGTAGAAAATCATTTATTTTTATTTTTATAGTTACCTTTGTTTTGAATAACATAAAAGTAAAAAGGACTTTTTACTTAATATGTAAGAGTAAATACGTAAACAGGAGAAAAGTTTAAATTTAATTTTTAATATATTCGATAATTTATATTATTAAAATTATAAATTTTAAATGCCCCTTTTCATGTATATAACGAGACACTACATACCTACCTGGACATTCCATTCGACATGCAACTGCCATTGATCGCTACAATAAATTTAACGACAGATTGACCCTAAATTCAAACCCGCTGAATCAAAACCTATCAACTGCCACAAACCCATATAATCCGCCAAGAAGACAATCCAGGCACAGGCCAAGATTTTTTTTTTTAATCTTACGCAGTTTCGCACTTACATAATTTGTTGCCATATTTGCTTATTGCATAAGCAGATAGCAAACAACATTGTACTGTCAAAACTTTTTTTTTTGTTAAGTCATTATTATAAAGATTAAAAAGAATTGGTCCAAGGACAGATCCTTGTGGTACACCAGCCTGTATATATTTTCAAACCGCCAACTTGGACATAGAATGCTGTCATTCCAGCTAATACACCGCAGGTGACCCCTTAGAGCATTTAGATTGAGTGGTATAAGACATCTGTAGGTCTAATCATTACCATGAATTTTTTTTTTTTTTTATAGAAAATAATTTTCTTACTACCTTTAAAATTCTGCCGGGTTCCAGCCCGCAACCTAGGACATAGTAGGGTGCTATGCTAGCCACCAAATTAAATACTTTATTTTAAATAATATAATTTTTTTTTTTTTTTCCACCTTTGATCAGTTAGAAACTTAAATTCCAGAAGTAACCCAGTAAAAGAAGGTTAAAATTCAAGATTTGTGGGAAGTAATTCGGATAAAGCTGAAAATCGTTTTAATACCTCTTAATGGTCCAAAATAAAAGTTATCTGAGTTTGCACCATCACAGGTGGTGAGCTTAACTTTTTGGAGACGAAAAACCTCTAATTGTTCGCACATTTTTTAGTTTTTCACCGATAACTCGTAAATCGTGCTTTTTACAGAAGATATCTTTTTTTCAGAATGAAAGAACATTAAATTTTCTTTCTTAAAGTCATCTTAGGTATTCAATTTGGTTTGTTAATACTGCCGCAACCGTTTTTCAATAAGAGACAACTGAAACTTGGAAACAACTATCCAAATCGAAAAAAAGTCATAGGATGAAAGTTGTAGATCATCAAATTTGAAAACTAAAAGCCTATCGATTATTATCGATTTACCACAACACGCGTCCAAATGCTTATGAGAAATATTTGCTTGGTACGGCAGATATAAAACATTCTGCAGTGACTGCTGCCGCAGTTTTACTGGAAATAATGATATTTGTAACATAAACCATTAACATGACTAGCCGAATAGTAGCTCATCTCTATAAGGGTTAGTTTTACCACTTTTAATAGCAAGTCTAAGAATTCTATTGAATATTCAAGTCAGGCCTGAAAGTTCTCTATTTTCATTTATATATTAGAATTTACAGTCGTTGGACTTTGGTTCGGAAGCAGAGCGCCCATGCCAGTAGCCACTAAATCATTTTTGGAGAATTATGGACTGGAAAGAAATCAGTTGCAAAATATAGCGGAGACTATAATCTTGGACTCACTGAGAATCCTGCATCACCACATATATTGCGATTAGCCTGGATTTATATATTTATTTATTTAACGTCTCTTTATGCTACTATGGCTAATCGGACGATGCTACAGTGGGAGTCCTAAATTTTGCCTATCCAGGTTTTATTACGATAGGGATCTTTAACGAGTACCTCACATCGCACAGGCTCGGACCCACCTTTTAACGTCCCCCCTCCCCCAAAGGACGGCGTAACTAAGGATTTTTTAATGGGAGTAAAAGTTTGAACCCGTGACCTTTGGCATGGGAGGCTGTTACGCTAGCCAACCAGCTACAAGTGATCCCTGGATTTATATGTGCCCATGAGCAATTTCGAAATCAGTACAGTCGATGTATTCCTATTTGGCAGTATCTCCCTCTATTTTATTTCTTTTAAATAGTCTTCAGGATTGATCCAGTATGCTGTTTACTCATTGAAGTTGAGCAGCAGATCCAAATTCGAATTTCTTCTTCTTTATATTACACACAAAATAGTTTAAAAACTGAAAAAAAGTGCGAAAAATTCGAGGTTTTCCGTCTCCAAAAAGTTAAATTCATCACCTACATACTCCTGGTGCATACTCAGATTACTTTTATTTTGGACCATTATTAGTATTTTCAAATACCATCACCACCTAACATATACCATCTAATTCAAAGAAGCTCGATTATCGTGTAAACTACATTAATTACAAAAACAATATAGAATTAATAAGAATAGTTTTCAATATAAGAGCCGAAATGATATCCCTAAATTGTAAACCATGGATGAGGGAAATAGTTTACACATGCTCAATTTATAACAGTAAGGAGGACGAAAATATAATTCATTTTTTAGGTAAATGTATGGCATTTGATTATTTTAGGAAAAAGTATTTTGACTGAAAACAAAATAATAGACATTTTAAATGGAAATAATTGGAACTCGTATAGATTTATGAAATGTGCTGTAAACTACAGAAGCATTTAATAAAAGAATTTAATTACAATAATTAAATAAACAGAGAATATGTTGTCACAGATAAAGTGTAATTATATTTTATTTATTCTATTTGGTAAACAAAGATTATCCCTCTATATTTTTACAATAGTGTATAATGTTTATTTATTTTTTGTTTTGTTATTGTAAGCTTATTCTTTTGTTTATTAATAATGAACCAACTTCCTGGCAGAGGAAGTCCATGCCAGTATTTTGTGTTCTCTAGACAAATTTAAAGAAAAATGTAAAATTTATTAATAAAACACATTTATCTATCTATCTATTAGTATTTTCAAACGATTTTCAGCTTTGTCCAAGTTAATTCCCACAAATATTCTTATTTTATTGGGCTAAAGGGAGATAAGAGAAAGTTGTTTAAAGATTTTTAAGAATTCATTACATGTCATTTATTGAGCAGGCGACGGTCAACTATAATGGAATTCCAGCCTACTAAGGTATAAGAAAGGACCGGAGGAGCAGCAAAGGACAAAGAAGAGAGGGAGATTGGGAAAGGATTAGCACAGGGGCACTAAGCCCTCTTCTCTTTCTTCCATTTTATTATTCTTCGCTCGCAGCTCGCAGCCTTAATCCAAATAGTTGCAGGTCTTAGCAGCCAGGAGTAACTTCTCTCCACCCTTTGTCCGAATCCTCGTTTAGTTACTATCTCTCGAGTAATCGCTAACTTCCCTTCTTACTCTTTGGACTTCACGAATCACGCTGTCCTTCAGAATAACTTTCAATTAAGTACTTCTTCTTTTTGCTTTCGCTTACCAACGTATGAAGTATTGCTAGGTTATGTAATGCAGTCGATTAAATTAAGCCCCCAATCGGGAGGTCACCGGTAGGCTATCATATTTGAAGACCACTACATCTACTTGAGGAATTTTTTTTTTTTTATTTATTATAGAGATATTTACAACTGTATAAAAAAAAAAAAAAAAATACATCAAGTAAATGTGGCTGTTCACACATGAGATATGTACATGATAGACGTGAGAAGAATCTACCCATTGGTAAATGTCTGAAAACGGTAATTGCACTTGCATTTAATTGTGCTGAGAGTCCTTTAACTGTTTGGTAGGGGTTTCCTTCTACTGTATGTTTGAGGACATCGTTGTCTATTACGGACGGAGGTCTTCCTCGGGGCAAGGTTTCCAAGTCGTTATGTATTTCAGAAACTATAAAAACGGACATTTCATGTGAAACAACCCAATACTTAGGCTGCATTGCATGGGGTTTCGATTTTAATAGGGTTCTGATGTACGGAGACTGGAACGAAACATTTGGCAAGTATGTTTTCAGTTTCTAATGATGAGGCTTACTAGTTTTTTTTTGTATCTGACCAGTATGTTGCTTTTACTCAACTATTACGAGAGGAGTTGGTACAAATCTCTACCAGCGTTGGGGTCGTCCTGTCGGATAAATAATATGAATAATGGTTGTGTACAGTATTATATTGATTTCCATTTCCATTATATTGATTGACGTTGATTTCCAAAAGGTACTATATCCATTCGAGGAAATTTTACAGGAGGCGCGAAAATCACTACTATATTATTAAACTAGTTAATCTGCTTCTTTTCGCATTAAAATCTACAATTTTTTTTGCTATAATAATAACACCAAGGTTATAAAATTAACACTTCAAAGGTTTTTCAGACAAGAAGGTCTCGAGGCCATCGTCGTTTCAGCCGCCTCGGAGGATGATCAGGAATAGAAGGAGATGAGATATTGCGGACAAGTGGGTTTGGGTGGAGTGGTAATTTGGAGTGAAAGGAAGTATATCTAATTCGGGCTAAGTCTGCAACTAATGGGATATTCAGGTCTTTGTGGATTATTTTATTGATGACAAAGTAAGGTGCATTTAGGATCTTTCGGAGGATTTTGGATTGCAAGGATTGGATGCGAGAGGAATTTGATGGCTTGGTGGATCCCCATAGTTCAATTCTATATGTCCAAATAGGCCTAAGTATAGTAATATAGATTAGTTTTTTGTAGTAGGTGGGAAGTTTTGAACGTTTGTCAAGCAAATGTTGTAATATCTTGTAATATGTTGTAATATCTGCGAGCTGTTTCTTGTCGTTTCAGCCTAGTGTGAGGATTCCATGAGGAATTCAAAATAAATAAATAGAATATTGAAAAGCTGGTGCGGACAACACGACTTTCACTAACCTCGACTGTTAAAATCAATATAAAAACTATTAAATATAATTCAATTTGAAAAAAACGTGTAATTAATCAAACGTGTATTCATTTTCGTTGGAAACATATGATTTAGATTAAATAGTATGACTACATTAAATTTTACTTTCACTTACTACAATAGTAAGGGAAAGTATTGCGATCGTGAAAATTTTCGAATTCCATTTTTCAACGGAAATACACGTTTTAGGATCCTCTGAGTCCAAATAACCAAGTACCGCAAAAAGGTCTGTGTGTGTGTGTCCGGGAGTAACTCCCGGGCGGAAACGAAAGGTCCTATGAAACTGAAATTTCATATTTAAGGAAAACTTTTTCATCATATTCGGCTAAACAAATTGCACCTTTTTATGATTTTCTCAAAAACGGTTCCGATATAGATGTAAAATGTAATATCATGTAGGTTTCATTTTGATTAAAATAGTCTCACAGGGCTTAAATGCCGATATTTTAAATTTTCTTCTTCTAAAGTACCTTTAGTTTTTTAGATTTAAAAAAATTAGGCAAATAATCTTGTTAGCATTGATAAATAACAGCTAAATATGCAAGTTGAGCGAATTTGATTAACAACTAAAAGAGAAAATTGCAAAAATATTTTTTATGCTATTTTTGTGTTTTTGGACACAAGAATATTAATATTGATGTATAATATACCGTTGGATAGCTAAAGATTTTAGAAAAAAATATTATCTAATACACGGAATTTTAAAAGTTAATGGATAGTGAAGAAAAACCGATAAAGCTAAATAATTGTTGTAGATAAAAAAAAGATTATTTAATGAAACACATGTTTCTATTAAAATTCAAAATAATTAATTCCTTAACAATTTATTTGTATCTTAAATGTGCTTTAATATCATTTAGGTTTCATTCTGATTAAAATAGTCGGACAAGGCTTAAATGCAGGTATTTTCAATTTTCTTCTTCTAAAGTACCTTTCATTTTGTTGATTCTATAAAAATAACCATATTATTTTGTTACCACTGATGAAAAACAGGTAAATATGTAAATTGAATGAATTTGATGCCCAACTAAAGGAAAACCCTGAAGTAATATTTTTAAATGCATTTTTTTGTTTTTGAACTTAAGGACAGTAAAATAAATGTGTAATATACCGTTGGAAAGCTAAAGATAAAAAATACACAAGCTTTTAAAAGTTAATAAAGAGTGATGGAAAGCAGATAAAACTATGATTAATTTTTTACAAAAACACATGTATCTATAGAAATTAAATTTAATTAATTCTTTAATAGTTTCACTAATTTTAATCTTAAAGTGTGGGATCACTTGTAGCTGGATAGCTAGAGTAACAGCCTCCCATGCCAAAGGTCACGGGTTCAAATCCGCAGGTGGTGCTAGTATTTTTTAATGAGAGTAAAAAATCCTTAGTTACGCCGTCCTTTGGGGGAGGGGGAACATTAAAAAGTGGTTCCGAGCCTGTGCGATGTCAGGTACTCGTTAAAGATCCTTATCCTAATAAAACCTGGATAGGAAAAATTTAGGACTCCCACTGTAGCATCGTCCGATTAGCCATTGTAGCATAAAGTGACGTTAAATAATCTTAAAGTGTATTTGAAAATTCTTTAATCGATTTTTAAAACGGAGGTAAGTGAAAGCCGTGTGCCCGCACCAGATTTTTTAATAAGTAAATAAATGAACGGGCTTTAATATCATTTAGGTTTCATTCTGATTGAAATAGTCAGATAAGATTTAAATGCCGATATTTTATATTTTCTTCTTCTAAACTACCTTTAATTTTGTACATTCCAAAAGCTTAATCGCATCATCTTGTTAGAATTGATAAATAACGACTAAATATGCAAGTTGAGCGAATTTAATAAATAACTAAAGTGCAAATATCTTTTGTTAGGCAATTTTTTTGTTTTTGAACACAAGAATAATTATATTAATATAGATGTATAATATACCGTTTGACAGCAAAAGATTTTTGACAAAATATTATCTAATACGTGATATTGTAAAAGTTAATAGAGAGGGAACTAACTGATCCTTGTAGATAAAAATATAATATATTATTATTAAAACATATGTTTCTAGAGAAATTTAATTTAATTAATTCTTTAACCATTTATTTTTATCTCTAAATTTCTTTAAAATCATTCATAAAGACATCCATGTTCCATGTGATGCTGATTTTGCCCGTACCAGATATCATTTCTTCCATGAAAAACTTGATTCCCACTCTAATCCACTAGTTTCAACCCTTGCTTCCTCTTCAATTCCTCATAATCCACAGAGGCGTCTGAAGAGAAGATGGCCTCGAGACCTTCTTGATTACTAGAGTGCTGCCAATGGGAAATTTCTTTTCATGTTTTTCATTCACACAATCTTTTAGCAGCATATTTACTTGTTATATTATAATATACAGTTGTAAATTTCAATTAAAAAAAAAAGTTTATTTAAAAGTTCTTAAATTGATTTTAACAGCTTAGGTAAGTGAAAAACGTGTGTTACGCGCACCAATTTTTTTTCATTAGTGTACAAAAATAAAACTCACTCTAAAAATCTAATAATTTTTAAACCTTGTCGAAGACTGGTATAAGGCTTGGCGAATTAAGATGAACGAAAGGAAATGCAAACACGTCACTTTCACCCTTCGACGTAAATCCTGTCCAACAGTTAAATTCAATTCCATACCGCTTCCTTCCTCAGACACAGTCCGGTACCTTGGCTTTTTACTAGACAAAAGACGGACGTGGAACCCACATACAAGACTTAAAAGGATAGAACTCAACCGCAGATTCGGCCGGTTATACAAACTACTAAACAGAAAATCTCATCTTACAGTCGACAACAAATTACTAATATATAAGACAATACTGAAACCTATATGGACCTACGGACTTGAACTATGGGGGACAACTAAACATTCTAACATCAAACGTATCCAATCCTTCCAATCCAAAGTCCTCCGAACAATAGTTAATGCTCCTTATAACGTTACCAACTGTACCCTACACCATGACCTTAATATTCCATTTATTTTATACCTGGTACCATCCAAATTCTCCAAATTCCATCAGAACCTTCTTCATCATCCTAATCCTCTTGCTCAATCGCTCTCCAGCTCCACCCATCCCTACAATCCTCCTCGAAGATTGAAACGGCAGTGGCCCCGCGACGTTTTGTAAATATTTATTCTGGAGTTCTGCCACTGGTCAGATCCTCCACTCATGTACTGTATGTTTGTGGCTATTCCGCCCTAGCTCGGCCTCCACTGGCTTACACCAGTGAAGCGCTGAGTGAGAGGCGCTGGGATCTCTTGGATTCGGCTTCTCCTCCCACTTGTGGAGGGAGCAGCCGAGTCTAGGGTCCCTTTAGCAGATTGTATATATTGTATATAGTTAAGTTTGCTTGTATGATTTTTATTTATTTCCCAACTTGTATTTATCTCTACAACAGGTTGTTGTTGTTGTTTTTTTGTTTTTTTTCATTAATTGTTATTTTCTTGTATATATTTGAATTTATTTATTTCCGATTTTATGTAATTTGACATTATCATTATTTTCTGTACAGATTGTATGAATGTTTATTATATCACTATTACTACTGTTCATTATGTAACAAATTATAGTATTTCTCAATAAATAAAAAAAAATAAAATAATTTTTAAAAATTCCAGAATGCAAATTTTGAAGAGATTTAAGTTTTATATTTTTAATTATCGATTTCAAACCCTTTATACATCAATTTAATGGCAGTAAATAAAAAAATTGCAATATTTTCCTTACGAATTCCTTTTTGAAGGTTGCATACGATTAAGGATTCTATAGAACCAGGCAAGCTCAAATATGGAAATAAACATGACCTTTCAATAAGGTTCTATAAGAAATTCTAGAAATGCGAAAGGATTGAAGGCCTTTTATTTGGATCTACTTTTCCTAAAGGGACGAAAATCCCCAAAGGGAAAGATGTACTTTCCTCAATCAGGTATTATAGCCGGATATTGATAAAACATTTTCTTTTTCCTTTTTTAAACGTGCCCATATTTTATATGCAATGCAAATAAATATAAGGTAGTATTGGGTTGTGTTACATGAAATGTCCGTTGTCAAGGTAAAGGATTTTTATTAAAAAATACGATATGACAACAAGATAATTATATTCGAAGTATTTTTTACCTTCTTTTTCTACACATTTTTCCCAACGTGACACCAACTTCTTTATCCCCGAACTGAAAAACTCTGAGCTTTGAAGTGAAACAATATCATCATCATTTTCAAAAAGTTTTCCTTTGACGAAGTTGTCTAAAAATTCCTGAACAGGTGGTAATCTATTGAAGACAAGTCGGGAGAATATGGTGGGTGCGGAAGAACTTCGTAGCCCAGTTCTTTCAATTTTTACACGCTATGTTTTGAAACATGAGGTCTTGCTGCCGCTCAGTGAGATCATGAGGTACCCATGTATCGAGCTTTTTTACTTTCCCAATACACTTTAAATGACTGGAAAAGGTAGAAGCACTTGCATTTAGTTGTGCTGAGAGTCCTTTAACTATTTGGTAGGTTTTTCCTTCTACTGTATGTTTGAGGACACCGTTCTCTATTACGGACGGAGGTCCGTTCATTAACACTCTCTTCCCCAAACGCCTTGAAAATATTTTTAGCGGCCTCAGCTGCTGAATGGCCGAGGCACATCGATTAAAATGGAGCTGGGCTGGGCACTTGGACAGGCTGAAAGACGAAAGATGGACCAGAGCTTGCACGGAGTGGATCCCGAGAGAGGACAGCAGGCAGAGGGGGCGACCACATCGCAGGTCGAGGGACGAATTGACGCAGACTGTTGGCTGGTTGCGAGGGACAAATCCTTGTGGATAAACGTTTTAAAAAATATTTAATTTGTGTTTTTTTAGAGTTTTGTATTTTATAATTATTTGTATTTTTTCTTTCTTTGGATTATTTGTTGTTGTTTTTTCAATATTTTATTATTTCTAACTATAGCCAACTTCTATAAATTCCTCCCTATGGAAGAGGCTTTTGTCAATATGATGCCATTAAAGCTATTATTATTATTATTATTATTATTATTGTATACAGTTAAAATTCTTTGAAAATATATTTCCATAACGTACGACCAGAGCGAGCGTGGGGGTAATGAGGGAGTTTCTACAATGTAGTAATTAATAAATGGCCTGTTGGATGTGTTTGCTCCGACAACAGATTACCAGGAGGCGGAGGTTGATGGCGGGATCATATCGCGATAAAACGGGTTGGAAGGGGGAGTTTGGAGGGGGTGGGGTTTGGAGGGAGTTGGGAACCTTAGCCGCTGTTATCAGTCTAAACCTCAGCTTTACAAAACAAACCTATCCAGGCAACATTTATTATTCAAACTGGATCCAAAACGGCTCTCTTCCATTTTCTCCTCGTCGTTTATATTTATTATCTGTCCCAAAAATCCTTTAGGGCAGTCTTATTTGAGGTTTTGGGAAAATAAAATGTATATTAATTTTTGCTTTCTCTTGCCTGCAAATTATATGCATGTGTGTATTATATATATATATATATATATATATATATATATATATATATTATATAAATAGTAATATAATTATATTATTAATATAAATAGTAACTCTAAAGTGGGTAAAGGCGCACGCAGGGATCGAGGGCAACGAACGGGCAGATCTACTAGCCAAAGAAGCTGCTTCCAGTAATATGTTACCTTCCTACGATATAGCACCTCTGTCCTATGTCAGGAGGGACATGACATCTGATTTTGTTGCAAGATAGGACCAGATGTGGGTGACCTCTACCAAGTCTCCAAGTTTACACAGATTTATACCAAACATAACATTACACGACTATGCATCTGTACACAGTAATGATTATAAACTAACACAACTAATCACAGAACACGGAAACACAAAACATTATCTCAAACGATTTAACATAATACAAACAGACTTATGTGACGAAGACGGACAAATTCAAAATTTTAAACATATACTTTATGACTGCAAAATTTTTGACAGACAAAGATATCATTTAATTAAAAATATAATACTTAAAAATGGAAACTGGTATGAGACGGAACAAAATTTGTTCTCTAAATTCAAGACAGACTTACTTAAATTCATTAAAGGCATTGCCTTTGAATCACTGACTAAAGATGGGCAGCGTAGGTAATTCTTTTCTGTTGACTAACATTTTATTTTAAATTTGTTATGATAGTTACTTTATTTATTTTGTTCTATTTCATTTGAAACATAAGTCTGTAATAATTGTTAATGTAATACTACTTTCATATGTAAATTAATATAATCATATTATCATTCATATAGTATACCATTAAGGTATGGAACATGATGTTATAATAAACGGTCCTTATGTGGGGTTACCATGTAAGGAAAAAAGAAAAAAAAAAAAAAAAAAATATATATATATATATATATATATATATATATATATATATATATATTAAATATTTAATTTTAAATATTTAAAACTTCAATTGTTTATATAATTATTCTCTTTGAACTCTGTTTAGTTTCTTAGTTCCTCGTCATAGTGACCAGTTTACATTTAATGTTATTTTTTATTTTATGTTTCTTTCCATACTCTATTTTAATTATTGTCTTATGACTCATCATTGTACACAACTTATAATTTTTCATTTAATATTATTGGTTTGTTGTCTTGTATTCCTTAGCCCTGATGAAGGCCCATAAAGTAGGCCGAAACGTCGGCGCTATAATAAAATAAGTTCTCCTCCAACCAACTTTTCCATGTTGAACATTGCAAAGGTCAACAAAAGATTTTCTTTTTTCTTCTTTATATGTATTTTTACTTATCTATATATGTAAATAAATTTTCGAAAATCAAACGTATCCAATCCTTCCAGTCTAAAGTCCTTAGAATAATAGTCGATGCCCCATATTATGTCACCAACAAAACCTTACACCATGACCTGAATATCCCATTTGTCCTTAATCTAATCCAATCTGAATTCTCAATCTTCCATTAGAAGCTTACTCACCTTCCTAATTCCTTGGCACACTCCCTATCCAGTTCCAAACATCCCTATAACCCTCCTCGTAGGTGAAAGCGGCAGTGGCCCATCTCTTAAATATGTCATTGGAGTGCTGGCAATGGCTGGCTTCTCCACTCATGCCTTGAGTGTATATGGCTCTAGCGCCCTCGCTCAGCCTCCACTGACTCTCAAGACCAGTGACGTGGCTGAATGAGAGGCGCTGGGATCTTCTGTCATTGTGCCTCGTCCTCCACTAGTAACTAGTGGATCTCGAGGTTTGATTCGGTGAATTTGAGTGAGTTTCTAAATATTGTAAATAGGTATGAATGTGTTCAAGGTTTTTACAATTATTTTCTTTATAACTATTCATTTAATTTTGTGTATATATGTTTTTTTTCTTTCTTATTTGTTTGATCTTTATTAATTATTTATTTTTATTTTATTTCCAATGTACATATGGGATGAATGATTTCTTATATCTATAATACTCATTGCCCCATAAGGTGGCAGATTGTATTATCTCTTAATAAATAAAAAAAAAAAAAATATATATATATATATAATTTTTATATATATATATATATATATATATATATATATATTTATATACATAGTAATGAAAAGTATTGCGATAATGGAAATTTTTGAATTCCAGTTTTTAATAGAAATTCACCTTTTAGTCCCTTTGGTTCAAATGACAAAATTTGTTATTGTAATAGTAAAAGTAAATGGAGAGTGATGAAAAGGCGATGAACTGATTTTTCTTGGTAATAATATGGTGAGATTATTTAATAAAACACGTTATATCTCTTAATAGATTTAGAGTCCCTTTGCTTGCAGACATGGTGGGTTCTGCCCATTTAGATAAGTATATTACAATATATATTGTTTTGTTTATTTTTTCCATAAAATTACTAATAGAAATTTGTTTATCAAAAACCTGCATTGCAATATACTGGATTAATTTATATGTAATGTAACAAACTTAACTAATTGATTGTCGTTAATTTTAGAAATTGACAGCAAGCTATTGCTTGGATGAATTTTATTATGGTGACTTTTAGTGAAAAGGTAATAATTATCAACATTTTTGTATGACCTTCTCACTCTTTTTTTGAAAAAAATTGTATTAAAATATTTTTTACTCTTTTTATTTATTATATACTTTTTTTTTTATATTGTTACTCATGAACATAGCGCTATGACTCCAAGCTCTATTGCGTCTTATTTTTTTTTTTTATTTATTTTTTTTTTTTTTTTTTTTTTTTTTTGAGATATATTACAATTTGTTACAAAATGAACAATAATATATTGATAAGAGACCACATTCATACTATATATACAGAAAATAATAATAATGGTCAAATTTCATAAAATATAACAGAAATTCAAATATATACAATAAAATAATAATAATAAATAAAAAACAAAACAAATCGAAACATAAACCTATTATTGAGATAAATAAAAAGTTGGCAAATAAATAAACATCTTACACACAATCATAACTATATACAATATATACAATTGCTAAAGGGACCCCAGCAAAAGCTTTTTCCTCCACTTGTGGAGGAAAAAGCGGAATCCAAGAGATCCCAGCACCTCTATCTCAGCCGCATCACTGGTCTGAGCCAGTGGAGGCTGAGTTAGGGCGCTGTAGCCACAAACATACCGTACGTGAGTGGAGGATCTGACCATTGTCAGAACTCCAGTTTAAATGTTTACAATAGGTCTCGTGGCCACTGCCGTTTCAATCTTCGAGGAGGATTGTAGGGATGGGTGGTGCTGGATAGGGATTGTGCTAGAGGGTTAGGATGATGACTTAGGTTCTGATGAAATTTGGAAAATTTGGATGGTACCAGGTCTAAAACAAACGGAATATTAAGGTCATGGTGTAGGGTACAGTTGGTAACGTAATAAGGAGCATTAGCTATTGTTCGGAGGACTTTGGATTGGAAGGATTGGATGCGTTTAATGTTAGAATGTTTAGCTGTCCCCCACAGTTCAAGTCCGTAGGTCCATATAGGTTTCAGTACTGTCTTGTATATTAGTAATTTGTTGTCAACTGTAAGATGAGATTTTCTGTTTAGTAGTCAGTATAATTGGCCGAATCTGCGGTTGAGTTCTTTTCTTTTTAGTCTTGTATGTGGGTTCCACGTCAGTCTTTTGTCTAGTAAAAAGCCGAGATACCGGACTGTGTCTGAGGAAGGAAGCGGTATGGAATTGAAATTAACCGTTGGACAGGATTTGCGTCGAAGGGTGAATGTGACGTGAGTGCATTTGCTTTCGTTCACCTTAATGCGCCAAGCATTGCACCAGTCTTCGACAAGGGAAAGGTGCTCTTGTAGATTTAGCGATGCTGCTTCAGGATCGGAATTGGATGATAAAATAGCTGTGCCATCAGCAAATGTTGCCAGAAAGGTATTGGGGTCGGTAGGGATATCGGCGGTGAAGAGAATGTAGAGGACGGGTCCTAAGACGCTGCCTTGAGGAACACCGGCCTCAACAGTATATTGTTCGGAAAATTCGGAACCACAGCGAACTCGGAAGGAGCGGTTGGATAAATAGGATCGGAGGATTAGGTATAAGGATTGAGGTAAATGGGTTTTGAGCTTAAAGAGCAGTCCCGGGTGCCACACCCGGTCAAAAGCTTGAGCTATGTCCAGAAAGGCACCCGAACAATACTCCTTGCACTCAAGAGCGGAGGAAATGTGGTCTACAACTCGGAGTCCTTGCTGAACCGTGGAATGTTGAGGACGAAATCCGAACTGATGTGAAGGAAAATTTTGAAATTTGGCTAGGATTCGTTTCAGTAGGAGCTTTTCGAAAATTTTTGAGAGGATCGGAAGTAGGCTGATAGGTCTGTAAGATGACGTGTTGTTAGAAGGTTTACCTGGTTTTAGGAAAAGGATCATAGTTGAATGTTTCCATAAGAGAGGAAAATAGGTAGTGCGTAGGATACAGTTATAGAGATATGTAAGGAATGTAATGGCTTTAGGTGGAAGTTGTCTTAAGATTTGGGGAGTAAGGAGATCGTATCCAGGAGATTTGCGGAGAGGAAGCTTTTTAAGAAGATATCTGACCTCAGAGGGATTAACTGCTTTAGGTGGTAAGGATAGTGGTATTGGTGACGTGAGGAACTCTTCAACTGCTGCAGTATGGGTTGGATTAAGCTCTGGATGAGGAGTAAAAACTTTGGAAAGGTGCTGTGCGAATTCCTCGGCCTTATGCTTGTCAGAAGCAGCCCAGGAACCATCACAGCGCCGGAGAGGATGGGAAATGGTGTGGGATTTTAGGATTCTCTTCGTGACATTCCACAGGGAATTGTCACGAGTCGAGAGAGAGGAGAGGTAGGTATTGTAGGATTGGGAACGGAAGATCGCCAACTCCCGCTTTAATTTTCTACAAAAAAAATTATAGGAGCGGCGATCTTCTGGGTGGCGGGTGCGTTGCCATAATGTTCTAGCTCGACGTTTGCTGTTGATGAGGTCTGTCAGGTGTTGTGGTAAATGGCTTTTGTAAGGAATTATTTGGGATTGTTTGGGAGAGGAGGCAGTCCAGGCGGCTTGTTGAATAGCGGTTGTAAAGGAATATACGGCGTCGTCAAGGTCATTTGGGGTTTTGAGAATCACTCTGAGGTCAATATCATTAGTGAGAATTTCGCGGAAGAGGTTCCAGTTGACAGGGCCCCTAATGAATGACGGTGGGATAGGTTTAGGAATAGGTGTTATGGATACATTTAGAATCAATGGACTATGATCAGAGGATAGTTCATCAAGGCGAGCTATGGAAAAATTCAGAGAGCCTAATCCGCTGTGGATGAAGAAGTCGAGGATGTCAGGATTACGGTTAGGATCTGTTGGCCAGTAGGTAGGAGAATCGGGAGGTAGGAGATGAAAGCGTCGGGAGTTGAGTGCAGACTGCAATGTCCGTCCACGAGAATTGGTGGTTCTAGAACCCCACTGTTGGTTCTTAGCGTTTAAGTCTGCACCCAAAATGAAGTGATTACCCAAGGAGTTGAGGAAGGATCCAAATTGGGCAGAGGAAATGGGATGTTTAGGAGGGCAGTATGCTGATGCGATGATAAGCGGAAAGGAAAAGGTTTTGATAACGATGGAAGTTGCTTGTAGGTAATCGTGGGCGGAAATTGGGTGTAAGTGATGGGTGAGGGATCGGCGGACTATGACAGCAGTACCGGCATGGGCTTTGCCGTCTGGATGGTCTGTCCGGTATGTCGTGTATCCTGGTATTTTAAAGTACTGTTTAGTGGTTAGTCTAGTTTCAGTAATGAGTGCAACATCAATGTTTTTGTCCTGCAGTACGGCTGTAAGTTCGTCAGTGTGAGTTCTAACACCATTCGCATTCCAAAGGAGAATGGATAAGGAATTAGGTGAGGTCATTTATGGTTTTTTTAAGGCAGGAATGAGATTTGTTACGAGATTCGTAAGGAGTGATATTAGGGGCATAACAAGGGATTTAATTTCGGAAATAAAGGATGTCATCAAACTGGTAAGGTCTGTGGCGTTTGAAGGAGGAGGAATATGAGAGATTTGTGGTGGATTAGGATTCTTAGGATTGGTTACATTTTGAGAAAGAGGTATATGTGGAATGGATTGAGGTACATTTTGTAGTTCCGGCAGGGCCACGGCTTCAGTACTTTGATTCCCACCTCCAAGTAAGTGGGCAAATGATAAATTGGCATCAATAAGTTTTGAGGGTTCTCTTCTGTTTCTTACTTGTCTTGCTGTTTCATCCAGTACTTGAGGTTTTCGAAACCTGGTCCTCAGCTCCTTATAGATTTGGCATCCTTTATAGTTGGCCGGGTGGTCCTTCAGGCAATGAGCACATACAGCTGGTGTTGATTTTGGTTTTGTACACTCCACAGACTTGTGCTGTTCACCGCATTTCACGCATCGAGGTATGTGATGACAATAACTTTTAGTATGACCATATGCTTGACAATTATGGCACTGAATTATCTCTCTCTTTGTGTAAGGTTTTTCAACTCTTACACTGGAATAGTACAATCTATTGAGGTCATAGATTTTTTCAATTCCTTCAGCTGGTTCCAAATCCACAAAAAAGAGAGGTAGAGGAATTTTATCCTTTAGGACGTTAGTGACTTGCCGCACTTTATAGCCCATCTCCGTTAGTTCTTCTTTAATAGCTTCAACTGGTGTCGAGGGGTGTAAGTTTCTGATTACAACCCTTAAAGCTCTCTCTTGGCGTAGCTGATAGGTATGGAAATCTGCTTTGGTTTCAGTTAGGTATTTCACTATTTTTCTATATGTCTCGGCAGTAGTAGGAGATATTTTGGTATCATTGATTCTACTCATACAGTAGTAGCTGGTAGATTCGGTAATTTTGTTCAATTGAGCACACAACAACTGGAAATTTCTAATATTTTTGACAAATATTGGAGGAGGCCGTGGTTCACTAGGTATAGGAGTAGATTCCATGTTTTCTTTTTCATTATGTAAAATCTGAAAAGGATTTGGGGTGAAAAACGGCGATTCGTCAGTCATCCCTTGTGACGATGTGCTAGGTTGTGGTTCAGATTCTGAATTAGTACCGGAAGGGGTTGCTTGTAAATTTAATCTTTTATTAGTATCACGGCGGGGTCTTTGTTTTGTAGGTGACGGGATTGAACCACTAGATCTAGATCTTTTAGTTGAAGCTTTGGAGGACATTACTTGATGATAATATCGCATTTCATGTATAGAAAGAAACTAAATAATAACCAGATGTGGGAAAAAAACAATAACTTAAAAAAGGTTAAGCAAGACCAGCCTTGCCGGGCTATTGGCAATCAGCTGATATGAAGAGGTGACTCAGCATTCACTTTACACTGTAAATTATATCACAACTTACCGCTGTTTGCTCCAATAATAACTGTTGTTGTTATCCTGAAGTCTGATGATGTTTTCAAGACTGTGCTGAAGTGAAATCCAACTGTAAAAGCAAGAAATCCGAGAGTCGACTTGAAATATGACTGCTATACTCACGCGCATGCGCAGAACGATTGCGTCTTATTAAAGAAATATAAAGCATGGACTGTTTTTTTGTGTAACATACCTTAATTATAAAAAACGTGTTTCTATCGAAACTCAATATAATTAATTTTTTAACCTATTTTTATCTCTAACTGTATTTAAAAAAATCATAAATTGATTTTAACAACGGAGGTAAGTGAAAGTCGTGTGTTGCGCATATCCAATAATCTCGATCATTACAGTCGTCCTCAGTCAGACCTCTGGCTGCCATATCCTCCATTACCTCTTCTAACCATCTTTTCCAAGTTCTTCCACGCTTTCTCCTCTTGGGTGGGCAGTATTCAATCAATCGAAGAGGCCAACGTGCTCCGTCCATTCTCATAACGTGCCCATACCACATCAGCCTTCTTCTACTAATTTCTTCGAGAATGGTGAGCTCGGCCCCCACTCTTTCCCTTATTTGGTTATTGGGGATTTTTTCTAACCGAGACACGGCACAACTTCTTCTCCAAAAATCCATCTCCAGGGATAATATTTTTTTTTGCTGGGATTTCTTCACCGTCCAAGGTTCACATCCAAATTTTTTATATACCGATTTGACGTACATAAAGAGCAGTGTCGGCATTTAGGGATCTTATCACTTGCGGATACATTAGCATATCAGATGTAAAATATGTTTAATAAGAATGAAAACAGACGAGAATCTTTTAGGAGACCGGTTATTACAAGAAGTACATTAAAGGTGAATTTATTTATTAGATATTATTATTATTTATTAGATATCCAAATTTTCCTCACAACCTCATCCATCATCCTAATTCTCTAGCGCAATCCCTCTCCAGCTCCACTCATCCATACAACCCTCCTAGAAGGTTGAAACGGCAGTGGCCCTGCGATCTTTTGTAAATATCCAGTCTGGAGTTCTGACACTGGTCAGATTCTCCTCTCATGTGCGGTGTGTTTGAGGCTATGGCGCCCTCACTTAGCTTCCGCTGGCTCTGACCAGTGATGCGGCTGAGAGGGAGGCGCTGGGATCCCTCGGATCGTGCTTGTCCTCCCACAAGTGGGGGGTAAGGCGGACTCCTTCCGGGATTCCCCAGCATATTGTAAATTTTGTATATAAGTATGAGTGTGTTCATGTTTTGTTTATTTCTTTGTTAACCGTAATATTTATTTCATTTATAAATTTTGTTAATAGGGGTACTCACTACGATTGCTATAGCATGCTATTTGTGCTGTTGTGCTAAGCCCATCAATTTTATACAGGAAATAACTGTTGAAACTCGACGGGTGTAGCGAAATAACACAAATAGCATGCTATAGCAAACGTAGTGAGTACCCCTATTATATACCTTTATTTATTTTAGTTTTATTTTATGTAATTTGACATTCCTTTTGTATGTATATATTGTAAATATTGTATGAATGTGATCCTGTAGCAATATTATTATTGTCCATTGTGACAGATGGTAATATATCCGAATAAATAAATATTTTCAATTTAGTTGGATAATAGGGGTACTCACTACGTTTGCTATAGCATGCTATTTGTGTTATTTTGCTAAACCCGTCGAGTTTCTACAGTTATTTCCTGTATAAAATTTATGGGTTTAGCACAATAGCACAAGTAGCATGCTATAGCAAACGTAGTGAGTACCCCTATTATTGTTTCTAACGGAAAGGAAAAAAGAATTTTATGAAGTAGGTAAGGAGGAAAATCGCTCATAATTAATTTTTAAATGGACCTTAATGCTAAACTTGGCATTTTCCTTATTTATTAAGAAATATTTCATTAGAATTTGTAATTCAATAATTGACTTTTTTCTTTTTCTTTCAATTTCACTGATAATAATCAACTAAATGTCTGATAAGTCATTCTCTAATTATTATTTGATAATTAGCTTTCAAAAGGTAAATTAAGTTTCCACAGGAATCCCATTTTGCTTACAGTGAAACATCTGTTTTAATGAAATTATATAAAATTGGAAATAATTAATAAGAAGGTAGTTTATAGATTTATTGTATAACTACTTACCCTTTATGTTATCAGCCTATTTACGATTCAGTACGTAATATTGTTTCTAAAATCTTTTATCCTAAGTGCAAGAATATAACTTGAACGATCCTGTACGTTTAACAATTATAACTTCTCTCTTTAACAATAAGAGTATTCTTATAGCTTTTAACAATAATATACGATCATCAGTTTGTGGGCTTACAATAACTTTATATTTATAACATTAGAGTGCTTCCAGTGGGAGCATTTGCTTCATACCTTTTTATGTTTCATTCAAATTTACTTGTTGTATTACTTGTTATACAGTTGTAAATTCCAATAAATAAATATATAAAATATATATATATATATATATATATATATATATATATATATATATATGTTCATGTTTTGTTTATTTAATTGTTAATATTTATTTCATTTATAAATTTTGTTATTATATACCTTTATTTATTTTAGTTTCATTTTATGTAATTTGACTTTCCTTTTGTATGTATATATTGTAAATATTGTATGAATGTGATCCTGTAGCAATATTATTATTGTCCATTGTGACAGATTGTAATATATCCGAATAATTTCTAGTTCCGCGATCGACCTGCTGAGAGCGCTGACCGAAGAAGTTAGGGAAATGAAGGCTAAGCCATCGACGAACTAAAGGATATAAAGGAAACGCTGGAAAAACATTCGGAATTATCTTTTCAAAATATGGAAAGATTACAAAAAATTGAAAGCCTTCTGGAAAATCAAAAAAATCAGATCGAAAAACTGACATTGGAAAATCAGACATTAAAAGAAAAAGTAGTCACTCTAGAAGCACGTGTAAATAGCGCTGAACAAAACCAGTTGAACAACACAATTTAAATTAGAGGTATACCGGAAAGGCCGGGTGAGACCGTAGTGGGAACGATACTTAGCGTCGGCGCGGGCCTGGGCGTCCAGCTCAGCCCTGGAGACCTGGACCACGCGGTACGTCTGAGGCCCAAGGCACCTGGGACCCCGGGGACCATCATTGCTCGTTTCATCAGACGGACGGTGAGAGACGATTTGGTGAGACAGCGAAAAGTGAAAAGAGACTTTTCTACGCGCCACCTCGGATGGGAACAAAACAACAGTCAACCTGTCTACGTCAGCGAGGCAATGACAGCCACTAACAGGCACTTATACTGGCTGGCCAGACAGAAAAAGATGACGGGCAATATTAAATATGTGTGGTTTAGTGGGGGTCGGGTCAGGTGCCAGAAGTCGGATGGTTGCCCAGCTGTAATTATAAATAAATCATCCGACTTAGATGCTTTTATTTGAAAATTTAGTTTAAGTTACCAATATTTTTTTTGTCTTTTTTTCTATTTTATGTTTTTTAAAGATTTATTATTTCTGTTTATTTTCTTTCGCTCTATAAAAGTCATAAATTTTAGTTTGTTGTTTTGGAACATTTTCAATTTATATCCGCATTATTTCTACTATTATATTCTGAACCTATATTTCCCTTTAAAATTATCAATTTCTCTTTGGTATATTTTTATTTTATATTTACAAGCTTTTTATTTTAATATTCTATTTACTTTTCGTTTAACCTTTATTATATGTATCTACATGTCTATATTTTATTTTATTTTTTCTAATTCTTTTAGCCTATACTTATATTTTGCTTTCAAGTTATCAATTTCACTTTGGAATATTTCTATCTTACATCCGCATTATTTTAACTTGAATATTTTATATACTTTCTTTTTCACCCTCATAATAATTACCTATATGTTCTATCTGTCTGTATTTATTTCATTTTATTTTTATTTTTTCTCCTAAAACATAGTCCAAATTTATATTTTCTTTTAAAATTATCAAATTTTCTTAGGGATATTTTTATGTTATATTCACCTTCTTCTTATTTTAATATTCTATTTACTTTTTGTTTAATTTTTATTATCAGCATCTATATTTTATTTTATTTTTCTAAATCAATTAGCCTATACTTATATTTACCTCTCAAGTTATCAATTTTTCTGTGGAATATTTCTATTTTATATCCACATTATTTTAACTTGAATATGTTATCTAATTTTTTTTCACTTTTATAATCTTTATCTATATGATCTATCTGTCTGTAATTATTTCATTTTATTTATTTATTTTCTATTTTTCCTAAAACTAAGCCTAAATTTATATTTTCTTTTAAAATTATCAAATTTTCTTTGGGATATTTTTATTTTATATCCACATTTTTCTCATTACTATATGCTATTTACTTTCTATCTTTATAATCGTTATCTATATGTAATGACTGTCTTTATTTACTACTATTATTTATTTTTTTCTTCGAAAAGGTATAGTCTAAAATTATATTTTCTTTTAAAATCAAATTTTCTTCGGAATATTTTTATATCCACACTCTTCTTATTGCTATATCCTATTTATTTTTCTATTATTTTATAATTGTTATGAATATGTCTCATCTGCCAGTATCTTGTTTGTTTTCTAAAAGGTTTAGTATAAATTTATATTATCTTTTAAAATTATCAATTTTTTTTTGCTTTATTTTTTTATCATGTTTTGCTGTATGCCTTCACTATGTATGATCGTGAAATGATGTATACCTTAAGAAATTGCAATAACCTACCTCCTGACTTCCAACCCTTTCACAGTTATTCTCATTCCCACCTCTACAGTCATGACTAACATTCTCACCTCATGTCACATTAATGCACAATCCCTGATTGCCCACTATGATGAATTTCAAAATTATTTTCTCGACAATTTTACCACATCATAGCAGTATCTGAAACCTGGTTAAAACCTTTTATTCCTTCCTCCCATGTATCCCTCACCAATTACTCCTTTCTTCGCCATGACAGATCTGATCGCAGGGGTGGTGGGGTGGGGCTGTATATACACGACAGTCTCAAGGCCAAAATCCTTCTCCAATCCCCTTATCCTGATCATCCTCACATCGAATACCTGTTTGTGGAAATCTCTACTCCTTCATCTCCTCTCCTGTATGCCATTGTTTATCGACCTCCTCAAGTTCCATTCGATACCCTTTTTGAATCCTCCCTAGTCCAATTCGTCTCCAAGTACTCCAACATCATCATCTCCGGAGATTTCAATGCTAATATGATGTCTGAATCTCACGATAAATCCTTCCTGGTAAACCTACTGTTTTCCCTAAATCTTTATCTAGTTCCATACCTCCCTACCCATCATACGCAACTATCCGACTCCTGGCTGGATCTTCACATAACTGATTCATCTGTAAAGGTCCTTTCATCCTCTCAGCACCCGGTACCGTTTCTTTCATCACATGATCTCATAGAGATTTCATACAACCTACCTATAAAATCCTTCACTCCTAAAGTAATCACCTATCGTAGTTTGGATCTCCTTTCCTACGAATCCCTTCAAACTGATCTCGAAAAATTCCATTGGGATACTATATACTCCCACAATTCAATCAACCCAATGATATCCACTCTCACCTCAAACTTAAAAACCATACTTGACACCCATGCTCCTCTTCAAACCCGAACCTTACGCCGTCCCACTGCTCCTTGGCTGACCCCTGAACTAAAGGATCTGATGAAAAGAAGAGAAGCAGCTAGACGTAAATTCCGCCGCACTCGCTTTCCAGATGACTACGATAGTTTTAAGCAACTTCGGAACAGAACTTAGGACGCAGTGCGACGTGCGAAATCCCTCTATATCCACAGTGCCTTGTCCAATGCTCCAGATCCTAAATCCAAATGGAAAATCCTCCGAAAATTATCTCTTCCAGAATCCAATAATTGCTATTCCATTCCTGTCCCACCAAATGATCTCAACAAGCATTTCGTATCCTTATCTCCTGACCCATCATCCACTACCGATATTGAACACCACAGTTTTAATCCTGAAAGTTTCTTCTTCACCCATATTTCCTATGACGAATTATTAACAGCCATCCTTAAATCCCACACAAACGATTACGGACCTGACAACATTCCAGTTAAACTAATAAAATCCTGTCTTCCAGTCCTTATACCAGTTTTGTATCATATTTACAATTTTTCCTTGCAAAACTCTATATTCCCTGCTTCTTGGAAAACCGCTTTAGTTAGACCACTTAATAAGATCCCAAATCCTACACCTTCTGACTTTCGCCCTATTTCCATTCTTTCTAACCTTTCCAAACCACTAGAACGTATTGTACAAAAGCAATTATCGAATTTCCTGGAAGAACGTTCCCTTATCAATCCTCTCCAATCCGGCTTCCGACCTGGTCACTCAACGCAATCCGCTCTCCTAAAAATAACTCACGACCTACAATATGCAGTAGAACACCAAAAACTTACCATTCTAGTCTTGCTAGATTTTACCAAGGCATTTGATACAGTAGACCATACAATCCTCCTCACCAAACTACGAAACCTTCCTTTATCCAATAGCGCTCAGCACTGGTTCAAGTCTTTCCTTTCCGATCGCTCACAGTATGTGGTAGTTCCAGGCCAACCTCCTTCTAGACCTTTGCCATTGTCATGTGGTGTTCCCCAGGGATCATCACTATCTCCTACCCTCTTTGCTATCTACGTAAACGACCTTCCCTTCTATATCCATCACTCACAATTCCATATGTATGCGGATGACCTCCAAATTTATTTATCCTTCCCTCCGTCGGACCTATTACTAGCAACAGAAAAGCTTCAGGAAGATTTAAACAGAATTAGTTGTTGGACAGCTGACAACAAGCTAAAGTTAAATGCTGAGAAAACTAAAGCGATAGTAATAGGTTCCAATCCACTCCTTAAAACCCTTTCCCTAATCCCAACTCTGTTTTTAAATAATCAACCAATAAAGTTCCACCAAACCGTCAAAAACCTTGGAGTAACTGTCGATCAATCTCTTTCCTGGAAAATCCATGTTTCCAAAATTTCCCGACGCACAATTTCCATTCTGAAACTCCTTAATTACCACCGTCACCTTCTTCCATTTGAAACCCGTAGGCTCTTGGTTTGCTCATTAATATTCCCCCACTTTGACTACTGTTGTGCGGTGTATGCGGGTGTCTCTGGAGATCTTGAAGCTAAACTAAAAAGATTATTCAACTGCCTTATACGTTTCATCTTTGGGATATCCAGGGACACCTCTGTAACCCGATTCTACGATGAGTTAAAGTGGCTTTATCCTTCCTACCGTTCTAAGTACCTCCTGGCATCCTTCCTTTACCAAGTTCTCCGATCTCAACGTCCATCTTACATCTCAGATATATTTTCATTTAAATCCTCCGTCCACACCTGCAACACTCGTTCGCGACCTTCGGACCTGTATGTAACGCCTCATCGAACCGCAGCTTTCGACAGATCTTTCCTAATCCGATCCTCGTCCTTATGGAATTCTATTCCTTCTCATATCCGTCACTCCAATACTCTTCCGGCCTTCAAATCCCGTTTGTTCAAACACTTTTTGTCGATCCAATTCTCAAATAACCCCAATTAATCAGCAAAGTTCAATAAAAATCAGCAAATAGAGCAGAGAAAAACAGTTATTTACTATATCTTATTATGCATTGTATTCAAACATTTATGTATTTCATTTCATACTTTTCATAAGCATTGTAAATTTATTTTAATTAGCCCTGTATATATGAATATGTAAATATTTTATTTTTTGTCTAGTTTGTTTTATTTATTTATTTTTTTAAATTATTATTATTAGAAGCTACCAGTTAATTTATTACTATTATTCATTTTCTTTGTTATTTCTGTTGTTTTATTTTTTTATTTTTTTTTATTACTCTAAGATACTGAAGTTCCAATTTGATTTGTCTGTAACATTATTCTGAAGGGACTTATCCCAGAATAAATAATGAATTTATTATTATTATTATTTATTATTATTATTATTATATATATATATATATATATATATATATATATATATATATATATATATAGAGAGAGAGAGAGAGAGAGAGAGAGAGAGAGAGATTTATAACATATTAACTTTTCTAGATTCTGATGATTTTCAACGGTATATTATACGCCTATGTCACTACATATGTCAGGAATAATCTTTTGACGACTTGGTTACAGAAAATCTATTTCCCCGTTTAAAGAGAAGCTAAATTGAAATGTATTTTACTTATAAACCTTCAGGAAAGAATTATCTTCTTTCTTTTTTTTCAGTGGCGCAACAGGCCGTGCAGGCCTCGCGGTGTGATCTGAGGGATTACACTCGCGTTTCACGATGAAATTCGTAGTGTAGGGTCATCACTCCCTACGCCTAATTTTGTGAGTGGCCACCATTTGGCTGACGGGTCTCACATACCCGGGGGAGAGACTGCGAGTAAATCTCTATTTTATTTTTATTTTAGATAGATTTATTGCTATTTACAACTGTATAATGATATACATCTAGTAAATGAGATACAAGATAAAAATGGCATGGATTCACATGTGGGGATACTACCCATTGGCAGCTCCCCAAAGACTATGTTAAACTAGAAGGTATCGTGGCCATCTTCTTTTCAGACGCCTCGGAGGATTATCGGGGATTGTAGAGGAAGCAAGGATTGAAACAAGTGGATTAGAGTGGGAATGGAGTTTGCCATGAAAGGAGTGGTACCTGGTTCGCGCCAAGTCAGCAACATAGGGAACGTTAAGGTCTTTATGGATGAGTTTATTTGTGACAAAATAAGGAGCGTTGAGGATTTTTCAAAGGATTTTTGATTGCAAGGATTGGAGACGGGAAGAATTTGATGGTTTAGTAGAGCCCCAAATCTCTATTCCGTAAGTCCATATCGGTCTGATGATAGTCATATAGATGAGCCTTTTGTACTTAAGTGGAAGGTTAGAGCGTTTGTCTAGTAAGTGTTGAAGTAGTCGAAAACGTCGGGCAGTTTCTTGTCTTTTCAGTCTTGTATGAGGGTTCCAAGTAAGACGTTTGTCCAGGTGCAGTCCTAGGTATCGGATCTGTTCAACCGGGACAAGAGGAGTGTTATTGAAGGATACTGTTGGGCAGGATGTCATAGGTTTACGACGAAAAGTAAAGGTGATTTGGTGGGATTTATTGGAATTTATTTTTATTCTCCAGTTCTGACACCATACTTCAAGGTCTTTGATGTGTGATTGAAGAGTTTGGGAGGCAATAGTTGGATGGTTGTTGACTGATAACACACATGTGTCATCAGCATAGGTTGAAAGGAAAGTGCTAGGATGGGATGGGATATCAGCTGTATAAACTGTGTAAAGGATGGGTCCTAGAATACTGCCTTGAGGAACACCTGCATACTGATTAAAAAGGGATGAACAGGAACGGTTATGATTTGCTTTGAAGGACCTGTCTGTGAGATAGGACTGGATAATAAGGAAGTATGTAGGTGGGAGGAATTTACGGAGTTTGTAAAGCAGTCCCGGGTGCCACACTCGGTCAAAGGCCTGTTCTACATCGAGGACTCCCGTGCAGTACAATTCGCGCTCTAATGAAGACGAGACAACGTCCACCACACGATGGTATTGCTGGATAGTGGAGTGAGATGTTCGGAAACCAAACTGATGATCTGGGATAATGTGATTGGAATCAAGGATGGGATATATGCGTTTAAGCAGAAGTTTTTCAAGGATTTTACCCATGATGCATATGAGAGAGATGGGGCGGTAGGAGGAAGGGTATTCTGGAGGCTTTTTGGGTTTGGGGATCATTTTAATGATGGATAATTTCCAGGAAGCGGGAAAATTTGTGGAGCGGAGAACGGCATTACAGATGTAAGTAAGATATAGGATGGCTTTTCGAGGAAGTAGTTTTAGGATACGGGAAGTTATGAGGTCATGTCCAGGGGCTTTGCGGGATGGTAAACTCTGGATGATGTTCGATATTTCGGATGGATGGAACGCTTTAGGGGGAAGATTCATTTGGAGAGGAATATCCAGTTCTGCTGCAATACATTCGAGGTGATGAGGATTAAGGATATCAGGATGAGGGTTATATATTTTAGAGAGATGTTCTGCGAACGTCCGGGATTTTTCGTCGTCTGATCTTGTCCAGGATTGTGATTCATTTAGGAGGGGATGATTAAAATCTTTGAACTTTAGGAGTTTTTTAGTGGTCGTACACAGTGAATTATCAGTGGTAGTGAGGTTTTCAGTCATGTTAAGTAATGTTTGAGTTTTGAATTTACTTAGTTCTGATTTTAGTTTGTTAGTCAATTTTGTATAATTAGTTTTATCTGAAGGATATCTTGTCCTATGCCACTTCGATCTTGCTCTGCGTTTTTCTCTCAATAAGATACGAATGTGCTGTGGCAGTACAGTCTGTTGAGTAGTATTGATGTTGAATGTGGATGAAGTGTTATCTTTTATACTGTTAGTTATTGAGTCTGTCAGTATTCCTACAGCTTTATCAATGTCATGTCTAGTCTTGAGGGGAATTTTTAGATCCAATATATTCTCCAAGTCGCATCGGAATCCGTCCCAGTCCACACGTCCTGTAATTAATGAGTTGATTGGGGGTTTAGGAACATAGCTCGAATGCAAGGATAGCAGAACTGGACTGTGATCTGATGAAAGGTCATTCAGGGCTTCGATCATAGTGTGGGAGAAGGATATCTGAGAAGAGACAAATATATCGATGATATCAGGACGTTTTCGGAGAGATGTAGGCCAGTAAGTGGGGTTCATGGGTGAGAGGATAGTATAACAGTTGGATATTGAGACGCTTGAGAGGATATTGCCACGGGGATTGGATGTACGACAACCCCATCGCTGGTGTTTGGCGTTATAGTCTCCTCCAGCAATGAAGCGCGGTCCTAGTGATCGAAATAGGGTATCGAGTAGCTTATAGGAAAGAGGTTTATTGGGAGGACAGTATACAGCTGAAAGGGTTACATGGAAAGGACGAGTTGAAATGATTATAGAGGTTGATTGTATGGTGTCAGTTGGAGTAGATGGAATAAGGGAATGGGATAGGGATTTATGGATTAGGATGCATGATCCGGCATGGGCAGTGTTGTCAGGGTGGTCTGATCTATAAGTGATGTAGTCACGTATGTAAAACTTTGATCGCTTAGTGAAGTGGGTTTAAGTCAGTAATGCTACGTCTATCTGTTTGTCATGTAGAAATACGTCGAGTTCGTCACGGTGGTTATGTAGGCCATTAGCATTCCACAATACTATAGTTAAGGGCTTTACATTCATCGTGGGAGATTAAATGGTATTTCGGAAAGGAGTCTAGTGAGAAGGGTGACAAGAGGTTTGATGGTTTCTGCAAGATCTGAGAGAAAGGAGTTCAGGATGGTATATATGCTAGATAGATCTTGGTTGGGAAAAGGATGCGGATAAGGAATATGAGAAGAATAAATTATGTGGTCAGGGGTATTGACAGGAGACTGGATTTGGCGCGGGGTACGAGGATGTTCAGTCCTCTGTGAAACTTCAGGTAAGGGTTTCGGCTGGCTTGGCTGAACAATAGGACGGGGTGTGATTTTCTGAGGGTGTTCAGGAGGTAGTTTTACCCGCAGGGATTGGTGGTGGGAAGGAATTGGCCGAAGTGGAGTTTGTGGATGTGGATGGAATGCAGGAGGCTTGGTGTGGGAGGTTGGAGGCGCCTGACGTCTAGGTTGCTGCTTCTTAAAGGTGGCGGTCTCAGAGAATGATTTCCTGAAGTCATCTTTAACATCGCTGACGGTAGAGGTAGAAGGTAGAGGTAGAGGCTGCGGTTGCGCGATGATAAGTGGCGGTTGCTTAAATCTTGGGAAGTCAGTCAAATTATCTAGTGCAGGTACCTGGGAGCAAGTCTTCTGTTCTATTCTTAATCCCGGTGTATTTTGATATCGTTGCCGAAGTAGATTTTTGTAAACAGTGCAGCCCCTGTAGCTCGCCGGATGGGCTTCGCCACAAAGAGCACACGTTGCTGTCTCAGTTCGAGGCTTCGGGCAGGTTTCAGAGGCATGGGGACCAGCGCATTTAACGCACCTTGCCGGGTAAAAGCAGTATGTCTTTGTGTGTCCCAAGTTTTGACACTTTGTGCATTGAACAATGCTGGTTTGCTTCCTTGGTTCTTCGAAACGGACTGTTGAGTAGACTAATCTAGTGATATTAAAAATTTCCGAGTTGTTTTTGGCCGGTTCCAGATCTACGAAAAATAGTGGAAGCGTATATTTTTCTTTTGGATGTACGACGGGTGAAACCTTTCTAACAACATGTCCAATTTCTTCCAGGTCGCGTTTGATGGCTTCTGTAGGTGTGGTTGAGTGGAGTCCTCGTAAAACCACTCGATATGATTTTTCTTCTTTTAATTGGTAGCAATGGAAGTCATAATTGTTTGTACTTAAATAACTGATGAGCTTTTTATAACTTTCTTTGCTGGTGGTGTTGATTTTTATGTCACTCTGTCTCGAAAAGCAACGAAAATTAGACTTTCCGATCAACTTTGCCATTTCTCGACCGAAGGACATAAAATCGCTGATTTTAGAGACAAATATAGGAGGTGGTTCTGGATTTGTAAACCCTTGGCTCGGAACTTCGTTGACATTTTTGGCTGTAGACTGAGCGGTGGATGTTGATGGGGCGGCAGTCGTTAATGTAGCGGCTGACGGTATAATTGTTTCATTTTTGTTGGCTGCAGTCGTACTGCGAGTTTTAGGAGGAGATATAATTTCTTTAGGTGATTGTTTTATCTTGGCCTGTTTATTTTTCTGTTTGGTTGGCGAATTCTCCAGGGATCCAGGGTTTGAGTGGCGGTTTCTTTTCTGAAGTGACCGGCGCTTTAAATATTGCGAATCAGATTCACTGATTTCTGAAAATGGTGTCTCTTCGTCCGAGTCATCACACGATGTAATCATATCTGGGTCCATAATCACTAATATAAGAGAAGAGAAGAGAAAATATATATATATATATATATATATATATATATATATATATATATATATATATATATATATATATATGCCTACAATAGCTAATAAACAAAAAATTTACTTAAAAAAATCTTAAAACTAAACTATCTACATTATATACACATAAAAACATAATTAAAAGAAACATATCTGATTTATATATAGAAAAAAGTAAATAAATAAAAGAAATACACAAAAATAAAGAAATAAAATAGTTCGAAATAATAACTTTAAGGAAATAAAGTCTTAAAATCACAAAACTTAAACCAGATATGAATAATGTCCCGTTTACGAATTGGGAAATGACAACAGTGCTGGCCAAGACCTTGTAAACAATAGCTGGGCAGAAGGAATTAGTAGCCTCTCGGCAGGTGCCGAAAGTAGCCTCGTAGCACTACTTCCAGGCTCTAGCGAACACCAGTCTATTACGTGCTTATAAAAATTAACTGCACTCACCTGTCTCTCCAGTTGTGGTTTATTAAGTGTTTAACTGTTCACTAACTCACTATTCACAAAGTTTGAGGGCTGTTTACTCAGTAAAACAGAAATGGCAAGGTAACAAATACAGAGCGATATGAATATAGAACTGTAGGTGCGGCCATCTTGTTGATAGAATCAAATCTCTATTTAATTACATTATTATAAAAGTCCCGCCTGGACTGGGATTCGAACTCGCAACCCGTAGCATGAGAAACTAGCGCGCTAGCCACTCAGCCACGGGCTCCCCAAAGAATTATCTTAATGATGGTAAATACCGTATCAAAATCTGTCTTGTGGCTTAGATGGAGTTAGCTTAAACTAAAATCGCCTTATCATTTTATATATAGAGAGAGATGTAAAACATATTGATCAAACGAAACTACAATGGAATACAATGCTTCCAATTTTTACTTTCACTTACCTACATATGAAATATTTAGTAAGGGAAAGTATTGCGATCTTGAAAATTTTCGAATTCCAGTTTTCAACGGAAATACACGTTTTAGGATTTCCTGAGTCTAAATGACCAAGTCCCGAAAAAGGTCTCTGTGAGTGGTAAAAGCGCAAGAACCATAATTCGTACGAAACTGAAATTTCATATTTAAGACCACAACAGCAACTTTTAATCAAAATCGGCTAACACAAAAGAGCGAACTTTATACCATGCATTTTGGTATAAAGGAGAACATCCTTTTTATGATTTTCTCAAAAACGGCACTAACGCTTTTAATTAAACTCGCTATGTTGATGTAAAATTTATTGGACTTTAATATAGGGTGAGTTTCATTCTGATTAAATTAGTCTGACTGGGCTTAAATGCCGATATGTTGAATTTTCTTTCTCTAATGTACCTTAATAAAAAATTAGGCACATCATCTTATTAGCATTGACAAATAACACCCAAATATTCAAGTTGAGCGAATTTGATAAACAACTAAAGGGAAAAGTGCAAACAATTTTTTTAATGCAATATCTGTGTTTTTGATAATAAGAACAGTAATACAGACGTATAAAGAGAAATATTTTAGAAATAATATTATCTAATACACAAATAGAAAAGGAAATATAAAGTGACGAATGGGGAATAAACTTATTACTGATTTCCAATTTAATATAGTTATAGTCGCTATCCAATCCATACCGAGTCAGTCGCTATTTAACATCTAACCTCTACATTAAGTAGTCAATAGCGTATACACATAGCTAATAGCTTCTTTGTCGATTCATCTAACCTTTAGGTATGGAGGTAAAAACCTTCCATTATCTGGGAGGTGGGGTACTCAGTAACACAATAATTAAAATATTCAAATACACTCATTTATATTAATAGACTTCATCCTCCACAGGAGAAAACAACAACCAACCCATCAGCTCATAATAATGGTACACAGATAGAGTTGCCAGTTCAGCAGCTGAGAGCTCCGACTCGACAGGCCACTGGAGACCAGCAATCCAGTCTCTGGTACCACCAAACCATCCACGGGAATCATCAGCCCTCCAGATGGGACCAAATCACGTTTTTCCGCCTTCTAACAACGAACCAACAGGCTCGGGTGTGAGGAGGGAAATACCACAGCAGCCGTCTTCAGGTGAAAATTCATTTCAAATTTCACAAATAATTACAGGGTTGAATAATCTTATTCAGCCCCTTTTGAGCCTTCTCCAAGAGCTCGCTTACTTCACTCAAGCTATGAACGCTCCAAATGGTCCCTAATCGTATAATGATAGTCTTATTAACAATCCGACGTAAAATAAAGACTTCAATAATTTAAAAAAATGATGGACACCATAAATGAAAACAAACCTGACGAGAAGACGTCTGCTGGGTACTGTCCTTCCTCATGCCTGACATGTCATTTTTTTTATTATTTCATCCTATTTGCTGATTGTCACATACTGCTGACAGGTGCAATTAATAAATAAAGTGAAAAAAAATATATGTATATATAGTTATATTATTTAATCTGAATCACATGTTTCTAACGAAAATAAATAAATGTTTTAATTAAAATAAACTTCAAATTGAAGTATATTTAATAGTTTCTAAATTAATTTTAACAGTCGAGGTAAGAGAAAGTCGTGTGTTGCCAGCAACATTTTTTTTTAACTCTAACTTTATTTAATAGTTCTTAAACTGGTATTAAGAACCGAGTTAAGTGAAGTAGTGTGTTGTAAGCACCAAATTTTTAATTAAATTAAAAAAAAAACAATTACTTCAGAAAGTTATTGATTCTTTACAGACTCTAATAAAAAAAAAATATAATAAAAAAAATTATCTGCGCTGGAATCTCGGCACACCTCTGAAAATCAGTACCAAGGAACCCGAGATTCAAGGAAATCCCTCCGGAGGAAATTTCCCTAAATATGAAAAAAATCTTTTAATATCAGGGGCAAACATTAATGAAAATATTTATATGAAAAATGCCTAAATTCGCAGACCATCAAAGGGCGGCGGTTTTAAAATTCCAGCGGTGGATGGGGCCTAAGAAGGCAGGGCGGGATAATGAGACGCCTGCTGCAGTTTTTGCATACTGATACCTCCACCCCACCCCAACCCACGGCTAGCGGAATTTCATCAGACCAATCGCCTCAGCCGTTCCTAATTTGCATTCAGCCGTTGGCCAATGGGAATTATCCTCTTCAAATTGTAATTTCTCGACGCCATCCTCTCTCTCTCTCTATCTCTCTTTCTCTCTCTCTCTCTCTCTCCCTCTCTCTCTCTCTCTCTCGCTCTCTCCCTCACCTCCCTACCCTCCCTCTCTCACTATCTCTCTCACTCCCCGGAATTACACGCATGGGGTGCAAATGAACGCCGCTCTTCTCTAATCGGCCTTTAAAGGACGGCAAATTGGCTGAGAGCGCACGTTACCGACGGATCTAGTACGAAAGTAATTTTTTTCAATTTTTTTTTTTTTTTTTTTTTTTTGGATTTCAGAGCACAAATGGCTAATTTAACTTGGAATTTCAAATCTCTTTTCGATGCAAAAAAAAAAAAAAATCTTTAAAAAAAGAAACTCTGAACTAATGAAAATTACCTGAATGATGGTATTTTAATTTTTTTTTTGTTTTAACTTAGCAAAACTTTGCACTTACGTTTCCTATTGAAATCAATTTCTACTTTCCCTTCCCTATGTATGAAATATATAAAATAACTTTTTATTCCGAAATTATTATAATATATAAGAAATTAATATACTTATCATATCGTTGGAAAGCTATAAATTAAAAAAAAAAATTGGTGCGGACAACACATGACTTTTACTTACCTCGTTTGTGAAAGTAAATTTATTAACTATAAAAAAAATGTTCAATCTTCATATATCTTTATTCACTCCTGTCAGAAGCTATCTGACAATCAGAAATGTGCTGTACAAATTGAGATCAGGCATGGTAGGCATGGCGAAGGAAAGTGCCCAGCAGCACCTCTTCCATAGCTTTAATTTAGCAGGGGAGGTCTCTCATCCAGTTTTTTAAAAATTAACTTAAAAGGTACTATTCTTATGTTCGAAATAAAAAAAAATAAACGTTTTTTATCTTTTAATTGATTATATTTAGTCGTTTTTTATCAATGCTAATGAGTTTATATGGTTATTTTTTTAGAGCCTATAAAATTAAAAAATCTTTAGAAGAACAAATTTTAAAAAATCGGCATTTAACCCCTGTCAGACTATTTCAATAAGAATGAAACCTACATTACATTAAAATCCATTAAATTTTACATCGATGTAGCGAGTTTATCAATCATACCATTTTTGAGGAAACCGTGAAAAGGTACAAAATGTGAGTTATAAAGTAGCTCTTATTTGTCGGTGTTTTTTTTTTTAAGTCGCTGTGAAATCTCAGGCTTATTACCCTGTATCCTTTTTTTATGACAATTGTTCGATTTAATTTAGAACTTAAACTAAAAGATTTGTTCCATTAAATAGAATATTAACAGGTAATCTTAGAGCTTTATTGAAAATAAAGTGCTGATTTAAAAGACAATACTGAAGCCCACCTAGACCCACGGACATAAACTGTGGGTAACAGCAATATTTTCTAACATCAAATACTTCCGATCCAAAGTCCAAATTATATAATCAACAATCCCCTGCATCATAATCTCAATTTTCCATTTATTTCAAACCTTATTTCATCCGAAGTCACCAAATTCCATCAGAACCTTCTAGTCCAAGAACTGGCGTATTATTGGAAAAACTTTTACTGTGAACTTCTTTTTTTGTGTGTGTGCCACCTCAAACTGGTTGGAATAAAAAATGTCAGCCACTCAAAACAATCATCAAAAGACCACACAATAGGATTGTTTGAAAACATCCAAATAATACGCTTTAAGACCCACAATTTTGTATTATTTAAAGATGTTTCCTTTCTTCTGTAAAACTAGTTTTTGTATGATCTTAGCATACTGATTCTCTGTTTTTCCTTTAAATGTAGGAAAAATTAAACATTAAACTAAATTATCAAACAACTAAAAGAAAAGTAGCGAAACCGCCATTATATTTAACGTATGAATAAGTTTAGAAACATATTCCAATTAAAAAGATACCTACGTTATATTTATGGAAGAAATTGCACCTTCCCTTCAAAGTCTCTGAACCCTCCTAACCGTTAGGCATTGCGGGTACTGTATATTCTACGCCTTGTCTGTTTTGAAGTTAAAAATTCAAAATTTGATTGTAAATGTACAGAATATCAGTTGAGTCTTTAAAATAAATATCAAATCGAATCATCAGTATTTTAATTAAGTAACAAATATAAAAACATATTCGAAAGAGTCTTCTCTTCATCCAGTCATCAAAAATTATTTTATATTTTTTTTTTTTTAAACAAACACGTTTGTAAATTTCAGCCCTTTTAAAAAGGTACCTGAAATAAAAATTTCATTTTATTTTAAAGCTTGCTAAAAATATTTCTTTAATCACAAATGTATTAGTTGGAACAATCTCTTCTTTTTATTTATATATTTATTTATTATAACATATATAAAACTTGATTAAAACACCGTAACGTTTCGAGGTACTTTCTATGCCTTATCTTCAGATTATTAAAAATCATCTTAAATACAATTCAATATTATAAGCAAAACCATACAACAATAACAAATATTATCAATAATTTAGAATTTATTTATCACCTACATATTTAAAATCTGTTTATAAAAAACTTTATTAATATATATATATACACATATACATACATTATTATTCATTCTTATTCTTTTTTTAACCAAGTAAAAAAAAATTAGATATACAAACGAAAAATTGCTCATGGTCTTGTTGCATTTTGATGTAATATATGAAAAATTGATACATATCTTTATCCACCCATGGAGAACGCACATATATCCATTTATCTTAAAATGGTACGAAATAGATTGAGATTCTAGAAGGAGTTGATGTTTGAAGGAAGACAGAGAGTTGTTATTACGAAAAGCGACCGGTAGCGAATTTAAAAAGGATTAGGAGTGAACGAAAAAGGATTTGTGAATGAACGAAGTTCTATGCTATGGATTATAAACATAGGTTAGGTTCTAGTGCTCACCAAAAGTATGTTAGAGCTGAGGGTTCAGCTATATACGAAGGTTTTCTATTTTATAAGGTTTGGAATAAACCTTAATGATAGCTCCGGTATAACACCAGAAATATGGTACGCCTGCGGACTCCAAAGATAAATCTAATTTAAAAAAATACATAAGAAGTTTTAATTCTATTTCTAATAAAGGAGGAAACCAGTAGTAGCCAGAGCTTTTATAGGCAAGGATTCACAGAATCTATAGTACTGTTTAAGGATAAGATTGGATTTTTGCGAATTCTCAAATAAATACAACAGTTACTTCAAGATTCAACATTCTTAGGTTACGTTATCAATATACGATACATACGTTATATATACATATACTCCCATCAAACATCCGTCATGCTCCGTCCCTCTACACATTCAGATACCTTCTTTTCCTAGCATCCCAACATCAATAGGTACTCAAAATTGTAATAAAAAAAAAATGATTCTCTACAAAACTGTCATTCGTCCCATACTAACCTACGCTGCCCCAGTCTGGAGTTACACTTATCATTCCAATTACCGAAAAATGGAGGTGGTGTCTGCACACATGCATGCGCATCGTTAATAACTATCCTCGTTACACGCGAATCACAATCATGTTATAGGATTTACAACTCCCGTCGATAAAATAAATATACGTACTCGCTGACACAATTTTCTTTTCTCTTACACATACTAGTGACAACCCAATAGTTCAAGAAATAGGCGAAACGTTACGTACATAAACGTACAAAAGAAGCACTACTGCATTAATTTTGAAATGTAAAAAAGAAATATTATTAATTTATATATTAGCATATAATCAAAATATTGTTATTTTGTATTGTTTCGTTTCCACTTAGTTATGTTTTTTACTATAATTTGTTTTGTTACACTTTAATTGGTTTTTTTTGTTTTCTACTTTCACTTACTATATATAGTAATGGAAAGTATTGCGATCGTGAAAATTTTCGAATTCCAGTTTCAAAGTGTGTGTGTGTGGTAACTCCCGGGTGGAAACGAATAGTGCTATGAAACTGAAATTTCATATTTAAGACAACTATACGCCCGAGACGTTACAAAACCTTTTTCGTCAAAATGAGCTTTCCAGAAGAGCCACTTCATACAATGCATTTTGCACCTTTTTTCGATTTTCTCAAAAACGGTTCCGACAATTTTGATTAAACTCGCTATATCAATGTAAACTTTAATAGGCTTTAACATCGTGTAGGTTTTATTTTGAATAAAATAGTCTGATAGGGCTTAAATGTCGATATTTTAAATTTTCTCCCTCTACCTAAGTACCTTTAATTTTGAACATTTTATCAAAATAACCATATTATCTTGTTAGCATTGATAAATATCAGCGAAATATGTAAGTTGTGCGAATTTGAAAAACAACTAAAGGAGAAACTGAAAAAATATTTTTGTATTCATTTTTTTGTTTTTGAAGATAAGAACAGTGATATAAATGTATGATATACCGTTTGAAAGCTAAAGATTTTAGAAAAAGTATTATATTTTACACAGGGTTGTAAAAGTTGATGGAGAGTGTTGAAAAGAAGATAAAACTAACTGATTATTTTAGATAATAATATAATAGATTTTTTAATAAAACTTCATTCAACAGAAATTTCATTTAATTAATTCTTAAATAGTTTCACTCATTTTTATCTCTTACGGTACTTGAAAATTCTTTTATAGATTTTAAAAACGGAGGTAAGTGAAAGTCGTGTGATGCCCGCACCAGATTTTTTTTTAACTTTCATTATTTTGTTTTTACTTAAATTCTTTTTATTTTATTTATTTATTATTATTATTTTATTTTTTTGTAGGTTTTTATTTTCAGATTTTTCCTACTGTTCAAAAGTAACATAGGCTACAATTACCACTAACCCCTACTGTAAATATAACGTAAAGTAACATGTAATTGGTGCAATTACCATAACATGTATAAAGTTTGAGGCATGTGGCCGTTTGTAAAAAATATGAAAAATAAGATTCTTGATCTAATCTAATCTAAACCCAAAATGAAGCTGCCTGACAATTGAATTTTGTTAGTTAGATTAAATTCAATATTTTGTTTCCCAAGTATTTATTTATGATACTTCAACTTTACTATCTAGAGAACTTCGTTTTGTTAAATCGTTACAGTATTTATTATATTGTTGCCAGAAGAACTCATTTCGTTTTAGTATATTATTTTTACTTATGTCGAATTGGTCTATTTTTCATTAATTCTTGGTCAGATATTGTATCTTTATTATGTCAAAGTAGGGGAGTGGCTAGCGCGCTAGTCTCTCATGCTACGGGTTCTGAGTTCGAATCCCAGTCCCGGCGGATGTAAAAAAATGTGGATTCACTCACAACCTCTCCCCCGGGTATGTAAGACCCGTCAGCCAAAGGGTGGCCACTCACAAAATTATTCGTAGGGAGTGATGACCCTACACTAAAAGCTGCATCGTGAAACGCGAGGCCCAGGGCCTACACGGCCTATCGCGCCACTGGAAGAAGAAGAATTATGTCAAAGTAGCGTTGTTACTCTTAGAAGACTAAATACTAGAATAAAGTTACTGCTGTTTTTTTTTTGTTTTGTTTTTTTCTTATTTTATGTTTATATTCTTTTTTTTTTTTTTTTTTATAATATATATACATTTATCCATGTTTGTAAATATTAGTTAATCATGTTCCTTTTGTCTATTGGCTATACATATGTATATTTCAACTGTTCAAACCTTAAGGGAACCAGTCCAAGAATAAAAATAATTTTCAGTTCTATTCTATCCTATATACCGATCGACTACCTTCTCTGCTCAATCATTAAATCAGAAATGTGGAACAGTCAAACATCAATATAGGAAAGATGTTTAACCAGAGCGTCGTGATTGGCTGATTTGAGGGGCCTAGCGCTTGTTACTAGCCACAAATCCTCTGAGATACCTTACCTTTGCAAATCAAATCCTTCCCTCCTTCATTATAATGGAAACATTTGAGGCCTCCTGAGGAGCAGAGATCATTCCTTTTATTGCTTTTTTAGTGCGCTTCTAAAAGCGGGTTGGAGGGAGATAGGAGGAGAAGGAGGGAGATCTCCGGTGCGAGCCCACGACCAACCAACCCCTCCTCCCCCAACCTTATACATTTATTCATTGTATTAAATTTTCTTAATCCAATTGTATAAATCTATAGAATGATTTATCGTTAACCATTAAAATAGCTCGATTAATATCGCTCTTTAACCGATAAAACGAAATATATGATTAGTAGCAGAAATGGTGGCGATCTTGGTGATATTGATATATCAGGGCATACTTTTGAATTCGTAGAAATTCGTAGTATTTAGGTTCAATGATAACAAGAAAAAAATATATCCAGGAAGAAATAAAGTCCCGGTTAAAGGTGGGAAATGCGTGTTATTATTCAGTTGCTAAGTTACTTAGCTCACGGCTTCTATCTAAAAACTTAAAGGTTAGAATTTATAAAACTATTATTCTTCCAACGGTTCTTTACGGATGTAAAACGTGGCCGCTTACTTTGAGAGATGAACAACGGCTTAAGGTTTTCGAAAATAAGGTGCTGCGTAAAATATTTGGTCCGAAGAGGGATGAGGGCACTGGGGAGTTTAGAAGGTTGCACAACGCGGAATTGCGGAACTTTATCCTGTGAATATAATTGATTTGATAGCGCCAAGGAGACTCAAATGGGCGAGTAAAATTGTTGGGCTCGGTGAGGAACGGATTCCGAGAAAGTTGGTATTTGCTGATCCGACTGGTAGGCGTCCGAAAGGTAGGCCGAAGCGGCGATGGGAGGATTGCGTCAAAGCTGATCTCGGGGCTTGGGCTTGACAGGCGAACATTGGACGAGTCTGTGCAGGCGAAGTTTGGTGGTATCGGCATCGAACCTTCGGGTTCGGTAAGCCTATTATTATTATTATTAATATCGCACTTTATAACGAATCTAAGATTGAATTTTAAGACTCATAACGACAGTTCCTTGGTACGTAAACAACAGTACCCTACATACGGACTTACAGCAACCAACAGTTGACCAACATATACGAACACTCTATTCTCGTTTTCACATTAAACTTACCGGACACGACAATAGACTGATTAACGACATGTCAGTTGCTGAAATACCAGTCAGAAGAAGGCTAAAACGGAGCTGGATGAGGGACCTCCTCAGCTAGATTAAAGCCTTGGAAGGGGTGCTGCTGGGCACTTTACTTCCCCAGGCCTACCATGTCTGATTTTACTTTTGTCCAACATATTTGCTGATTGTCAGACATCTTCTGAGAGGTGTGAATAAAGATATAAAGAGGGAAAAAAATACTGAATTATTTAGTAATTCACTAATGACTACAGTTAAAAAGAATGTTATGCCCAATGTACCGTACAGCTCCGCTCTATATTTTGTATTTATCTAGAGTATCTTGACAGACGTTCTGAATTATCATTAACCAACAAACTAGTTCTTTATAAAGTTTTGCTTAAACAAATCTCGTCATACAGAATAGAACTGTGGTTCTCTACTAAACCATCAAGAATTCAAAGTCTTTTCAGTCGAAAGCGCTGCGCAAAATAGTGGACGCACCGTTCTACGTAACAAATGACGTTATACATAACGACTTAAACATTCCGACAATTTCAGCCACTGCTACAGAACAATACAATAACTTCCACCAAAGACTAACGTATAACACCAACCCACTTACACACGACTTTCACTTACCTGCGTTGTTAAAATTAATTTAAGAATTTTTTTTTTAAACAGTCCTAGAGGAAAATAAATTGTTAAAGTATTCATTTCATTTATTTTTAATAGAATGTGTTTTATTAAATAATCTGTTATATTATTATCTAAGACAATCACTTGGTTTTATAGGCTTTTCATTAGACTCCATTAACTTTGACTACTTTGAGTATAAGATAGTATTGTTCTAAAATTATTAGCTTTCCTATATTACTATGTTTTTTTTATCTTCAAATTTTTTCATTTACACCTGTCAATAAATGTTGACAATCAGCGAATGTGATGATGAAGGAATGGTAGTTGGCGTGGTAGGCATGATGGAGAGAAGATGCCCAGCGGCACCTCTTCCTGGCGTGCTTCCTATTACGGATTTAACTTAGAAGGTCTCTCATCCAGCTTCTTTTCAGTGTTCTGCGAGTATTGTCCGGCATGTTACTAGTGGCCATGCTTCGTATTAGATTGTTAGTATGTCCCTGTAAGTTGTTGTGAAAACGTTTGTAGAGGGTCCGAATCTGTTCGTTGACTGTTGGCATGTGAAGGTCTGTATGTAAAGTCGTGTTGCTAACGTACCATGGTGAGTTTGTAATAGTTCTCAAAGTTTTGGATTGAAAAATTTGAATTTTGCGAATGTGTGTCTTTTTGGCAGTCCCGTATATCTGTGAAGCCTAAGTCCAAATGGGCTTCAGTAGGCAAGTGTAAGTGTTTAGTTTATTTTTAAGTTTTAATTCTGATCGTCTTGAGAGTAGTGAGTATAAAAGTTTTAGTCTTTTGTTTAGCGTTATCTGTTCGTTCTTGATGTGTGGGCCCCATTTCGTTCTTCTGTCCAATGTCCGTGTAAGATATTACTATTTTTATGTTCAAAAACACAAAAAATTCATTAAAAAATATTTTTCTCTTTTCTCCTTTTGTTGAATTCAGACTTAATTGAACTTATGTATTTTTTCGTTTTTTTTATTATTTCCAAAAAGATTATATTTTTTTTTTTCGAATCTACAAAATTAAAGGTACTTTAGGGGTAGAAAATTCAAAATAACGTAATTTAAGTCCTGTCTGAATATTTCAATCAGAATGAAACCTATATTATATTAATAGTAATAATAGTCTTTATTGATATACATATAAACATTTATAATACATTTTTATTTACATTTTTTTCTTCTTTCTTTATATTCATATACGAATATAGACCTTCCTTTTCAGGAGTTTAAAGTCTTCAACGGTAACTACCCGTACTCGAGTTGAAGATTTCGCTCATCTTCATCTTCCGAAATTCCCTGTCCTTGCCTTTACGTGACCATATCACTCCTTCTTCCTTTTTGATCTCATCGACCCACCTTCTTCTTTGCCTGCCTCGGTTCCTTTTCTCATCTAATGGGGTCCACTCAGTCAGTATTTTCGCCCGGTTTTTATCATTTTTCCTCATTGGATGGCCAGCCCATTGCCATTTCATCTTTTTCACAAATGTGATTGCATAAGTGACACCACTAACCTTTCTTATTGTTTGGCTGTTTAGCTTTTGGCTTTTCCTTATGTCTAACATGCTCCTCTCCATTGCTCTTTGACATGTTATAATTTTTCTCTCATGAAGCTTGTTGAGGGACCATGTTTGACATCCATAAGATAGGACAGGCAATATACAGCTATTGAAGGCTAACGTTTTTAGAGGCTGGCTGATATTGTTCTTCATAACCATCCCTAAGCTCCAATATTTCCGCCAAGCCTGTCCTTGTTTGGATTTCAATAGACTGTCTATCTTTAAAAGATATCACTTGTCCTAGATATTTGATTTCTTCTACTACACCTATTTCAGGAAGATTACATTATATTTAAGATTTATATTATATTAAAGCTGATTAAATTTTACATATATATTGCGAGTTTAATCAAAATCGTTAGAGCCGTTTTTGAGAAAATCGTTTAAAGATGCAGAGACTTTTTGTTTTCATGCTAGACTTATCGAGACTTAAACTGCGCGTGGTAATTTGGACTCAGGGAACCCTATAACATATATTTATATTAAAAAAATGGAATTCTGAAATTTTCTCTGACTATACATTTCAGATTTAGGTAAGAGAAAGTAATAAAGTCTTGTGTGCACGAAAACTCCTGCAGTCCTGCAGAACAATATGAAATACCATATACAACCTCTGCACCTACATCGTTAGCAACGTTATAAAAGAATCCTGCTACGAAAGAAATACATTGTGCCAGACGATTTCTTCGCAAGAGACCCCCAAGCACTAAGAGACATCTGCTGTTCCGATATAAATTCCCTCATAGCCAAGTGTTGACCCTAAAAGTTTATATTTAGAGTCAAAAAAGGCTCCGGATTCTGCCCCTTTGGAAAACTTTCTGACAACGGGCCATTAAAACAGTATCGTATATAAAATCGGCCAGACTTTTCCCCCGCTTTCGTCGACAGCTCATTTTCCTATATTTCAAAGGGGAAAACTTGTTCAATCATAATTTCAATTTAGCTCCGGAACTCTGCTAAATAATTCACTGAGCCTAACGAGAATCAGATGTAATGAACTTGCAGGTACTTTTTAAGAATTCTAGAGAGGGAGAAAATATATATTCCATTTGTAATGTACAAACTGAACCGCTAACAGAATTTATGGATAAATTCAAACTGGAAAATAATACCATGTCTGTATGACATTTTAAATTATATTTTAAATTAAGGCTTAATACGACCAAGACTATCTCAAAATATTATTTTGCTTTATGTCCATCTGATACAATACAAAATGCAATGATTTAAAAATAAAACAAAATTAAAAATCTGGTGCGGGCAACACACGACTTTCACTTACATCAATTTGAAAAATCAATGAAAGAATTTTCAAATAGAGTTAGAGTTAAAAATACGTGAAACTATTAAAGAATTAAATAAATTAAATTTCTATAGAAACATGTGTTTGATTAAAAAATCTATTATATTATTATCTAAAATAATCAGTTAGTTTTATGTTCATTTCATCACTCTCTATTAACTTTTAAAAGCTTGTGTATGAGATGATAATTTTTCTAAAATCTTTAGCTTTCCAACGGTATATCATACATGTATATTACTGCTCTTATGTTCAAAAACGAAAAATTGCATTAAAAAAATATTTTTTCTGTTTTCTCCTTTAGTTGGGTATCGAATTTATTCAATTTATATATTTATCAGTTTTTCATCAGCGTTAACAAGATAATCTAGTTATTATAATTGAATCTACAAAATTAAAGGTACTTTAGGGGAAGAAAATTTAAAATATCGGCATTTAAGCACTGTCAGACCATTTTTATCTTAATAAAACCTACATGATATTAAAGCCCATTAAATTTTACATCGATATAGCGAGTTTAATCAAAATCGTCGGAACCGTTTTTGAGAAAATCGAAAAAAGGTGAAAAATGCATGATATAAAGTGCCTCTTCTGGTAGGCTCATTTTGATGAAAAAAGTTTTGTCACGTCTCGGGCGTATAGTTGTCTTAAATATAAAATTTCAGTTTCATAGGACTTACCGTTTCCGCCCGGGAGTTACCACACACACACACAGACACACACACACAGACACACACACACACACAGACCTTTTTGCGGGACTTGGTTATTTGGACTCAGGGGACCCTAAAACGTGCATTTCCGTTGAAAACTGGAATTCGAAAATTTTCACGATCGCAATACTTCCCCTTACTATATATATATAGTAAGTGAAAGTAAAAATTATCAACGGGAAATCTGTATCTTTTTTTTATCTTGTTACCACTGATGAAAAACAGGTAAATATATAAATTGAATGAATTCGATACCCAACTAAAGGAGAAGACAGAAAAAATATTTTTTTAATGCAATTTTTCGTTTTTGAACATAAGAGCAGTGATATACATGTACGATATACCGTTGGAAAGCTAAAGATTTTAGAAAAAATATTATCTCATACACAAGCTTTTAAAATTTAATAGAGAGTGATGAAAAGAAGATAAAACTGATTATTTTAGATAATAATATAATAGATTTTTTAATAAAACACATGTTTCTATATAAATTCAATTTAATTAATTCTTTAATAGTTTCACGTATTTTAATCTCTAACTGTATTTTAAAATTCTTTCATTGATTTTAAAAATGGAGGTAAGTGAAAGTCGTGTGTTGCCCGCACTAGATTTTTATATTATATTATAACCTATATCATATTAAAGCCCATTACAACAATATCAATCTTTATTTATATAGAACGCATCTGCACAGTTTTAAAAACATTGATTAGAAATCCATTACAATGCGCTACTTATTTGCTAAAATTTATTTTGTACATCAATTGTTTTTATTGTTGGTGAAAAAAAAAAAAGAAAAAAAAAAAAAACTAAGAAATCAAAACAAAAAAGACAGAAACTAAAAAAAAAGAAAGAAATGAAATTATCAGATAGCAATAAAAATTACGGTTATTAAAATTAAACAAAATTATGGTTATTAAAATCATATGGTGGAATTGAGTAATTTAGAATTTTATAACAGTATATGTTTAGTTCTCTTATGTCTATATTTAGAGGTTGATAGTTTAGTATAATTACCAATTTGTTAATTAAGGGTATCGTCTGTCAATTAGCAATTAGAGAAAAATGATTGTGTTTGTTGGTGTATAAATTCTTGTATTGTAGGGATGTCCAGATCTTTGTGCATGGTAGTTATTTTTGTGAATAATGGTAATTATTAATTATTCTTAGGCATCTATTTTGTAGTACTTGCAATTTTTTAATATGTGTTTTGCTTGTAAGACTCCAGGCTGGGCATGCATATGTAATTATAGGTCTGATAACAGATTTATATAAAATTAGTTTGTTTTTTTTGTGATAATTTTGAATGTTTATTAAAGTAAATTTACGGGCACTATTTATTTTATTGTCTACGTGACGTTTGAAAAGTAGTTTATAGTCCAAGGTGACTCCTAAATACTTAAAGTGTTTTGAAATTAAAGCCCATTACATTTTACATCCATACAGCGAATTTAATCAAAATCGTTACAGCCGTTTTTAAATAAATTGTCAAAATGTGCAAAATGCATGTTATAAAGTGGCTTTTCTGGTTAGCTGATTTTATTGAAAAAGTTGTTATAACATCTCAGGCGTATAGTTGTCTAGGTAATGAATGTTCAGTTTTCGTTTACTTCGATAGGACTTTTCGTTTACGCGCTGGAGTTACTAACACACACAATCTTTTCGCGAGACTTGGTCAGTTGGACCCAGGGGTTTATAAAAAATGTGTATTTACGTTGAAAACTCAAATTCAATACTTTTCCTTACTATATATTTTATATATAGGTAACGGAAAGTAAACATTAAAATCAATGTATAAAAATCATGGATGGATGAAAAATAATGAAGATATAAGGGTATATCGGTTCGTCGTTCCAAACCGACGGTTTACACCCACTATTTTCCTTCCTTCCAGCAGATGGAATGGAACGACTAAAATGAACGATGGTTCACCATCCTCTGGAGAAATTTTCTATACAAGTTACGAAGGTAATGTTACCTGTCTGTTATACAGGAACTACCGCAGAGTTATTAAAGGGTACTGTAAAAAAATGAAAGCACGAATTAACAATAACTGTAGGCTTCGGGAATTCGGAACATGATGACAAGCGATTAGGGCTTACCATAATATTTGGTCGCTGAGGTATAAAACAAAAAAATAAAATCTATTGAGCATAAAAACTCCTGCAGGAATATAGAAGAATATGAAAATGGCTCTCGGTTGATAAATGAAGATGTAAGGGTATATCGGTTCGTCGTTCCAAACCGACGGTTTACACCCACTATCTTCCTTCCTTCCAGCAGATGGAATGGAACGACTAAAATGAACGATGGTTCACCATCCTCTGGAGAAATTTTCTTTACAAGTTACGATGGTAATGTTACCTGTCTGTTATACAGGAGCTGCCGCAGAGTTATTAAAGGATACTGTAAAAAAAATGAAAGCACGAATTAACAGTAACTGTAGGCTTCGGGAATTCGGAACGTGATGACAAGCGATTAGGGCTTACCATAATATGTCGTCGCTGAGGTATAAAACAAAAAAATAAAATCTATTGAGCATAAAAACTCCTGCAGGACTATAGAAAAATATGAAGATGGCTCTCGGTTGATAAATGAAGATGTAAGGGTATATCGGTTCGTCGTTCCAAACCGACGGTTTACACCCACTATCTTCCTTCCTTCCAGCAGATGGAATGGAACGACTAAAATGAACGATGGTTCACCATCCTCTGGAGAAATTTTCTTTACAAGTTACGATGGTAATGTTACCTGTCTGTTATACAGGAGCTACCGCAGAGTTATTAAAGGATACTGTAAAAAAAATGAAAGCACGAATTAACAGTAACTGTAGGCTTCGGGAATTCGGAACGTGATGACAAGCGATTAGGGCTTACCATAATATGTCGTCGCTGAGGTATAAAACAAAAAAATAAAATCTATTGAGCATAAAAACTCCTGCAGGACTATAGAAAAATATGAAGATGGCTCTCGGTTGATAAATGAAGATGTAAGGGTATACCGGTTCGTCGTTCCAAACCGACGGCTTACATCCACTATTTTCCTTCCTTCCAGCAGATGGAATGGAACGAACGATGGTTCACCATCCTCTGGAGAAATTTTCTTTACAAGTTACGAAGGTAATGTTACCTATATAAGATTAGAATATCAACTTGGGTGATACCAGTTAGATATTTTAGATGTTTCCCTTCGTTTGGAACTGGGTAAACAGTAATACAGCGGCGGGTAATGTTTTTCTTTCATTACTTCCAGGTCCTCCATTTCTTTTTCTTTTCCTTTAGAGGCAGATTATTTTCTCACCTCAAGCTTCGTTTCTTGTTTTCCTTCCATCACCATTGTCGGTGGCAACTTCCAGGCCAACAATGGAGGTGAAAGAGACGGAACAAAAAGGAGTTGGAGTGTTGCTTCTTATTTTATTGATTAAACAACAGAAAAAATACAAAAAATATAGGGTGTATTTAAAAAAATCTGGTGCGCGCAAAACACAACTTTCACTTAACTCCGTTGCTAAACTCAACTTAACAATTTTTAAATACAGTAAGAGATGAAAAGAATCAACTACATAGCGTTTCAATAGAAACATATTGCATTATTAAATAATCTATTATATTATTATCTACAACAATCAGTTAGTTTTGTCGGCTTTTTATCACTCTCCGTTAACTTTTACAATTTTTGTATAAGATTTTTTCTAAAAACTTTAGCTTTCCAACGATATATTAAGCATCCATAATAGGGGATCACTTGTAGCTGGGTGGTTAGCGTAACAGCCTCCTATGCAAAAGGTCACGGGTTCAAACCCGCAGGTGGTCCTAGGGTTTTTTAAGAGGAGTAAAAAATCCTTAGTTATGCCGTCCTTCAGTTGGGACAGACGGGAAAAGGGTAGTCCCGAGCCTGTGCGATGTCAGGTACTCGTTAAAGATCCCTATCCTAATAAAACCTATACTCATTGCCCCAGAAGGTGGCAGATTGTATTATCTCTTAATAAAACAAATTTTAAAAAATAAATAAATAAAACCTGGATAGGCAAAATTTAGAACTCCCACTGTAGCATCGTCCGATTAGCCATAGTAGCATAAAGTGACGTTAAATAAATAAACATCCATTATACTGTTCTTCTGCTCGAAAACATTTTAATTAATACTTCTCATAAACTACTTTATAAGATTTATTTTCGGAGACCGTAGATGTGACCATATTTCAGGCTACTACACCGTGTTAATGTGGCTTTTTTTTTCTGTTCGACGAAAAATAGTAAACCCTTTCACATAACTGAGTAGTGACCTTCCGCTTTGATATCCACTCGTTAAATACTAGAACCCAATCAATCAATATGTATACCCTATCATATAAAAATACATCATTTCACAAATCGTTTCTCGTTCGTTCCTCATCCTTCTGGATTTCGCTGCCTATCTCTATCCGTTAAGCCATCTCTTTTTCTTCCTTCAAACATCAACACTATCATTACCTTCTAGAATCTCCACTACATACTCGTATCTCAATCTTCCGTTCCATAGTAAAATGTATATATATATATAAACCTAACCTGTATCACTACAACCCATGAAGGGTCTTGGGCTCAGTACATATAGAGATTCGTACTGTTTCAAGGCCAACGGCAGTGCAATGAGGTGATTAGGCCTTAATCGCTCTCATCCGCCAGGTTTTTCCCCAATTAATTTGGGTACCCACTTTATAGAGGCTGGGTCTGCCCCAGGAGGGTCTCTATACCCTGGGGTCGCCCCCCGACTGAATTAATAGAATAAATAATATTCCGCCACAGCCGGGATTCGAACCCAGGATTCGGAGCACAGCAGACTAGCGCTCTATCCACTAGACCACGCCGCTCCCTATATATATATATATATATTAAATATATGTATATATAATTGTGTATAAATTTGCAAATATTTATAAACATATTGATATATGTTAATTAATGTAACCAGACCATAAGGATTTCTTTTAGTTCATTGTCATTATTCTAAGGGAACTTGATTGCATAACAAATTTTTTTTGCTCTTTTCTCCTTAAATTATATATCAAATTCGTTCGATACATATTTATCCTTTTTTTAACAATATTCAAATGATAGTATGGATATTTTATAGATTATAGAAGAATAAAATACAAAAAAAAATGTTTTATATATATTATATCTTTCTTTTATTATAAGAACAGTAATATAATATACACTTGGAAAGATAAAGATTTTAGAAAAAATATTATTTGATACACCAAGTTGTAAAAGGTAATATAAAGTGACTAGTAGAGAATAAACTTATTACTGATTAACAATTTAATATAGTTATATTATTTAATCTAAATCATATGTTTCCTACGAATTTAATAGAAAATAGGTTTTAAATTTATTTGAACAGTCTAAGTAAGAGAAAGTCGTGTGTTGTCCGCACCAGATTTTTTAATCAAACAATCGTTTACATATGTATTTTGTAAACACATTTAGCAATCATATATCGAGAGATAACCTTCGATACTGCTTGGCGGCCCTTTGATGAAGAGACCGAAGATTGTTCTGATAATGATTGTTCGGCTTTGACGACAGAGAGGACAGTTGCCAAGACGAAACTGTTAAGTACAGAGGCAGGCTATAGGAGCGATCGACAGCCTACGAGGGCTTTAATCTCGGCGGCGTCCTTTGATCTAGCTATCATGTAAATGACAACTTAATTTGTTCTTTGCCCCTCTCTTCCGCCTTCCACCCCTACTTGTCACCCCTCCCACCTCCCCTACGTCTTTTATACCCTTATGGGACGTTTAATGGCTTTTACCAGCCGTATCGAACCCAACCACTTCAGGCATGAAGCTAAGTAGACAATAGGGTTTCTAAACTTTGATAGATAAGGTCTTCTCGGTTCTTTGTTATATTTTTGAGAAGAAATAAAATCACCACACTTACTTCATTAATATTATATAATTAAGCGAGTGTTTCGATTTAAAAATCTTTATAATATATTTTATTGTTTTTTACAACTGTATATACAAATACAATAAGTAAAATGGCTGAATTACAATAACAGGCATGAATAGACATGTAAAGAATCTACCCAGTGGTAGTACTTCAAAGTTTATTTCATGAGGTCTCGAGGTCAACGTCTTTTCAGACGCCTCGGAGGATTACAGGGAATAGATGTAGATGAGAGGTTACGGACAAGCGGGTTTGAGTGGGCAGGTAGTTTGGAATTAAAGGAGGTGTATCGATCGCGGGCCAAGTCTACAAACAGTGGGATATTTAGGTCTCTATGGATGAGTTTATTAGTTATAAAGTTAGGAGCATTGAGGATTTTTCGTAGGATTTCGGATTGCAAGGATTGGATGCGGGAAGAGTTTGATAGTTTAGTGGACCCCCATAGTTCAATGCCATAGGTCCAAATAGGTCGGATAATCGTGATGTAAATGAGTCTTTTGTACTAAATAGAGAGTTTTGATTGTTTGTCTAGTAAGTGTTGTAGTAAGTGGTATCTGCAGGCAGTTTCTTGTCGTTTCAGTCTAGTGTGAGGATTCCAAGTAAGGCGCTTGTCTAGATGGAGTCAAAGGTAGCGGATCTGTTCAACGGGGATTAATGGAATGTTGCCAAAGGATACAGTAGGTCAGGTATTCATAGGCTTGCGACGAAGGGTAAAGGTAATTTGATGGGATTGATTTTAATTCTTATTTTTTTTTATTTTAATTGTTATGGCACCATTCTTCAATGGATTGGATGTGAGACTGTAGGAATTGTGATGCAACCGTTGGGTCACTACTTACGGATAACACATATGTGTCATCAGCGTAAGTAGTGAGAACAGTGCTAGAATGAATAGGAATGTGAGCTGTATAAACGGAATAAAGGATTGGGCCTAAGATGCTACCCTGAGGTACACCTGCGGACTGAGAAAATATGGATGAGTATGAAAGGTTATGGTTGACTTTGATTTAAAAATATAGTGCGGGAAACACACGACTTTCATTTACCTTGGCTGTTAAAATCAATTTTAGATTTATTCTGAAAAACTTAAAGTTTGTGAAAACAGTTTTAAGTTAATTTAAAAACTTTGGTGCGGGCAACACACGAATTTCACTTACCGCCGTTGTTAAAATCGATTAAAGAATTTTCAAATACAATTAAAGATAAAAATTAGTAAAACTAATAAATAATTTATTGAATTAAAATTCTATAGAAACATGTGTTTTATTAAAAAATCTACTATACTATTATCGAAAATAGTCAGTTGGCTTTATCGGCTTTTCATCACTCTTTATTAAATTTTACAAACTTGGGTTTTAGATAAAAAAAATTTAAAATCGTTAGCTTTCCACCGGTACATTATACATGTATATTTCTCTCCCTATGTTCAAAAACGAAAAATTGCATTAAAAAAATATTTTTGCAGTTTACTCCTTAAGTTAAAGATCGAATACGTTCAACATTTATATTTACCTGTTTTTTGATGTTGATAACAAGAGTATATTGTTTTGTTTTTTTAGTTGTATACGAAATTAAAGGCACTTTAGAGGAAGACAATTTAAAATATCGGCATTTTAGCCCTGTCAGACTATTTCAATCTAAATGAAACCTACATGATGTTAGAGCCTATTAAAATTTACATGGATAAATAGAATTTAATCAAAATCGTTAGAGCCGTAAAAATAGATAGTGACCGATTCTCAGATCTATTTAATATGCATATAAAATGTCATCAGTACCTTCATACAAGAAGGGAACGGCGAATCGTCCGGCAGAAAAGAAGCAAACAGATAGATTTAGAAGAGAGAAACCGGGCAATGAGAAGGTTAAAAATCAATTAAATGGAAGCGAGGATCTGAACGGCCATTGGAGATAAGAGAGAACCAATGATAAATTAAAGCCGTTCTCTCCAAAGACTACAATGGACCCGCTCTCTCGGCCTACTTCTTATCATCTATCGCTGTGTCTGATAATGTTGTGCAACTTACTTGTTAGACGCTTACACAGCATTTGAATACATTTACAAGTCCAAGATTAAATGATTTTTTTTTTTAATAATAAATATATATTACTATTTTCATTTAGATGCCAATTTATAATACATGATACATCTCAAACCTCGTACTATTAAATCTTAATTCATTCCCGCAACACTGCATTTTCGACAGATCTTTCACTATCCGATCTTCTTCCATATGGAACTATTCCTAGACGTGACCATATTTTTTGGCTATAATACCAACTTAAAATGGCTTTATCCTTCTGTACGACGGCTATATTTCCTTAGTTCTTACCTATTCCCAATCTTAAAAAATAGAAAACCTTCCTATATAACTGAGCTCCTCGCCTTCCGCTCTGATATCCATTCGTTGAACACTAGAACCCAATCAATCAATCATTTATACCCCATCACATAGAACTGCGTCCTTTATCAAATCCTCTCTCGTTCGCCCACATCCTTCTCGAATTCGGTCTACATCTTATCATCTTTCGCAGTGTCTGATAATGTGCAACTTACTCGTTAGAACTTATTTGAATACATTTACAAGTACAAGATTAAATAAAGTACAATATTTAAAAAAGTTATAAAATATGTATTTCAATTTTCACTTAGGTACCTAGTTATCATGCATCATACATCTCAGACCTCCTACTATTCATTCATGCAACACTGCAGCTTCGACAGATCTTTCATTATCCGATCCTCTTCCATATGGGTTCTCCCTATTCTTCTCATATTCGAAGCTCTTATACCCTTCCAACCTTTAAGTCCCGTCTATTCAATTACTTTCTATCTATAGTCTTGACAAGATCCAATTTTAAATTAAACGGTTTACATAGAAAAAAATCATAGAAGTTACTTTTTTTTAATTAGATAAGTATTGTATTTTCTTCTTTTGAGAAGAGAGAATTGCTTTATTTATTTGGCAATGCAGCCCTAATACATCAGGTTGCTTAAATCACACATTATACTATATCAATCCTACGGACATTTTTCACATACAGTTTCATTTTAAATTTTTTTTTTTTTATTTCAACAATTTTTATTAAGTATTATTACAAACTGTCTCAATTTGGACATCAATAATAGTGGTGAAAGATAACATTCATACAATATTTACACAACAATAAAATTACAATAAAATATATTTATAATAATAAATCAATAAAATGGTAACAAAGTCTATAAATCACTCATACCTATATACACGTCACACATACACCACATTGAGTGGAGAATCTAGCCAATGTTATAACTACAATATATACATATTTACAAGAGGTCGCAGGGCCACTGCCGTTTCAACCTTCTAGGTGGGTTGTATGGATGAGTGAGCTGGATAGGGATTGAGCTAGAGGATTAGGATGATGAATGAGGTTCTGGTGGAATTTGGAAAAATTGGATGGAATTAGGTCTGAAATAAATGGAACATTAAGGTCGTGGTGCAAGGTATAGTTGGGGACATAATAAGGAGCATTTACTATTGTTCGGAGGATTGAATGCGTTTGATGTTAGAACGTTTAGCTGTCCCCCACAGTTCAAGTCCCTGGGTCCAGATAGGCTTCAGTATTGTCTTGTATATTAATAATTTGTTGTCAACTGTAAGTTTAGATTTTCTGTTGAGTATTCGGTATAACTGTCCGAATCGTTTGGTTGAATTCTTGTATTTTAAGTCTTGTATGTTCCATGTCAATCTTTTGTCTAATAGTAACACAAGATTTTTTTTTTCTATTCTAATACAAATTTCTAATATTTAGATTTTTTTTTCCCATTTAGTTCGTTACATTTTTTTTTTTTTTATCAATTTATTTATTTCTCTCTACAACTATATTTAAAATTTGTACCTCTGATGCGCACATTACACAATCGAAATATAAATAAATTCCCAATTTAATTGCCATACAGGTGATTGTGGATAATCCCCGGGGAGTCTAAGATCACGTTTTCTGCTAACAATCTTTAATATCGACACCCAGGTCTTCCTGTTAATAGTTTTCAATTTTTTTTTAAATAACTGTATTGTAATTAGCCGCCATTTTAAAAGTTATCGGATGATATCAACGTCGAGGTGTTAGAGGATCATAGTCGGATGTTCTGATATTTTGCGCCAAATTTTGAAAATATCGGTCCTGTACTTCTATTCATTATTCGGGTTTTACGTGTCTTCAAACGTAAGGCCACAACTTATGATGGGAGGGAGATAATTTTTTTTGCTCGATTACAAAGGTTTAATATTAAAATTATTAACCGAAATCTTACAATAATTATGATTGATTAGTGATTTATTTTCATCTCTAAATATATTCATATATTTAAATATTCTTAAATTTATTTTAACCACGGAGGTAAGTGAAAGTCGTATGTTGCGAGCACCAGATTATTAAACCTTTTTTTTCTATTAAATTGATTAAAAAATATAAATATCTAACGCTTATTAAGTCTTAAGGAAAGGCCGTAATGGTCGAGCGCTTTAGGGTGTGGGTAAGGAACAGTTGTGGGTTCGAAACCCTCTAGGGTCAGTTAATATTCATTTCATGGCGGTCAAGCGAAATAAATCTTGAACTCCCACCCCACTCGGGACAGAGCGGCAACCCCTAAGTTCTGGTTTGGGGTAGGCATTTCTACCACACACACACACACACATATTTATATATATATATATATATATATATATATATATATATATATATATATATATATATATATATATATATTTAGCAGAAATACTGTCTCCTCCAATTTAATATGTATTATCAACTTAAAAATCTGATACGCGTAACACACGACTATCATTACCTCCGTTGTTACAATCAATTTTTAAATACAGTTAAAGAAATAATTATATTAAGTTTCAATTAAACAAGTGTTTTAATAAATAATCAATTATATTATTATCTACCACAATTAGTTTGTTCTATCGGCTTTTCATCACTCTCCATTACCTTTTATAATTTTTTGTATAAGATAATATTTTTTCTAAAACCTTTAGCTTTTCAAAGGTATATTATACATATATATTACTGTTTTTATGTTCAAAGAAACAAAAATCGCATAAAAAAATATTTTTGCACTTTTCTCCTTTAGTTGTTTATCAAATTCGCTCAATATTCATATTTACCCGTTATTTATCAATGAAATAAGACGATGTTCCAATCTTTTTGAAATCTACAAAATTAAAGGTACTTTAGATAAAGAAAATTTAAACTATCGGCATTTAATCCATGTCAGACTATCCCAATCAAAATGAAACTTACATGATATTAAAGCCCATTAAATTTTAAATCGACATAGCAAGTTTAATCAAAATCATTAGAGCCGTTTTTGAGAAAACTGTAAAAAGATGCAATGTGCATGGTATAAAGTGGCTCTTAAATCTTTTTAGGGATCACTTGTAGCTGGGTGGCTAGCATAACAGCCTCCTATGCCAAGGGTCACGGGTTCAAACCCGCAGGTGGCCCTAGGATTTTTTAATGGGAGTGAAAAGTCCTTAGTTATGACGTTCTTCAGAGGGTACGTTAAAAGGTGGTCCCAAGCCTGTGCGATGTCAGGTACTCGTTAAAGATCCTTAGTCTTATAAAACCTGGATAGGTAAAATTTAGGACTCCCACTGTAGAATCGTCCGATTAGCCACAGTAACATAAAGTAAACGTTAAATAAATAAACAAAAAATCAAAATAAAGTGGCTCTTCTGCTTGGCCGATTTTGATGGTAAAGTTGCTGTAACATCTCAAGGATAGACGCTCTTAAAATATGAAATTTCAGTTTTGCACTACTTATCGTTTTTGCATTATACACCACATATACACACACACACACACAGACCTTTTTCTTAGGCTTGGTTATTTGGACTCAGGAGACCCTAAAACGTGTATCTCCGTTGAAAATTGGAATTTAAAAATTTTTACGATCGCAATACTTTCCCTTACTATATATTCCATAAATAGGTAAGTGAAAGTAAAAATTTATATGATCTTTCGTTCTCACATTTTAACTGTTAAAAACTAAAATTTTAATTTAAATTGATTTTTTTTATTTTGTTACCACTACCTCAACATAAACCGTTTCCTCAAAATTCTTCAAAAACGGTTCATTGCATTTTTTTTTTTTTTTTATAACAGCTCAGTAAAAAACGCACTCTATGATTTAAGACGGTTTTCAGTCGGTCTATAATTTTGTTTTTGTGTATATTTCCTCGAAAAACTAGGTGTTATTATTATTAGACACGATCAAATAACAGGAAGATAAAGATTATAAAAAGCAATAACGTATATGAAACATAGTTAATATTGCTCAAGACAGAGTAGACAGTTCTAGGAAGATGCTATTGAAAGAGCAGATGATAAGCAATAAGTTACTCCTACACCCAGCAGCTTCTTTTGTCTCCCCTTAGGCCGGGCTCAAACCCCCAACTACTTAATTCCCGCCTCCCATCTACACCCCTCCAATATATATTCTTCATAATTGAAATTATAATAAACTCTGTAGCTTATTGCTCCAGTAGATTTTCATTAATTCCGGAGCTAAAAGAAAATTGAACCCGATATTAGATTATTAGTTGTCGCAATACCTTCTTGGTATATACTCTCTTCGTCCGTATTTTATATTCTAAAAAATTAGTGCGCGCAACACACGACTTTCACTTACCACCGTTCTTCAAATCACTTTAAATATTTTTTTAGAATTTTTACATACATTTAGAGATAATTTTTTTTTCTCTTTATATCTATATTCAGGCCTGTCAGAATGTATCTGACAATCAGCAAATGTGCTGTACAAATTGAGATAAGACATGGTAGGCATGAAGAAGGAAAATGCCCAGCAGCACCCCTTCCATGGCTTTAATTTAGCTGAGGAGGTGTCCCTCATCCAGCTTCTCTTTAGCCTTCTTCTGACCGGCATTTCTGCTATTGACATGTCGTTCTATCAGTCTATTGTATACAGTTCTATATCAGTCTATTGTCGTGTCCGTTAAGTTTACTGTGATCCGTTAAGTTTACTGTGAAAACGAGTATAGAGTGTTCGTATATGTTGGTCAACTGTTGGTTGTTGTATTATAGAGATAAAAATAAATTGTAAAAGAATTAACTGCATTGAATTTCAATAGCAACATTTGTTTTATTAAATAATCTATTACAATATTATCTATATAAGGCTGCTAACTTTTTTTTTTTTTTTCTGTTCACCCCTACCTCGCCTTTGAAGGCTATACGGGTGTTTCTCGGACCAGGGGGTTGAGGGCGGGGGATAAATGCTGAAATAAAAGTCCCCTCAGCACCGAGACTCGAACTCGTAATTATTTTTTCACAGGTTTATGGTCATCTTTAATGCTAGGAAACGGGCGCTAACCAACTCAGCCACCCCGCCCCGTAAGGCTGCTAACCATCGGTTATGTATGCTGAGAATTAGGAAAAGATTTATAAATGATGTTCGGCCGGAAAAATAATTTTAAAGCAACATGAGTTACCTCTAACAACATAGGGAGAGGTTATTTGCTGTCGTTAGATGTGCAAATGTGCTTATAGTTAATTTCAAGTTTAAACAGTTTATTGCTTTAAGTGGTTCAATTTGATGTGTCATTTTTCTTTAATTTTGTTTATGTTATTGTTTTAAAATGTTTTTGACCATTTGAATAGATTAATTCGTAAGTTAAAGTGTGAATAAACTTGGTAAGCCGCTTAGGTTAGAACTTAGCACGTGGTTGGCTGGCAGAAGGAAGTTAAAAGTTGCGTGCGGACCAGTAAAAACTACGCTGGAGTTGTGCTGAGGGAACCATCAGCGCTCAGCAGCGGATTAGTAGCGGGCAAAGCCCTTGCCCGCCCAGCTAAGTCATAAACATAATTTAAAAAAAAAAAAAAATTTTTTTTTTTTTTTTTTCTTTATAGTTTATTGTGAGATCCAGTTTGAATAGTTACTTATGTTCATTTACTAAAGAATTTGTAGGATTCAGTATTTAGTTTGACAAAGTAATACAAAAAAAAACAATACAATAAAAATAAATTAATAACCTTTCACCAAATAGTAACCTCCGATAATAGTCATTAATAGCCATTCAAACATACTAATATGAATAAACCACCTGATATCCATTCACCAAATTTAAAAAGGAAAAAAACTAGTTGGATAAATATGAATGAATTGAATTTAACCGAATCACCGGAACTTATAAATAAAAATCAGTTTTTGATTATAGAAAGAGACGAAGAAGGAGATCTTAAAAAAGTATCTCCTTTCTTGATATATAAAACAATTAATAGTCAGTGTGGGGAACCGAAAAATGTCAAAAAACTACGAAACGGAACTATTCTGGTACAAACAAATACTAAAGATCAATCGGATAAACTTCTAAAACTTACCAATTTAGGCCCAACAATCAAAATAAAAGTAAATCCGCACCAAAAATTAAACATTAGCAAGGGGGTAATTTTTTGTCCGGACCTAGATGGGGTAGAAGAAAATGAAATTCTGGAAGAATTAAGAAAATTCAATGTTAAGGAAATAAAAAGAATTATTAATAGAAAGATGGGAACCGAAAGAAAAACACATTTATATGTCCTTACTTTTTCAATACCTACCCTCCCTGAAACTATTCCGGTGGGATTTCAGAAAATAAAGATAAAAATGTATGTTCCAAATCCGATTCGGTGCAGAACATGCTTGAAATTCGGGCACTTTGCCGATAAATGTACCAAAACACCTGTATGTGTTCACTGTGCAAAACCGGATCATAATGGTCTACCATGTGATTCAATTGTTCCCAACTGTGTAAATTGTGGAAATCACCACTCCAGCTTAGATTTGAAATGCCCTAGGCTTTTAGAAGAAAGGGAAATTAAAACAATACAGTTTAAGGAAAAGGTGCCCTACAATGAGGCCAAAAGAAAGTATAAAGAAACGCACCCGACTAATAGTAATTTAAATTATGCTGATGCTGCTAAAGGTAGTAGAAAAGTAGGAAAAGACATAGGAATTCAGACTGACGAACTCAAAAACTCCAATATTGCAGATAAAATTATTACTCCCTCAACCTCCAAGATGATCACACCCTCACCACATATATCCCCTCCCGTTACCTTCCCTACCCCTCTTCTCTCTCCTATTACCACCCCTCTCCCACCCCCCTCTCCCTTCCCCACTCCATCGTCCGCCCAACTCTTAACGGAAACGCCACTTGATTCCGAAGTCCCTTGCACTACAAATAGAAGTAGCGGCAAGAGCTATCGTTCAAAATCGAATTCGGAATTTAGGTCCAACATCCCTCAGCCTCAGAGCGGGGGGAAAACATCAGAAATAATGAAACCTCCGCCACTGCCACGGCGGAACTCTATGAGTAAAAACCAAAAAAGAAATACAGACTCCTCAAAAAGTGGTGATGAAATGGAAACCACCTGAATAAAACTATAATAATAAATAAATAATAATGTATAATAGATCTAATCTAACAACAGTTGACATAAACAAATATTACGAAACAGTTACACCACTTCACTACATTAATAAGTCAATTATTAATAAAAGGAATATTTACATTATACTTATGGCAATTAATAAAATAACAACAATCACAAATTTCTACAAGACAGTACAAATTCTATTCCTATTTAAAAGAAAGTTGCCCTTACCTATTTTAATATGTCTTAAAAATATAATAAAAATTTCTTATTTTGCTTACTTAGTTATAGTATGCTATATTATAATTACCATTAATATTGGGTATCTTAAGTTTGAAAATAAAACAACTAATAACAGTAGGTCTCACACAATGTTCTTAATACCATGACAATTATTAGCTGGAATTGTAATGGCATAAGAACGCAGTTTGAGGAAATGAAGATACTTCTAGAAGACATCAACCCAGCTGTACTCTGCCTACAGGAAACAAAGCTTGTTCCCGAACGAAACCTGAACATAAAAGACTATGAAGTATACAGAAAAGACAAAGAGATAAGAGAACAAGGACGAGCTCACGGAGGAGTCGCTATTGCAGTTAAAAATGACCTGTACTCGGAAAAACTTGATGTTCGAACTCCCTTACAAGCAATAGTGGTACGAGTAAAGCTTAACTTCGATGTGACGATTTGCAATATATACTTACCACCGACAGAAACGATCAATGAACTGGCTCTCACACAACTTGTTTCTGGTCTTTCTTCCCCTTACATTGTCGTAGGAGATATGAATGGATCACATCACACTTGGAGCCCAACAACAAACACGAGGGGAAACATCATCCGAAGGATTTTCGACAGTACAGACTCACTTCTTCTGAACACAGGAGAAGCCACCTACATCTGCCCACGATCAGGATCCACATCTGCGATAGACCTAACCTTTATCTCACCTACCCTTTATACGCACATGACCTGGAATGTTTGCAGAGACCAATATGGAAGTGACCATTTTCCGACATTATTGCGATTCTATTCCGAAATACCTAAGACCAAAAAGCATCAAAGATGGATTATCGAAAAAGCCAATTGGGAAGAATTTGAAGACAAAATAAACAATTCAGCACCGTATCATTCAGATAGCATAGATGAATTAACCCAAAATTTCACGCATAACATTATACAATCAGCTCTCCTAACCATTCCAAAAACAAAAGGTAATCCACAAAAAAATTATACTCCATGGTTCGACGAAGAATGTCGGAAATACATCACCAAAAAAAATAAAGCCCTTAAAGATTTTCAGCGAAACCCAAATAAAGAAAACTTATTACAATACAAAAAACAAAAAGCTCTAGTCCGAAATCTAGTTAAAAAGAAAAAGAAAGAATCCTGGATTTCATATGTGGAATCGATAAATAGCAACACTCCTATGAAAAAAATTTGGCAAAAAATCCATAGCATATCTGGTAATAACAATACTGCAACCCTATCCCTAAAAATCCAAAATGAAATAATATCAGACCCACAAATAACAGCGGAAAGTCTAGCGCTTCATTTTGCCACCATTTCAAATTGTGATAACAATCAAAATCGACATAATGACCCCCAAGAATTAGATTTTACTTCGCCTATACAGGATAGCATATCCCTGCAGGACTATAATCGACCTTTCACGATCTGGGAGCTAAAAGCTGCAATTGACGAAACTAAATGTTCTTCTCCAGGAATAGATCAAGTCCACAATATGATGATAAAACATTTCCCTCCTCGAATAAATAATGAACTCTTGAAAATATTTAATAGAATTTGGGAAACCGCTACATACCCTCAGGCCTGGCGAGAATCAATAGTTGTCCCAGTGCTGAAACCAGGAAAAAATAAGTTCCAACCCAACAGTTACCGACCAATATCGCTTACTAGCTGTTTGTCTAAATTACTAGAGAAAATGGTCAATAGACGATTGATGTGGATGATTGAAAAATTTAACCTCCTAACTCCTATTCAATGCGGATTCAGAAAAAGTAGATCCACAATGGACCAACTTGTGACTATGGAAGCTGAGATTCTCGACACTTTTATCGAGAAAAAAGAAGGAATAGGAGTCTTTTTTGACATGGAAAAGGCATACGACACTATAGATAGGGAAACAATCCTGAAAACACTATATGAGTGGGGCTTCAGAGGAGCTATGCCTAAGTTCATACAAAGCTTCTTAATGAAAAGATATATTAGAGTGAGAGTTGGCCAATCAATCTCTAGTCGAAAAGAAATATCTAAAGGCATCCCACAAGGAAGTGTCTTGAGTTGTACGTTGTTCGCTATTGCAATCAACTCAATCGTCAGCGTAATACCAAGCTCAGTAAAAGCATTTCTGTACGTTGATGACTTGGCTATATTTTTAAGGTTTAGCAACTACGAGTGGATGTGCAGAACACTACAGCGCTTGTTGAACCACCTCCAAGCTTGGTCTGAGAGTAGAAATCTCCGGTTCTCAATAGAAAAGACTAGAGGAGTATTGTTTTCAAGAAAAAGGACTCCAAGCGCTATTCCTCAGCTCTCTATGTATGGAAAAATCCTGACGTTTGGTGAAAACATCAGATTCCTCGGCATGGTATTGGACAATAAATTAACATGGGTTAGCCATATAAAATATTTGCGAGATGAATGTTCAAAGCGGTTGCAATTAATGAAGATACTAGCCAAAACATACTGGGGTGCTGATCGAAAGTCAATGCTGATGGTCTATACTAGTGTTGTTCGACCTAAGATGGAATACGGCTGTATGCTATACTCCTCTGCTAAAAGAAATAGCCTTCAACCCTTAGATTCAATACACCACACTGGAATCAGGCTTGCTACAGGAGCTTTTAGGACGAGTCCAATAGAAAGTCTCTGTGCAGAGGCCTCCATAACTCCTATGGTTTACCGAAGACAAGAACTGACTAACAGATATATCGCTAAGATTAAAGTCCAAAAAACAAACCCTGCTTATTCCTATATATTTAATCCCCGTTGCATCAGGAACTATGAAATGAACCCAACAAAAACTGCTCCATTAGGTGTACGATATATTGAACTCGTTAAAGAAATTCTCGACCTGCCTATAGATCCTGCTGAGCCAACCGTTAGATCTCCTCCATGGAAATACCAACCCATAAAAATAGATTTAACTTTTAAAGGTATAGAGCCTACTTCCAATAAATATAAATTCCAACAAATTTCTCAAAAATATTCTGGACATGAAATAATATTCACTGATGGATCTAAGCAAAGAGAGTTTGTTGGCTTTGCCGTCATAAAAAGTGGAATAGCGATTAAATATAAATTACCCTCATATTGCACGATCCATACTGCAGAACTGCAGGCGATTGCCACAGCGCTTCATCTAGCCATAGAAGGTAATCATTCAAAAACATTAATATGCACAGATTCCTTATCGGCTCTTCAGAGTATTGTAAACATCAATAAAACTGGAACTATCCTAAATAAAATAAACAATTATTTAGAAACCCTCTACGATCTAGATAAAACGGTAAATTTCCTCTGGACGCCAGGACATTCCGGAATACCAGGCAATGAGGCAGCTGATAAAGCAGCAAAAGAAGCAGCTCATCTCAACATTTCACCACTCCAAGTATACGAGCCTAATGATGTCAAAGCATATCTAAAAGCTAGAGTCCTGAAAAGCTGGGAATCGGCTTGGAATGATACTCCTTTGACAAACGAGTTAAGAAATGTCAAAAAGACAACAAAAAAATGGATAAGTTCCGTCAGAGGAAACCGAAGAGAAGAGGTGGTTTTAACAAGAATGAGAATCGGTCACACCAATTTAACCCACAAATTCTTAATTACTAAAGAAAATCGACCGAACTGCGAAGTGTGTCAATTACCTCTTACAGTACAACATATAATTGAGAATTGTCCAGTATACCAGGAAGCTTTCGTATATTATAAAATACCTCGTTTCATCGAATTAGCTCTAAAAGATTCAAAAGAATCAAGTGACAGCGTCATAAAACTGTTAAAAGATACCCAATTATTCCAAAAAATGTAATACTAACAGTAACCGTTTAATTATATAAAATAGACTTTAAGGCAATGGTGTACACCTATTCAAAAAAAAAAAATAAATAAATAAATAAAATAAAATAAAATAAATAAATAATAAAAAAAAAAAAATAAATTAAAAAAAAAAAAAAAAATATTTAAAGAAAGAAAGTAAAAGTTTAACCAATCAAATTCTTAATGAAAAAAATATCAATAATAATTGAAAAAAAAGAGAGATCTTCAAAAAATAATAATATCTAATAAAAAGAAAAAAAAAAGAAAAGAAGAAAAAAAAAAAAAAAAAGTTCTCTACAATACTGTCTTAAGGTAAATGCTAGTTAGTTTGAAAATTGTATTTATAATGTATAAATTCTGTAAGTTAAAAAAATAAATAAATAAATAAGATGTGAAATAATAATTATAAGAAAAAGACAAATGTATAAAATTAAAATACCTAAGCAAAATAAGAAATTTAAGTACCTTGATGTTAAAACATAAGTCAAAAAATCAAAATTACGTAAGAAGTTAAATAATGAAAGGGCGTAATGACCTTGTAGTTGATCGCCTAGGAAAAAACAAGTAACCTAACCTAATCTAACAACATAACCAGCACCCAAATTGACCATATTCTCATTAATAGGAGACAGAGGTCTGGTCTCAAAGCAGTGAGAACTTATAGAGGAGCGAACGTAGATAGCGATCACTATCTGGTCTTATCACGTATTCGAGCTAGAATTAGTAATGCTCATAAAACGAAAGGAGTTCGAATAGAAAGGATAAACATCGGGAAGCTACGTGATACTGAATGCAAAGAACAGTAATAACACCGAGAGACCAGATAAGGCCTTAGAACTCAGTCCTACTGAGGACACAATGAACGGAAGATGGAATCACTTTAAATAGGCTGTCAAGCAAACGGTAGAGGAGGTGCTAGGGACAGTAAAAACCCAAAAGAGATCTGGATGGTTTGACCTAGAATGCCAGGCAGCGACATAAAGAAAAAACAAGACCTATAAGAAAATTGCAGGTAAACACCGAACTCGCCAGGCAGTTAAAGATTATAATGACAGGAGACGAGAAGAGGATGAAGGAATCGGAGAAGATGAAGAAGATCGAGAACCTAGGATGGCAGGCAAATACTAAGGCCTTCTATAGGAACGTAAATGTCCCACGCAAGGAATTTAAGCCAAGAACCAGTGCTTGCCGTGGAGAGGATGGGTTACTAATAACCAATAAAAAAAACCATCCTTAGTAGGTGGGCTAGCTACTTCAGAGGGGTGTTAGGTACTTCCCAGTAACCTATAATAGAAGATGAAACTCCGTTTGTAAGCTATGAATTTACCGAACCACCTAAAGAAGATGAAACCATGGATGCGATCCAAAAACTAAAAAATAATAGAGCCCCAGGATCGGATAATATGTCATCGGAACTTTTGAAGGCGGGAGATAACGAGTTACTCAAAAGTATTCGCGATCTTCTCCACAGCACATGGATAAATAGGATTCTCCCAGATGAATGGTATACAGGTGTTATCATCCCTTTCCATAAAAAGGGATATCAAACATAATGTAAAAACTATCGTGGCATTACTCTCCTTAATTGTACGTACAAGGTCCTGGTAACAGGTACAAGGTCCTGCCTAATCATCTACCAGATGCTTCATCCGCCCGCAGAAAGAGAGATTAGAGAATGCCAGTGTGATTTCATGAGAGGAAGATCTACCACTGATCAAATCTTCGCTTTGAGCACCCTACTTGAAAGAACGAGGGAATACAATATCACCACACACCACCCTTTCATCGACTTTAGCAGTGCTTATGACAGTGTCATTCAGAGGAAGGTTGTATGAGGCATTGGAAGAAATGAACATTCCACTTGAATTGATCCATCATACTGAAGATGGAATCGAGGTGTCAAGTTAGAATACAAGGTGACCTCTATACTTTTCAACCTGGCACTGGAATAGGTGATAATGAATTCAGGTGTAGAGAGAAATGGCACTATACTAAATAAATCTAAACAAATCCCGGGCTATGCGGATGATGTGAACATTATTGCCCGATCTCAGAGAGGATTGAAATGTGCCTACCTTGCATTAGAATCTGCAGGATAGAATATGGGTCTAAAAAACAAAACAAGCAAAGACCAAATACATGGTTTCCAACACTCTATTGCCACCACCATCTGCTATAATCTTTGGAGACCACACATTTGAAAGTGTAAAACAGTTAGTGTACCTAGGATCTTTAGTGTGTGCAGATAATAGACCCAGCGCAGAGGTACAGAGGCGAATCACCGCAGCAAACAGATGCTATTTTGGTCTGGCAAAAACATGGAAAAGCCATTTGTTATCGAGGAAAATAAAAATATGTTTGTATAAAACACTGATCCGGCTGGTACTTACATACGCCTCCGAAACATGGCCCCTATCACGTGCCGATGCCAATTGCCTACAGGTTTGTGAAAGAAAAATCTTGAGAAGGATGTTTGGCCTGATGAAGGATGGGGAGGAATACAGACTCAGGCACAATAGGGAACTTGGCCAACTATATCAAGAGGCGGGCTCGGTACTTTACATCAGAATTTTAAGATTGCGGTGGGCCGGTCATTTTGCGAGAATGGATGGATGGTGACACGACTAAGATGTGTGGACGAGGTCGAGGAAGACGCGTATAAACTGGTGGACAATAGAGCTTGGGGGACTCTGGGTCGGAGCAGAGGAGAATGGAGACAACGACTTGACGCGGCAAAGACCTGAACTGGGTTGTTGAGCCCGTAATAATGTAGATAATAATATAGATTTCAATTAAGCACAATGTATATTTCATTAATAATTAAAACATATGTTTTTGTTAACTTGTGAGAGAAACTGAGGTTATCTCTATGGAACAACAACTATAAAGCTTATTCTAAACAAGTCTTATATTTATGATAGACACCATCATATTTTGATGTCTATGTCTGATGAATGGCATAATTATCACAATAATGATTTTGTATTATAAGTCCTAATAACTTTAGTATATATTATCAATAATCAATTTGGATTTTGGAAAAAGGGTGGTAGAAAACAAATAATCTTAATTTTCAGCAAATGGTAATCAATAGCCGATTGTTTTAATATCCATTCAAATTTTACTAGTTACCTAAACTACTAAACTTTAATTTTTTGCTCCATATCTAATCCTAACATTCTTTTATTTTATAAACTTCCTATCATGAATACAATTATACTCGAACAACTCACTAACAGTTCATCATGGACCGAAAAGTGAAAATTAACCTGATTTTGTTGAGCCATCCGGATCCGGCCGGTTCCGTCCGGATGGATGAAATTTGTGACCGGATCCGGCCGGATTGAAAATGATACCGGATTGCAAACCCTAATGACAACCCAATATTTTAAAGTACTTTTGCGAAAATGATATTTTTTGTTTTATTTTCTTGTAGCAGAATATGTAAATGATTTTCTCCGCCAACCGATCTTGACATAAATCGATTCCTACGTGTTTAAATATTTGCCCATGTGATTTATTAAATGTTTCGGCAAAAGATAACTTAACGGGAAATTGAATTATTTTAAAATTAAAAGGTAAATAATTTGGAATCATTGGTATGCGAGGTTAATTTCTCTCGTTTTTTCCTAGATTTTCAACTGATTCTTCGCTCCTATTGGTTGCAGCGTGATGTTATATAGCCTATAACCTTCCTCGATAAATGGACTATCCAACACAAAAAGAATTTTTCAATTTGAACCAGTAGTTTCTGAGATTAGCGCGTTCAAACAAACAAACTCTCCAGCTTTATAATATTAGTAAAGATGACTGAATTTGAAAGTCTACAGTCACATTCAGATTACGATGACATAATTCAAGATGCTATATTTCTACAGGGTGATGATGAAATGAAATGATAATCTTCTTTATTATCCTGGGACTAAAATTTCTTAAGAATAAAATAAAAATACAGAATTGATGACCGGAAGAATGTGTACATATTTACAAACAGACTCTAAGAATGAAAAAAAATAATAAATATAAAAAAACAGAAATACCTACTTTATCAGTGACAATTTAAGTAAAATAAACATAACAAAATTGGTATTTCTAGGATCTGCATTTGAGGTAATTGTCTGTTTGACTGGGTAAGGATAAGGTGGTTGAAAAGGAGCGAATTGAAAGAGGAAGCAGTTCTTACATGACGGATCCCAGGAGGGATAGAATTCCAAAGAGATGTTGCTTTGGCTAGAAAGGACTTGTCAAAGCCAGCAGTACGGTGAGGAGGAGGGTAGAGGTCAGAAAGACGGGATCTGGTAGAACGGGATCGAATTGATGATTTAAATTAAAGGGATTGGAAGATATAGCTGGGACGATGAGTTATGATAAACTGGTAGAGGAAGGAAGCTAGGAAATACTGGCATCTGTAACGAGGATATAGCCACCTTAACTCGGCGTAAGACTGGGTTATATGCGTGTCTGTGGCACAGTTCATAATACGCTTGAGTTTTGCTTCGAGCTCACCTGAAAGTCCGCTGTACACTACACAACCGTAGTCAAAGTGAGGAAAGACAAGGGAAGAAACAAGGAGTTTACGGGTATTGAATGGTAGGAGGTGATGAAGGCGACGGAATTGCTTTAGGGTTGCTATGGTTCGGCGGGATATTTGGGAGGTGTGCGGTTTCCAAGAGAGAGTTCGATCAAGTGTAATACCCAAGTTCTTGACAGATGAATGAAAAGAGATGTGTAATAATTAAATGAAACAAAAATAAAACAACATGCATTCTCAACATAATCTACTTTAACGGACGGACTCTTCTTTCCGACAAAATTCTAGCGCAAATCGAGAATTAAAAAAAAAATTTCACTTCTATCCTATTACTGTTTGAATTGTAAAATTTTTTTTTTCATATTTCTTTGCAGTGTAGTATAAGTTCCCCTATAAAATCAGTAAGATGATAGGTGAGCTTAGTACATAAATAGTATTTTGAGAGGGCCTAGACGGAAGATCCGTTTTTATGTTATCTCCCACTTTCAATTACAGGCTTATTCTTATCTCGGTTCCCCACATGCTCCTCCTGTTCCACTCCTAATACTTTATCGGAACCGACAAATTCTGATACCGCTCCAGTCCTATTTCTATAACTTCAATAAATTGGAGGTCTGTGGCAAGATCAAGATGGAGCTTGTATTTGATTAGCGCTTGCAGTTGAAACTGTATCAGTTTCTAAGTCAACAATAATAATCTATCAACTTTTTATCTAATTTGAAGAGGTCTATTCATTATTTTCATAGCTTCAATTCTCTCTCTCTGCCCCATTGTATAGACTGATTTCAATCTATACATTATACCTTCCAAGTATAAGAAGAAGAAGATTTATTTACTTATATAATATTTACAATGTACACTCAATACAAACATGTTTGGTTTCATGATTTCAGTAGACCTTTTTTCATGATAACAGAGTTTCAGTCATCCTTTGAATTTACAAATGCTTATACAATATTTTGTTTAAGACAGTAGGAAAAGTAACATGAAAAAAAAAAAACTTACACAATATAAATTACAATATTAGTTTAATAGTACATGTTTGGTTCTTTTGTGCGTGTAGCGCTTTAGTGATGTTTTGTTGTAATTACCAATTTATAGTTTTAATGGGTTATCAGAAGCTGTGGTTTTATCAAAATAGTTTTTGGTTACTGTGTAGATATACTGTTTTAATGTTGGGAGATTTAGTTCAAAGAGCATTTTTGAAATTTTAGTATATCGTGGATAGTTGTTAATGATTCGCATACATGTATTTTGTATTGTTTCTATTTTTTTATAATTGGTATTGCAAGTCGAGCTCCAGACGGGCGATGCATAACATATCTGGGCACATATGACTGTTTTATATAGTAGTAGTTTGTTCTTTTTTTTTTTCGACAACAACAAATTTTTATTGATAAAATTACAATCTGTCTCAATTTAGACATCAATAGTAGTGCTGAAAGATATCATACATACTACATTCATACATTATTTACATGGCATAAAATTAAAATAAAATATGTACACAATAATGATATCAATAATCAATACAATAAAGTCAAGAATTCACTAATACCTATATACACATACACACACTAATTCATACATCACATTGAGTGGAGAATCTAGCCAGTGCTAGAACTCCAATATATTTACAAAAGGTCGCGGGGCCACTGCCGTTTTAACCTTCTAGATGGGTTGTATGGATGAGTGGAGCTGGAATTGGGATTGAGTTAGAGGATTAGGATGATGAATTGGGTTCTGGTGGAATTTGAAAAATTTGGATGGAATTAGGTCTGAAATAAAAGGAACATTAAGGTCGTGGTGCAAGGTATAGTTGGAGACATAATAAGGAGCATTTACTATTGTACGGAGGACTTTGGATTGAAAAGATTGAATGCGTTTGATGTTAGTACGTTTAGCTGTCCCCCAGAGTTCAAGTCCGTAGGTCCAGATGGGCTTCAGTATTGTCTTGTAGATTAATAATTTGTTGTCAACTGTAAGTTCAGATTTTCTGTTGAGTAGTCGGTATAACTGTCCGAATCGTCGGTTGAGTTCTTGTCTTTTAAGTCTTGTATGTCGGTTCCAAGTCAATCATTTGTCTAACAGTAAGCCAAGATATCGGACTGTATCTGAGAGAAAAATTGGTAATGAGTTGAAATAAACTGGCGGACAGGATTTCCGTCTAAGAGTAAAGGTTATGTAAGTCTTGTTGAATATAATCTATCAACTTTTCATCTAATTTGAAGAGGTCTATTCATTATTTTCTTAGCTTCAATTCTCTCTCTCTGCTCCATTGTATAGACTGATTTCAATCTATACATTATACCTTACAAGTATAAAAAGGATTGTTAAAGTTGTTTGAAAACAATGCTTCAAGTAGGAGTGGTATTTAATATTATAATTCATATTCATATTCATATTTTAGTAATTATTTTATTTTATTTATTGAGGTAGTTTTATTTTTATTTTCCGAATGCTAATTCCAGCGAACAGGAAGAACAAGCACCCACGAAAACTGTTCCTAAAGGAGAAAATGGAGATTTTCATTTTTTTTTTTTATTTTTTTTTTTTTATGATGAAATTCATACTTTCTTTTTAAAACATATTGGATATAATTAGTTGACCGTTGAGAATTACTAGAAGTAATTAGCCAGGGTGGCGGTCAAGGAATGAAACAATTAGGTAGCCTCAACCATTTTTTTTTTTTTGCCAATGTTTTGTTATGTTTATTTTGATTATTAATAAGAATTAAATATAGAAGAAACATATGTTAAGTTACAAGTTGTTTGTTTATTTATTTAACGTCACTTTATGCTACTATGGCTAATCGGACGATGCTACAGTGGGTGTCCTAAATTTTGCCATCCAGGTTTTATTAGGATAAGGATCTTTAACGAGTACCTGACATCGCACAGGCTCGGGACCACCTTTTAACGTCCCCTCCGAAGGACGGCGTAACTAAGGATTTTTTACTCCCATTAAAAAATCCTAGGACCACCTGCGGGTTTGAACCCGTGACCTTTAGCATGGGAGGCTGTTACGCTAGCCACCCAGCTACAAGTGATCCCTAGTTCAAGTTGAAATTAGAGTGTTATGTTTGTTGTGAATTATTTTCTGTTCAAATATAAGTATATTTTCTTTCTTTTCAATTATTCAATACATTAATTTACACTTTTTTTACATAGCAAAATTGGCGACGAGGATGGGATAATGTGCTGAGAGGAGATGTGGATTGACAGCAACCTTGTAATCAACACAAAGCCTTACCGAACCACCAGGCTTTGGTATGACAACTAATAGTGATGCCCAATCACTAACCTGAACTGGTGTTATGATTCCATCTCTTTCAAGATTTTTAAGTTCTTCTTCTACTTTGGCTTTTAGAGCAAATGGCAATTCTCTTGATTTTAAACATACGAGTTTTGCTATGTAGTAAAAGTGTAAATTAATGTATTGAATAATTGAAAAGAAAGAAAATACACTTATATTTGAACAGAAAATAATTTACAACAAAAGTAATACTCTAATTCCAACTTGTAACTTAACATATGTTTCTTCTATATTTAATTCTTATTAATAATCAAAATAAACATAACACGTTTCGACCCTCATTGTGAGTCATCATCAGGGCTAAAAAGATACAAAAGAGATACAAATATTGAGCTAAAGGATGTCAATATTAAAACATAAAAAACTAGATGTGTAAAGAAATCGATCAATTAAATTACAACTAAGGTATAATAATGAGAGGGCTATACAGAGCAGATAATAATTAAAGATAATGTACAAAGGTATATAATATTAAATGAAATCAGAAATATTGAAATATGGAGTTGAGTGGAGATACGTACCGTATTGTAAGTAACTAGGTACAATTTGATAATGAAGGAGTTTTTAATCTCCTATTCCTTTCACCCTCTTTCCATCTTGATATATTTATCGTTACATATCCTGACATATAATTGTTATTTTAATATTATATTATTTTAAAATTTAAAATTATTTTTTTATTCATATTGTTTCTATTTTCTAATGACTCTGTTCTTTTTTATATATTACCTATGCTCTTAACTGTGTTTTTAATATATTACCGTATAAAATCACTTCAAAATTGTTCATATTTAAAAAAAATAAAATAACAAAAGTTTTTTAATTTTAATTGTTCCTTTGTCATTTTTTAATTTGCTTAGTCTCTCTTTATTTATTCTTATTGCAATATTATCATCTTAATTTTGTTTACTTCCATACTGGACAACTATCGTCTTATTAATGATTTTTTTTAACTATCATCTTAATTTTGTTTATTTCCATACTTTATAACTGTCATCTTATTATCATTTTATATTTAAATTTATTTATGTTCCCATATTATATTGCTCTCACCATATACCTAACGCATTACTAAGTCTATAATTACATTGGTTGTTATCTTGTTTCTTTTAGCCCCGATGAAGGCCCACAATGTAGGCCGAAACGTCGGCACATAATTAAAATGGCACTTGTTTTAAATGTGTTTCTATTTTATGACCGCACACCCAACCAATTTGGTGTGAGGGTCGATACGTTGGCAGAAAATAAATGGTTAAAACTACCTAATTGTTTCATTCATTGACCGGAGCCCGGATTAATTCCTTCTAGTAGTATTTTCTTTTTAGATATATATAATTAACTTGGTTGAGGTTTACTGTAGTGGAAATCTGGTGCTTGTTGTCGAACAGTCTTTTCCGAAGATGGATTAGAGTATGAAGCTGTGATAAAAAATATTGACTTTGGTCATGGGGTTTGCACGGTTAAGTATTTAGATAAATTCATTTTTAAAGCTGAAATTATATAAAAATTGAGTATTTTGTATAACTAAATAATTATATTCTTGTTACTTTCACTTACTATATATAGTTTTCAACAGATATACACGTTTTAGGGTCCTCTGAGTCCAAATAACCAAGTCCGGCAAAAAGGTCTGTGTGTGTGGGTGTGTCTGTGTGTGTATGTGTCCGTGTGTGGTAACTCCCGGGTGGAAACGAAAAGTCCTATGAAACCGAAATTTCATATTTAAGACAAATATACGCCCGAGACGTTACAAAACCTTTTTCATCAAAATGAGCTTACCAGAAGAGCCACTTTATATTGTGCATTTTGCACCTTTTTTCGATTTTCTCGAAAACGGTTCCGGATTTTGATTAAACTCGTTATATCGATGTAAAATGTAATGGGCTATCATGTTGGTTTCATTCTGATTAAAATAGTCTGACAGGGCTTAAATGCCGATATTTTAAATTTTATTCTTCTAAAGTAGCTTTAATTTTGTATATTTTATAAAAATCACCATATTATCTAGTTAGCATTGATAAATAACAGCTAAATATGCAAGTTGAGCAAATTTGAAAAGCAACTAAAGGAGAAAACTGAAAAAATATTTTTTGTAATGCAATATTTTGTTTTGGAGCATAACAACAATAATATAGACGTATAATATACCGTTGGAAAGAGAATGATTTTAGAAAAAATATTATCTTATGCAAAAGCTTGGAAAAGTTAATAAAGTGTGATAAAAAGCCGATAAAACTAACTGATTATTTTAGATAATAATATAATACATTTTTAAATGAAACACATGTTTCTACATTAATTAAATTTAATTAATTATTTAATGGTTACTTTTATTCTTTCCACTAACTGTATTTGAAAATTCTTTAATCGATTTAAAAAATGGAGGTAAGTGAAAGTCGTGTGTTGCCCGCACCAGATTTTTTGTAATAGGTTATAACAACGAAGAAAAAGTCGATATTAAAAGCTTAAAGCCATAAATTTGATGATTTTCATATTATTCAACTGCTAACCTTTTATTATTTTTCATTTTAATAATATTATCTTGTTTTGGTTGTTATCTTTTTTTCATAGGCCTTATGTACAATGTAGGTCGAAAAATCTGTATACAAATATAATAAGTTTTTCCAACTATTGAAATTTCTTGAAGGGCTCGCTCTCAACCAAATACTCCGTTATGTTTGATTTTTTATTTGACGTTATGGACAAATGGTCATTCCATTGATTATGACAAATAATTTACACGTTTCATCGCTAGTTAAGTTTTGTTCGACCGGAAAAGCATTCGAACTTACGAGATGCCTGAAGGAAACGCGGCACTTAACGGCCTACAAGACAATTGGAGGGGGGAAGTGGTAACCAATGGGGAGACGGGGATTAGAGGGCGGCTATCGGATTGGCGGAGGTGGTAGAGTTTCAATTTGTGCCCCCAATCCCTGCCTCGGATGAAGTAATTGGCTGTAATGGTTAATTGGAGGCGGTGTTGAGGGAGCGATAAGGAGACCAGCCAGCAAACTTAGCCGGGCTCCTATTGGTCGATTCCAGTTGTAAGAAGGGCCCTTATTGGCGCCCCGTTATCTCGGCTAGTTGTATTAGATTTGATTGTTTTACTCCCCCAGCCACCCCCCTCACTTTCCTTCCCCCTTCTATTTTAGTTCCTCACAATATCTGACAATTTCCGAAGGTCCGTCCTCTCGACAAATCCACTTTACAAAAATTGATGAAACAACTGTCGCTGCTAAACATTTTATTTTAGTTATTAAGGTTGATTTAGGGCTGAATAATTCTTCCATTAACACTGATCTTTTATTTCATTGACGTTTTGGGATATTCTCCCATCTTCAGAAGTTAAAACAACAGATGTTAATAATCAAAATATTAAAGATGCTGAAATAAATAAGAGCATAAACATCAAAAAAATTTTCAAAATGCAATATATACCACATCTTACTAGTGAAATAAATAAAACATTATTAGCTTATGATTTACCCAACATCAAATTAGGCCTTTATAACCATAATAAATTACAAAAATTCCTCACCAGTACAAAAGACCCTATAAGTAATGAAGAAAAATTAAATGTTGTATACAAAATAAATTGTCTGGACTGTGAAAAATGTTACATAGGGGAAACGTCCAAAAAAGTTAGTACTAGAACTAAACAGCACAAAAGTAATTGTAACAACAGTAAAAATATAAATACAACTGCTTTATCACAACATAGCATACATTTGAAACATAAGTTTGATCTCAATAGACCACAAATAGTCAAAAATAAACAAAATATAAAAACCATAGAGGCTATATATATCCATAAAAATATAGATAAAACCGTGAATTTTAAAACTGACTCAAGACATTTAAGTTACCACTATTCCGATTTAATTAATAAATTAAAAATATAATATAAATAATATAAATAATTAATATAAATTTTAAAGAATTTCACAATATGGAATAATAATACCAGTTGAGGACAAAGATCTGAGCAATACTCTTGCTCAGATCTGAAGTGTTTAGAATTTGACTTCATTTTTATTTTTTACCTGGCTCAAGGTGTGACTAGAGTAAATGTCGGGATTACAGAATATATAACGAGGTAACTTTATAATATTTATTTATTTATTTAACTAAGTACTGTGTAACATTGTTAAATTTTTGCTTTTATTGCCTCCTTATGATTTTAAAATTTGTTAATTAATAGTTTTAAAATGTATGTTATCAATTGACTCCTAATTTATAAATTTGTTTAAACCATTCACTTCATTATAGTGATTTTTAATGAGATGGTAATTGCTTAATAAAAAATTTTTTGTAGACTTCTGAAGATGGGAGAATATCCCGAAACGTCAATGAAATAAAAGATCAGTGTTAATGGAAGAATTATTCAGCCCTAAATCAACCTTAATAATTAAATGAGATCTTCCTTGTTTAGAACATATTGATATAATTTTATTTTAGTTTCGACAAATCAATCCAAATCAATAATTTTATATATGTGGTGTTTACCAAAAACGCTGCAAATTATTATAAAACGGTTAATCATCTGTATACATAAGAAAGAATCCCCTTTTCCCTTGGTGATCGCATCACGCATGAACGGTTTGACCGATTTCGCTAATGTTTTGTTTGTTAAGTTTATTACAGTCATGAGAAGAATTTTATGAAAGAAAAAAGGAGAAAAGTTACTTTGTTCGTAAGTTTTTTTTTTTTTAATTTTCTAAGCTAATATTCCTTCTTTTAACTTTAACATTATTTAAAATTTCATGAACTGTTTTTAACGGCTGAGGTAAATGAAGGCTGTACGTCCCGAGCATCAAATTATTTAAATAACTTTGTGAGTGGAAGTTGAGTCATATGCTTGTACAAGATTTCTGATTCTACGCCATATCATGAATCTAATATCGAAGAGACAGAGAACAAAACGTTGATAAATATCAAACCTCAGTTTGAAAGTAGGCAGTTAGTAGACAATATTGAGGATTGCGGAAAAAAAGCTAGTGAAGTGAGCCCTGAGTGGGGTTTAAGGTCCCCTGGAAGATCATATTTCTCCAGCGAGGCTCGAACCTTCCACTCGATGGCCCTCACCACAGCCTCCAGAATCCTCTCCAGCTCCAGCTTAATATAGCTACTTAGCCTCTACTTTATTGCTTTCCACTCAGCTCTTTTCTTGTTAGCGTTTATTGCAAGGTTTTTCAGGATATTACATATATTTTTCAACAGGCACCTATACTGGCTCGCTAGGCAGAAAAAGGTGTCTGCTAAGATGAAATATGTGTGGTTCAGTGGAGGTCGGGTGAGGTGCCGAAAGGCCGATAGGAATAAACAAGCCGATTTAGATATCTTTGCCTGAGGTTTGTTTTCAAGTTACAGACTTATTGTCAAACATTTGTTTTATTTCCTTAAAGAAAACATTATTTTTTAGTTTCTTAAAAGGTATTAATTATATTTTGTTATTTAGAACATTTTAATTTTGTTGTTATACTTTTCTATTTACTTTCATAATTCAGTATTTTAATAATTTTTTCCTATATGTTTTAGCTCCTTACATTTTATTTTATTTTTTGAAAACCTCAGTTTAAATTTACGTTATCAATTTTAATATCCATTGCTTAATTTTTTGACAGATACCAACGACTTATAAATTATTAACTTTTTTTAGGATTAGCTCTATTCTACTCCTATTCTAATCCCCGACCCTTTTACAATTATCCCAATTGCCTCATCATCATCACTAATTTCCTTACTTACTTTTATTCTATTTTATGTTATGTTGTATTTTGCATTTGTTATATTATTAGTATATTATTTAACCCCAAAAATAAATAAATCAATGTAAATTTTTAATCAAAATTTTATATATCTTTTATTTTGTTTATTACATAGTTTAATTTTCAATATTTTTATTTGAGTTTGTTTTTTTAAATTATTATTATTATATATATATTTTTTTTTGTAATTTGTATTTTTATACTCTAAGACTCTAAAGCGTTTATTTTAATTTTCTTGTAATATTATTTTTAAGGGATTAGTCCCAGAATAAATAAAGAATTTATTATAATTATTATTAACAGTTAGATAAATGCAAATAAAACTCGTTAAACTTTACATAATACTGATAATTAATAAAATAATATATTGAATATTTTCAATTACTATAATTTTTCCTATTACTTTCACTATATATATATATATATATTATATATATATATATATATATATATATATATATATATATATATATATGCGTATATTTAATATAATATATTGAATATTTTCAATTACTATCATTTTTCCTATTACTTTCACTATGTATATATGGGTATATATATATATATATATATATATATATATATATATATATATATATATATATATATATACATATACACATACAAAGCTTTTACCCCCGTCAAAAATCGCATTACGCGCTTCTAGAAGTATTCACATCTAAAAATTTCATTGATTCAAATTTTTCAAATCCTTGAATGAAACTTGAAAAAGTGACAGATGACACTAAGATTACATGTTCATTAAGTTATGTCTTATTAAAACTAAGTTGTTTTTTAAATTAGAAATTGTTATTTAAGTAAGCCTAAACATGAAAAATAATGCAATGAGAAACATCAACAAAGAGATCTTTAATAATTGAATGACATTATTATTCTTCCGTATTCAGGAAGATGTTTGGGACGGAAGGATCTGTTCAAAAATTCAAAAAAGTTTTGCCGGGCCCGTTACCTTTTTAATGTAGCCAGCAGTGGGCAGTTCATTATTCATCGGGAGGGGGGCAATGGAGAGGAGTGGGAGGGGAGGCGAGGAGACGAGGAAGGATGGGAGGGGGAGGATAGGGAGGGGATGAGGCGTCGTGAAGAAAGTTCATTTATTCATGGGCTGCAGAGGATCCTACTCATAACCGCTTTCCTAAACACCTTGGCCTTCTTCCCCTCTGTTATCTTCCACCTTCCCTCTTCAATAATTCCCTTTATAAGGTGCCAACCATGTCTCACTATCCCCGATGCAGCTCGGGTCGATGGAAGTCCACGAAGCACATCTATCGGATCAAGCCAAGAGATAGAGTATTCAAATAAGTATTCTGGCCAAGTGAAACCTTGGAGCTCATTTTACTTTCCCTTAATATATTTGGAATATATAGTAGGAGAAAGTGTTATGAGCGTGGACATTTTCGAATTCCAATTTTCAAAGGCAATAATAGTGTTTGGGTTCCCAGAGTCCAAATGTCTAAGTCTCGCAAAAAGGTTTGTGTGATGGTATGGTATAAGTCTAGCACGAAAAGTAACTGAAATTTTATATTCCATAACGTTATGTGCCTGAGATTTTACAGCAACATTATAACAACTGAAAAGAAACTGCTCGCCGATTTCGGTTACTTCAACTCTGACGTTCTAACCTTTCACCTTACTGCAAAAGACTTATTTGCATGACTATCATAAGGCTTATCTTGACTTGCAGAAATGCGCTTTGAGGCTCCACTAATCCATCCACCCCGTATACAATCCTTACAACCCAAAATCCTCAACGCTTCAACTTTGTCACGAATAAAATCATCCACAAAGACCTTAACCGAGTGTTTCATATGCTGCTGATTTGGCAAGTGCCAGGTATCACTCCTTCCATGAAAAACTCCATTAACATTCTAGTCCACTAGTTTCAATACTAGCTTCCTCTTCAATTCCTGACAATTGAACACCTCATAACACCGCAGCTTATGAAAAGAAGATGGGCTCGAGACCTTCTTGTTTAGAATGACTACCATAGTGCTACCAATGGGCAGTTTCTCTTTTATCATCGTGTGTTTTATCATTTAGCTGCATATTTACTTGTTGAATTATAATATACAGGCGTAAATTTGAATTAACATATTTAAAAAAATAAATAAACAAAACCGATTTGATAAAATAAGTTTTAATAGAAACGTGGGGGTATAAAACGAACCTAAGGATAAAATCACTATGCATACCTCTGACTCAAATTTCCATTTCTTAATATGGACGTAAATTTCAGCGGAAAAATGATAAAAACATAATTGAGAAGAAATATTTCCCTTTGTAAAGTCGAAGATAGATTTATCCCGGTCGGTATTACCAGAAGAAGACACTATCAGGGAGGCAGAGGAGGTAACACTATCAGGGAAGCAGTGGAGCTAACACGCTCCCGCCTAATCTATATCTTTCTCCCGCCGAGAGTTGATTTATGGTCGAGTCGGAATAATTTGTTCCTGGTCGGGCTAAAAGGGCGCCATTTGTTGAAAAACAATTTGCCTTGTCCCGATAACCCGACTACCGTTCGTTTTTTGAGCCTCTTCGAATTTAATTGATTAATGCACCTTTTAGTTTTAGAAGGTATTGGACATACTCAATTCTAAGCTCGTTTTCAACTAGCGATAAATTACTCTCGGGTTTGGTCAAAACATTACTGTGTAGCTCAACATTAAAATGTTTTACTATCACTCACTTATATATGAATTATATAGTACGGGAAAGAATTGCGATGGTGAAAATTTTCGACCCCCCAGTTTTTAACGCAAATACACGTTTTAGGTTCCCCTGAATCTAAATAACTGTCGAAATAAGTCCCACAAAGGAATCTGTGTGTGTGTGGTAAGTCTAGCACGAAAACGAAAATTGGTACGAAACTGGAATTTCATATTTTAGACAACTGTAGGCCCAAGATGTTAAACCAACTTTTTCACCAAAATCGGCTGACCGGGAGTGCCACTTTACATCATGCATTTTGCAACTTTTTATGCTTTTCTTATAAACGACCCTAAATATTTTGATTAAGCTCATTATATTGATGTAAAATTTAATGGGCTTTAATATGAGCCAATTAACTAATACGAGAAGCAATAAATAATCCAAAGGAAAATGGCCTATCGCTATTTCTACTTTCATAACGCTATATCTCTGCTATTTTGTACCGATTTCATTGTGTTTTTTGTTAGTTTTGTAGAATATTGAATACTTTATCAAATAACACATTTTGGTTTGTTTTTTATTCGGTATTCAGGTTCTACGTATCTTGAAACGTAAGCTCTCAAATTTTGCTCGATTACAAAGGTTCCTTTTGAAAATAATGAAATGTAATCGCATGTATCGTTTATAGAATAGAATAGAATAGAATAGAAAAATAATTTTTATTCTGTGACTTTGTCCCTTAAGAACAATATGATATGTACAATTAATATATACAATGTGTCTGGCCACAAGACCAAAGGATTATAATTAATTTTTATTTACAAATCTTTAAGAATAAAAGTAGGATACAATAAAACAAAAGAATAAAATAATTCAAAGAGTAAAATAAATGACTAACTTCTGATATGTTGAACAAAACTTTACATTGAAACTGATTCATAATAATTGATCGATACAGAATCATGAACAATAAATAATAAATTTTCTTTTTGAATAGATATTTGATTTGAAAACTCAGGCTTGTTAAACTTAGGCTGTTTGAGATGACAATAGGTACTCGAACAGCTGGGACTTGAATGATGGTAGGGAAGATGCATGGCGGATTTGAGTAGGTAGGGAATTCCAGAAAGTAGTAGAGTGGAAAAGAAAGGAATGTTCAAAACTTGTTGTTCTGTGGGCAGGAATATAAAGATGAGAATGGCCCGATCTTGTTTGGAGGGAGCGGACTGATCATTTAAATTGCAGAAGTTTGTGGATATAGGGAGGTGGCTGGGAGTTGATAGTTTGGTAAAGGAATGATTATACGCTCATTAATGTATTTTACCGGAATAATGTAAATCAAACTGACAAATACACCATTTGTGTGGTTTAGCCCACGTACTAAAAAGGCTAAGAAACCATTTAGCTTTAGAATCAGTATACCGCTATTAATTATAAAACAGAAAAAGAAAAAAAAATTCCACATATATTACTCTAATTATTATTGAATAAATATCTAAATTCGATGGAGAATTAAATTTTCCACAAAACGAAAAAAAATTATTAAAATAGGTTCAGAAATAGCAGAGATATAACATTCTGAAATTAGTAGTGGTGATTGAAGATTTTCCTTGGAATTGTTATTAGTTAATTGGCTTAAACAGTTATATCCTATTATAGTTATATGAAAATAATAAATCATTGTATAATAATTTGCAGAGTATTTAATTTAAGGCTGCGCTACACAGAGAGAGAAGAAGTGCAATTCATGAGTGCGAGGTATAATAAAAGTTCGCGAAAGTAGCGCACATAAAATATTATTTTAAAAAAATTATCCTTAAAAATTATTTTTTTTAAATGTTAATGTTATATCAAAATAATCAAGTGTAACATACACATCATGAAAATCGTTTTTAATGAAGAACTCCATTCTATTTATTATTTACGAGCTGTTGCCCGCAACTTCGTCTGCGTCAATTTCTTTTATTATGATCGCTATTAAGAAGTTTTTAAAAGAATATATTTTAAGTACTTCTGCGTAAATGATATTTTTAATTTTATTGTCTTGTTGCAGAAGAACAAACTGATTTTCTTCGTAACCCGAGCTTGACAATGCGACATATAGTTGGCCGTTTGAAAAGCAGTCTTGACGTAAATCGATTCTTACGTGTTAAAATCTTGGCCCCAAGATAATTAATTGAATTATTTTAAGATTAAAAGGTAAATCATTTGGAATCATTTTCTCCGTTTTTTCCAGATTTTTCACTGATTCTTCATTCCTATTGTAGCAGCGTGGTGTTATATAGATAGCCTAAAGCCTTCCTTGATAAACTGACTATCCAACAAAAAGAATTTTTCAATTCAAACTGTAATTTCTGAGATTAACTCGTTTAAACAAACAGACTCTTCAGCTTTATAATATTAGTATAGATAATAAAAGTTTTAAAAAATAAATGATTTTTTGTGATAAATACGGTAATATTTATCCTTCCAAAGTATATGAGAGTGTTTGATAATTCACTATCACCAAATATCACGAATTTTCACCTACACGTTCTCTTGCAGTGTTGCGCAGCCTTAAAAAAGGGGCAAGCTTGGATCACCTAGTAACTAAAAAAGGCTCTGGTGAGAGGAACAATTTTTCACAGGCTCTAGACGCTAGTCTGGCCCTCGTACTAAAAAGGCTATACTCTAAAAAAAACCCTTAAGCTTCAAGCTGGGAACAATGTTATATTTATCGGTGGGTTCAAACTGTTGGAGCCTTTATTACGAAGACTCGTTACATATATGTATAGCCCTTCCACCTTCTGCCTCCCCTTCGTGATTAGCATCTTTTTAGGGGCCCTTCATCCGCTCCCTTTGAAGTGTTTCTTCTTTATCTCCTTAGCGAAGGGGAGCGGCTCTATTGTCTTAGCTTTTTCTTCCTGTTTACTTCCTTCTCCTTTTCTTTTCTTATAGGCCTTTTAGTCCCTCTAATGACTGTCGTTGGAAGTGGAGTTGTCCTGCCAACTTCCATGGAATATGGGGAACTTCAACTGTCATTAGGCATAAAGCACTTAAGATATATATATGTTCACGCCATATGTTACGGCCTGATAAGGTTTTTATAGTTTTTCAATCGAAAAATGATAAGTTCATAATTTTTATGATATTTATAATAAGATCATTTTTTTGTTTAAATCTTTATTTTTTAATTTCTTTTTAAAATAGTTATTTTAAATATAATTATAAGTTTTTAAACGAGAGCAGTAGAAGAGAAAGACAGAAGACGATCGTATTTCAATTGTTTTTTGACTGCCTCGTGCCAGTCGAGTCTTAATGTAGCGTCTGAGCGGTGAAGATGTGCCGTATATAGACCCAAGAGTCCTCTCAACGTTTGAACGTTTGGAAACGAATTTCTTCATCTTCCCATCATTCCCCTTGGAACTTGACGCCTTGCGGTCATTTTCAACACCCAAGAGAACTTCGTCCAAGCCGCCCTGCGGTAATTTTCTTCAACACTCAACTGGACATCTTAACGTGAATATAACCTATCTTTATCCATTAATGGAACATTTAATTTCTTAATTCTTATTCAAGAAACTGTTTAATTGATAACGTTTTTTTTGTTACATCTTTAAGCATTAATTAAGTTAAGTTTGTTTCTTCTATTTTTACAATATTTTAATTAGGTTTATTTTGTTTCCTACATTTTCTTACAGCTGTTTAATTATAATTAGGTTAATTTTTCTTATATAAATTTATTAGGTTAATTTGTTTCTTATCATCCTTATATGTATTTTAGTGTATTAAATGTATTGTGATTCGTCGTTTGCTTTCATTATTTGTATTTATTTTAAATCTATACAGTCCACTTATTTATTTCAATAGAACCACCCTCAATTTTGAGTTGTCACTTGGAAGTACTATTCTTTCACGGATAGCCCAGCGTATACAATATATATACACTGCCGGACAAAATTAAAGGATCACTTTATCACAAATATTTATATTATTATTACATAAGAGATCGAAATAGGAATTCCTTTGTCCCAGACTGGGCTTTGTGTTGTATCTTATCAAGTTAATCCTCTACCTTTTTATATTCCCACCCGTTTATGGAGAAAAGGGTCAGTTAATCCTCTTCTTTTCTTTCTTCCTATCAGTAAATGGTTAGTTGTTAGCAAAGATTCATCTAATTGAAGATTTTCTGACATTTAAGAGACTTTAGTTTTTACTCGTGAGTTTAGTAAGAACGTTGTGATGGCCAAAAGAAGAGCATTGACCGAAGAGGAATCAATTCGTGATGTTGCTTTGAGTGAAGAAGGGTTTTCTCAAAGGCATATTGCGCAACGGCTTCAGCGGTCACAATCCGTAGTGTCCAGAGAGTCGGACAAGGCCGTCCGAGGTCAACTTCCCACCGTGACGAGAGATTTTTGGCTCATATCTCTCTTTTGTCATCCCAATAGCCCAATTTATAAGTGTCAAATTGCTTTGGAAATTGAGTAAATGAGGGTATTTTTTTTTTCTCTTTAGTCTCGCTTATTTTTATATTGAATATTAGCTGACCCAACAAAGGTTGTTCTGCCATATAAATTATTTTTAGTGAAGTTTTGGTTTTTAAATAAAAAAAAACGATGAATTGTAAGTGTGTGGGGTTGGGTTCTATGGCAGAAAGAAGAGTGGAACGCTGTAGACGATAACCGCTCATTCCCCTCCCTCCCCCCTGTGGCGCGACAGGCCTTGTAGGTCCTTGGCCGCGTGAGAATACACACGCGTTTCTAAATGAATTTTATAGGGTAGGGTCATATCACTCCATATTTTTGTGAGTAGCAACCAGTTTACTGACGGATCTCACTACCCAAGGTGAGACTGTGAGGGAATTTCCATTTAATTTAACACGTTCACGCCGCAGCGAATATCTACGTTTTTCCCGTGGGGCGGGGCTGTGTTAGCTGCTTGCGCTTCGTGAGGCGGGGCGGTACTGTTGCAAGTTCTAACGTGTTTAATGCGATTTGTTTATTGTTTATTTATTTAACGTCACTTTATGCTACTATGGCTAATCGGACGATGCTACAGTGGGAGTCCTAAATTTTGCCTATCCAGGTTTTATTAGGATAGGGATCTTTAACGAGTACCTGACATCGCACAGGCTCGGGACCACCTTTTAACGTCCCCTCCGAAGGAAGGCGTAACTAAGGATTTTTTACTCCCATTAAAAAATCCTAGGACCACCTGCGGGTTTGAACCCGTGACCTTTAGCATGGGAGGCTGTTACGCTAGCCACCCAGCTACAAGTGATCCCATGTTTAATGCGAGATCACGACAGTTCCAGGCTTCCAACGCGCTATATGCAAGATTGTAACAGTTTTGATATACACATATGACTTGAAGGAGTACTTATGGAAATAATTTTTAAAAAAATTCTTATATTATTATTTATTATTAAAAATGATTCTTTTATTATTATTATTATTATTATATTATATTCTTACATCATATTATGGGAATAAAAATATGAAAATAAATCACGCACAGCTAAATAAAATTCTTGAAGAAGAGTAATCAAGTGAAATTACGAAGAGTGATTAAAAGCCGATAAAACTAACTTATTTTCGTAGATAATGATATACTAGATTATTCAATAAAACACATGTTCTATAGAAATTCAACTTAGAATAGAATAGAAAAATAATTTTTATTCTGGAACATGGTCCCTTAAGAACAATATGATATGTACAATTAAGATAACAATGTGTCTGTTCACAAGACCAAAGAATAATAATTAATTAATATTCACAATACTTTAAGAAGAAAAGAAAGGATACAATAAAACAATATAGTAAAATAAATAAACAAAACTAAACATTGAAACTGATTCATAATAATTGATCCGTATAAAAATATGAACAATAAATGATAAAGTTTCTTTTTGAATAGATATTTGATTAGAAATAACAGGCTAGTTGAGTGTCTGTTTGAGATAATAGGTAGTCGAACAGCTGGGACATGAATGATGGTAGGGAAGAAGCATGGCGGATATGAGTAGGTAGGGAATTCCAGAGAGTAGCAGAGTGGACAAGAAAGGTATGATCAAAAGTTGTTGTTCTATGGGCAGGAATATAAAGGTCGGAATGGCGCAGTCTATTTTGAAGGAAGCGGTCTGACGATTTAAATTACAGAAGTCTGTGGATATAGAGAGGTAGCTGGGAGTTGATGGTTTGGTAAAGATATGATCCAATAATATTTAATTATTTTTTTAATAGTTTCACTCATTTTTATCTCTAAATGTATTTGAAAATTCTTTAATCGATTAACAACGGAGGTAAGTGAAAGTCGTATAGGGCCCGGACCTATTTTTTTTTTTTTTTTTTTATTTGTGGACAAACAGATCTTTTTATGATATGTAGATTTTACGCATCTTGTAACGTGTAAACTCAAATTTCTCACTCTCCAACAATTTTGTGTGAATAGTGCGGTACACGGAGTGTGGTCGTATACATGAATATTTATTTAACCGAATAGAACTACCTGCATATCACAGGCGGCTTGGATATCGGTCATCCGCCAGCGTAAACCAAGATTATATTTAGTCAATTTGGAACAGTTCAATATTCCGAGTGCCAATCACAGCTGGAGGTTTGCATATTCCTGGGATAGAGCAATATTTACGTAAGGTCCATTGCTAGGTCTGCTTCGATCATTATGGAATCACGTTGGTTCTAGCACGTTCAGAATCAAACGACTCTATCAGTTATTTGCTTTTGCGTAAATGGATACATGCAACATATATTAGGAGAAAATATATCGCAAATTTTTAAATCCTGATTTTCAAAGAAAATACATGCTTTATGAATAAATTTCCCATTAAACAGACTAACACAGTTACTTGAAAGAAAAGTAAATTTTATTCTAGACCTTTATTTCCCTAATAATAACAGTAATGTACGAGAACCTGAGTCTTGTGTCCAGCACATTAACAAAAACATTAAACAAAAAAAAAAAATAAGGTTATAATTATGTTATTTACAAAACTAGTAAATACGACATGCGACTATTGCTTACATTATTTATAAAAGTAGTGAATTCAACATTAGTAATATATATATATATATATATATATATATATATATATATATATATATATAAATATATCTTCAAAGCTTGTAGGCTAAACATGTGTAATTAAGACACTATTCTGTCCAAAATTGTAATTAATTTTATAATAATATCATTAATGTAAATCCTAATTTAAAATATCTATGTATCTACTGTATGATTATTCATTTATCAATGTACTCTTTTTTATATCTCTAACAATAACATCACATATTAATTATTGTATAATAATATTAATGTTTTTTTCTTTTGTTTTTCCACTGTTAGGGCATGATTATGAGAACAATAAATTCTCGAAACGTCGCATAGATAAAATTGTTTATTCATTGACTGAAACATGAGAACAACACAAACTTAAATTATCAACAGTCGAGAACTGATCAAACAATATTATTATCAAAAGGTTATTAGAAGAAAAATCAACAGTGGAAAAAGGGAAAAATGGGATTTTATGAAGAAATTAGATCAATACATGGTACCCAGGTAATTTCACTTATGAAGTTATATCAGAACACTCTGTAGAAACTAGCTGCTGCCAAAAACAACCAGATTTTCCTACTTAGATGCAGAAAAGAAAACATCCTACCGAAGCACATCGAAAATTCTCTAAATAAAATAAATCAAACATGTAAAATAGAAAATAAATACAGGATGGAGTTCAAAAAAAGTGTTCTTTCAAAGTTTGTAGGCTAAACATGTCTAATTAAGACACTATTTTGTCCAAAATTGTAAGTAATTTTATAATAATATCATTAATGTAAATCCTAATTTAAAATATCTATGTACCTACTGTATGATTATTCATTGTTCAATGTACTCTTTTTTATATCTCTAACAATAACATCATATATTAATTATTGTATAATAATTTCACGGTTCTGTTTTTTCACTGTTAAGGCATGATTATAAGAACAATAAATTCTCGAAACGTCGCATAGATAAAATTGTTTATTCATTGACTGAAACCTGAAAACAACACAAACTTATATATATATATATATCTCACTAACATCATAAAATCCTAGAAAAAAAAATGTTTTTATTTATATATTTGTTATGGTCTTCATTTTACAATGGAATATGATCATTATTCTAACTATTTGTTTATATTTATTCGGAAGATTGATAGCTGAGGGATGTGAAGGAATAATTTGTTTTTAAATGAGGTTAAAGAAGTTGCTTTGCGTATAGATGTAGTTATGGGATTCCAGACGGGAGAGGGGTGTTTTTTAAGGGAAAGTGTTCGATGAGAAGGAAAATATAGCCTAGTGGGCTAGGATCTTGTGCTAAAAAAGTACTAAATCTTTAGTTGAATGAGAAAATGGCATCCTTGGTTAATATTATTATTATTTAATAAAATAATTGGAGCTTTTAAGATTTAAATGTGAAGTAAATTCATATTAGAAATATTGAGAGTCTGTGAGACCTATCGTATAACTAAATTAAACTATTTTAATATTCTTATATATGTCTATCCATAATGTACTGATTTCCCCAGTCAGGAAAATCTACACAATACAAAAAACCGTGACTTTTTTTGCATTCAGCCAAAAGACATTATCATGAAAAAAATATTGGGTAGGAAAATAAGTACGTAGCGTTTTTTACTATTGATTTAAATAAAAACTTCAGATTCTTGTAAATATTTTTAATCAATTATATATCAGCCATTTTGATCTATTAAATGTTGCCATATTTCAGGTAATTTTTGGAATGTGGTCATCATCAACTGAGACGTTGAGTTCCAAAAGGTACTATATCCACTCTAGTAAATTTTACAGGAAACGCAAAAGACTGTCATTTATTTATTATTGGACCGATTTACGTGATTCTTTTTTTATTAAAATCTAAAGTTGATTTTGAAGCGTGTTACCAACTAATGTTTCCAAATTATTGCACTTTTCCGATGACTTTTAAACAATATAATATGAATATAGTTGTTCACGCCATATCTTACGGCCTGATAAGGTTTTTATAGTTTTTCAATCAAAAAATGATAAGTTCATAATTTTTATGATATTTATAATAAGATCATTTTTTTTTTTAAATCTTTATTTTTTAATTTCTTTTTAAAATAGTAATTTTAAATATAATTAAAAGTTTTTAAACGAGAGCAGTAGAAGAGAAAGACAGAAGACGATCGTACTTCAATTGTTTTTTAACTGCCTCGTGCCAGTCGAGTCTTAAGCTAGCGTCTGAGCGGTGAAGATGTGCCGTATATATACCCAAGATTCCTCTCAACGTTTGAACGTTTGGAAACGAATTTCTTCATCTTTTCATCGTTCCCCTTGGAACTTGGAAGAGCCGCCTGCGGTCATTTTCAACACCCAAGAGAACTTCGTCCAAGCCGCCCTGCGGTAATTTTCTTCAATACTCAAGACGACTTCGTTCAAGTCGTCCTGCGGTCGTTTTCTTCAACACTCAACTGGACATCTTTACGTGAATATAACCTATCTTTATCCATTAATGGAACATTTAATTTCTTAATTCTTATTCAAGAAACTGTTTAATTTGAAAACTATTTTTTTTACATCTTTAAGCATTAATTAAGTTAAGTTTGTTTCTTCTATTTTTACAATATTTTAATTAGGTTTATTTTGTTTCCTACATTTTCTTACAGCTGTTTAATTATAATTAGGTTAATTTTTTTCTTATATAAATTTATTAGGTTAATTTGTTTCGTATATTGTTCATATGTATTTCAGTGTATTAAATGTATTGTGATTCGTCGTTTGTTTTCATTATTTTTCTTTATTTTAAATCTATACAGTCCACTTATTTATTTCAATAGAACCACCCTCAATTTTGAGTTGTGACTTGGAAGTATTATTCTTTCACGGATAGCCCAGCGTATACAATAGTACTTTTTGGAATAAAACGTGGATATAGTACTTTTTGGAATAAAATATGGATATAGTACTTTTTGGAATAAAACATGGATATAGTACTTTTTGGAATAAAACGTGGATATAGTACTTTTTGGAATAAAACGTGGATATAGTGCTTTTTGGAAGAATATAACGCCGGTAAGTTGGTAACAGTCACTATAACCTTCCTAATATAATAATACCGATAACTAATGTCTATTTTTAATTACATTGATCATTTATTCTTCATAAAGAAAGAAAATATTCAAAGGACAATTTATCTATTTATAGAACTATAATAAGAAAGTATGTAATTATGAAGTTTGTTTTGAACTTGTATTTACTATTTGTGTGAATTTAGCAAATTTATCTATATTATTAACTACGTGTAAACAATATTTAACTATAGAGACTGATAAATAAATAACTTTTGAGCTTTTATTTTACATTAAATCTACTATTACGTTATATCAGGCATTTTTTCTCTCATATTCAGCAAGTTCGTGGAATGCTAATTCCAAATATTTGCTGGATCAAATACCATTATTCTATTAAAATGTGAGTTTCTAAAATTTGTTCAACTAAATTTATGTTGCTGCAAGAAGAAATACTATAAAAAAACTTAATTTAATTGACAACGTACAAGAATCAACGCGACGCAACTAAGTTGTTTAAAAAAGCCTAAAAACTAATTATTAGTTTAAAACTATTGAACAAAATAATAGCAGTGATTCAATACGTACTAAATGAACCAATAAAAATACACAAAATGAAGAAACCAATAAATTAATGGTAATATATTACGGGGTTAGGTGCTTCTGCTGTATATTAGAAAATATAGTACCTTTTGGAATGAAATGAAAGGAAAGGTTATATCTGTTAGCAGAGGATATAGTACGTTTTGGAAGGAAATGTTGTTAGTACCTTTTGGAATGAAATGAAATATGGATATCGTACATTTTGGAATGAAATGCAATTTTTAAATACGATTTTAAAGGATTTTTTATGTTTTTCAGATAAAAGCTGATGACGGATCTAGATAAAACTAAGCCATATGCATACAAATATGTCAAAATACCGATTTTGAAAAAAATGTCCTTTAATACCTTTTGGAAATCAACGTCCCAACTGTTGAAGGAAGAACCGAGTGCTTTGCATCACCCAAGTAAAAGATTCCGGTTCTGAACCAAATAAACCACTGATGGGTGGTGCATTCTCCTAAGACATCATCGGCATACACACTGCAATTTTTTTTAACCGTCTGTGCAGCGGATTTTTCTTTTCGGAAATAAAAAATCATTAAATGAGCAAAATCAATATTTTTCTCTTCCATTTTGAGCAAGCAAAATACCACTTATAGATAAGGAATCTCGGTTGAAACTGATGCACAAAAGCACATCAACTAATCCTTTTAGAATGTGTAAACATTATTGACCAAGTAAATATGATTTTATAAGCACAGAGAGGATTAAATTGAAATATTGAAAAACACTAAAAAACTTATTTTGCAACCGAATACGTGTCACTGTTAATACCATAGACGAATACATTTATAGTTATTCACTGTAAATAATCTCGATTCCTATTTCCTATCAAAAACATAAGTCTTTCGAAAATCAAAGCAAGATTTACCTCCTCCACAGTTATTGCTTCAAACATTCCACCCTTTTGGTTCATTATATTACATTCACTTACTATATATAGTAAGGGGAAGTATTGCGATCGTGAAAATTTTCGAATTCCAGTTTTCAACGGAAATACACGTTTTAGGGTCCCCTGAGTCCAAATAACCAAGTCCCGCAAAAAGGTCTGTGTGTGTGTGGTAACTCCCGGGCGGAAATGGTAAGTCCTATGAAACTGAAATTTCATATTTAAGACAAATATACGCCCGAGACGTGACAAAACTTTTTTCATCAAAATGAGCTTACCAGAAGAGGCACTTTATACCATGCATTTTGCACCTTTTTTCAATTTTCTCGAAAACGGTTCCGACGATTTTGATTAAACTCGCTATATCGATGTAAAATTTAATGGGCTTTAATGTCATGCAGGTTTTATTCTGATTAAAATGGTCTGATATATAAGGCTTAAATGCCGTGTATAATAATATAATAAATGAAATAGGGCTTAAATGCCGATATTTTAAATTTTCTTCCCCGAAAGTACCTTTAATTTTGTAGATTCAATAAAAATAACTATATTATCTTGTTAACGCTGATGAAAAACAGGTAAATATATAAATTGAATAAATTCGATACCCAAATAAGGGAGAAAACAGAAAAAATATTTTTTTAATGCAATTTTTCGTTTTTAAACATAAGAGCAGTAATATACACGTATGATATACCGTTGGAAAGCTAAAGATTTTAGAAAAAATACTATCTCATACACAAGCTTTTAAAAGTTAATAGGGAGTGATAAAACTAAGTGACTGTTTTAGATAATAATATAATCGATTTTTACTTTCACTATTTAATAAAACACATGTTTCTATAGAAATTCCATTTAACTAATTCTTTAATGATTTCACTCACTTTGATCTCTTACTGTATTTGAAAATTCTTTAATCTATTTTAAAAACGGAGGTAAGTGAAAGTCGTGTGTTGCCCGCACCAGATTTTTTTTAAATTACAATTTTTCATTTATAGCTTTTCAAAAGTGAAGCAGATCGGCGAGTGCTTTTTTTTTGTTCGTTTTTGTCTCGAGTGGTTGTAAAGGATTCTTGAAAGGGTAAATTGAGTGAAGACTTGAAAAAAATAAATAAATAATAATTGCTAATCGCCTTACTTCTGCTACCTTAATTGAGAAAGTGGTACATATTATCCGAACAAAGGTGCAGAATTCGAGAAACATGTTTAATTATATAATAATAATAATAATAACATTTTGAATTGAATTTAAAAACGTTACGGACTTATTTTACAACCTGATATTATTCAAAAAAATCACACTTTGAAATCTAATAAAAACTAAATATTTTCCAAGTAGCGAAATGCAAAAGAAGTAACAAACAATTTTTAAGAGAATTAATAAGTGCTGACACAAATACAGGTGAATAATCAAGTCTATCATATATAGATGCATTTAAAGGCAAACGTAAAACCCTACATTATTTTTCGAACAACTCAGTATATCTAATATATAAAAATATCGTGTCACGGTGTTTGTGGCAATACTCCTCCGAAACGGCTCCACCGAATTTTATGAAATTTTGTTAATTTATTTTGTAGGTATGAGAATTGGTTCTAATATTTCAAGAGCTGGGGCCGAAAAATGCGTACTATAAGAAGAAAATTTTTAATGTGATTTTCACATTTCAGCCAACTTGTACATCTTTTTGTCTGCCACCTCAAACTGAACGGGATCGAAAATGACGGCCATCCAAAACGGTCCAAATCCAGGAATTGACCTCATTTTAACATTATAAAGGCAACTATTACAGAAATCAAGCATTATACGAAAATACGCATTATAAAATAAATTATTGAACATTAAATAAAATTCGATTCTAGAGCTGACAATCGCCTGTATGTCTTATAGGTCCCGAGATATCTTTGTCCATGTAATACATTGTGTCTTTTTTATTTTATTTATTTATTGGAATTTACAACTGTATAATGGAATACAACAAGTAAATTGGAATGAAATGTAAAAAGGCATAAAACACATGTAGAGAATCCTCCCAATGGAAGAACTCTAAAAATGTTCTAAACTAGATGGTCACGGGGCCATCTCCTTTTCAGACGCCTCGGAGGTGTGGAGGAAGAAAGGATTGAAACTAGAGAATCAGGGTGGGAATGGAGTTTGCCATGAAAGGAAAGGTATCTAGATCGGGCCAAATCAGCAACATATGGAACATTAAGGTATTTATGGATTAGTGTATTCGTGACAAAGTTAGGAACATTGAGGATTTTACGAAGGATTTTGTATTGTAGGGACTGGATACGGGAAGAATTCGATGGTTTAGTAGAGCTCCAAAGCTCTACTCCGTAAGTCCATTTCGGCCTTATGATAGTCATGTAGATGAGTCTTTTTAAGTTAAGTGGAAGATTAGAACGTTTTTCTAGTAAGTGATGAAGTAGTCGAAAACGTCGTGCAGCTTCTTGTCGTTTCAGTCTTGTATGAGGGTTCCAAGTAAGGCGTTTGCCAAGGTGCAGTACTAGATATCGGATCTGTTCAACCAGGACAAGAGGAGTATTATTGAAGGAGACGGTAGGGCAGGATGTCACAGGTTTACGACGAAGGGTAAAGGTAATTTGGTTTGATTAGTTGGCATTTATTTTAATTCTCCAGTTCTGAAACCATACTTTGAGGTCTCTGATGTGCGATTGGAGAGTTTGAGAGGCAATAGTTGGATCAGTATTGACTGATAACACACAAGTGTCATTAGCATAGGTAGAAAGGAAAGTGTTAGGATAGGTGGGATATTACCTGTATAAACTGTGTAAAGAATAGGTCCTGGAATACTGCCTTGAGGAACACCAGCAAACTGACTAAAAATGGGTTAATAGGAATTATTATGATTTACTTTGAGGGATCTGTCAGTGAGGTAGGACTTGATGATAAGGAAGTATATAGGGGGAAGGAAATAGCGGAGTTTGTAAAGCGATCCCGAGTGCCAGACACATTGTGTCTTAAATAGAGGAATTGATCGACTTTTAACAGTGTTCAGCTCTATATCACAGAAACTGCCAATTTAATGTCAAAATGAGATCAATTCCTGGGCTTTTGGATGACCGCCAGTTTTTATTCCGATCAGTTTGAGGTGGCAGACAAAAAAAATGTAGTTGTACAAGTTGACTTAAACGTGAAAATCACATTGAAAATTTTCTTCTTATAATGAGTATTTTTCGTCCCAGCTCTTAGACTATAAAGTACATTTTATACCGCTAAGTGATTCGGTTGTTCCTATAAAATTATCATTTTACAAAAATCTTTTTTTGTATTTATTTTTTATTTGGTATAAAAAAATACCAATGACCCCAAATTTTCACCATTCTTCCTCCACCCTCGCATTTTAGTATTTTTGTAATAACAATATCCAAATAATTTAAATGTCGTTCGTATTACAAAAATCTGTTGCGCGAAACACACGACTTTAACTTACCCCCTATTAAAATGAATTTCAGAACTATTAAATAACGTTAATTTAAATAAAAGAATTATTCACCTTCGTTAGAAACATGTGATTTAGATTAAATATTGGGTTGTGTCACATGAAATGTCCGTTTTCAAAGTAAAGGATAAAATAAGTTAGTTTTATCGGCTTTTAATCTCTCTTCGTAATTTCACTTAATTACTCTTCTTTAAGAATTTTATTTAACTTTGCGTGATTTATTTTCATATTTTTATTCCCATAATATGATGTAAGAATATAATATAATAATAATAATAATAAAAGAATCATTTTTAATAATAAAATACAAGATTTTTTTTTTAAGTATTTCCATAAGCACTCCTTCAAGTCATATGTGTATCATATCAAAACTGTTACAATCTTGCATGAACGTGTTAAATTAAATGGAAATTCCCTTACAGTCTCATCTTGGGTAGTGAGATCCGTCAGTAAACTGGATGCTACTCACAAAAATAGGGATTGATATGACCTTACTCTATAAAATTCATTTAGAAACGCGTGTGTATTCTCACGCGGCCAAGGACCTATAAGGCCTGTCGCGCCACATGGGGTGGGGGATGAGCAGCTATCGTCTACAGTGTTCCACTCTTCTTTCTGCTATAGACCCCAACCCCACACACTTACAATACAATCGTTATTTTTTATTTAACAACCAAAATATTCACTAGAAATAATTTATAAGGCAAAACAACCTCTGTCGGGTCAACTAATATTCAATATAAAAATAAGCGAGACTAAAGAAAAAAAAAATATCCTCATTTACTCAATTTCCAAAGCAATTTGACACTTATAAATTGGGCTATTGGGATGACAAAAGAGAGATATGAGCCGACATATTCCGAAACAAAGGTCCTTTTTTTTCCTTTTCGATGACACAATGTTCAAACAAGGGCTGGAAATAGCAGTGAGAGATGAAGGTGGACTTTTGACAAGATGAAGCAATCAATATTGGTGTATCCCTGACACCTTAGCTATTAACAACATTGTCCCTCCATCCTCTATAAATATGTCAGCATCTGTCCTCTGCTACGTCGGACATCGACCATCCTGTACGCGCAATGCCTTAATAAAAGTGTTAGAACCTGTTAAATTCAATTATTTATGACCCGGCAAACATTATTTGGACATATAAATTATTTCTAATGATAAATAAAAATATTTTGGTTATTAAATAAAAAAAATCTGGTGCGGGCAACACACGACTTTCACTTACCTCCATTTTTAAAATCAATGAAAGAATTTTCAAATACTGTTAAAGATAAAAATATGTGAAACTATTAAAGAATTAATTAAATTGAATTTATATAGAAACATGTGTTTTATTAAAAAATCTGTTATATTATTATCTAAAATGATCCGTTGGTTTTATCTTCTTTTCATCACTCTCAATTAACTTTTAAATGCTTGAGTATAAGATAATATTTTTTATAAAATCTTTAGCTTTCCAACGGTATATTAGTACATCTGTATATTACTGTTCTTATGTTCAAAAACGAAAAGTTGCATTAAAAAAATATTTTTTCTGTTTTCTTCTTTAGTTGGGTATCGAATTCATTCAATTTATATATTTACTTGTTTTTCATCAGTGGTAACAAGATGATATAGTTATTTTTATAGAATCAACCAAATTAAAGGTAATTTAGAGAAAGAAAAATTAAAATAACGGCATTTAAGCCATGTCAGACATTTTTATCCGAATGAAACCTACATGATATTAAAGACCATTAACTTTGACATCCATATAGTTTAATCAAAATCGTCGGAACCGTTTTCGAGCAAATCGAAAAAAGGTGCAAAATGCATGGTATAAAGTGGCTCTTCTGGTAAGCTCATTTTGATTAAAAAGATTTTGTAACGTCTTGGCGTATATTTGTCTTAAATATGAAATTTCGTTTTATAGGACTTACCGTTTCCGCCCGGGAGTTACCACACACACACACCTTTTTGCGAGACTTGGTTATTTGGAATCTGGGGACCCTAAAACGTGTATTTCCGTTGAAAACTGGAATTCGAAAATTTTCACGATCGCAATACTTCCCCTTACTTATATATAGTATATATAAGTGAAAGTAAAAACGGATTCATTTTCTCAAATTCAATGTATTTCATATGTGTTAACTACGAACCGGAGTTAACACATACCGTTAGTGAGAAAAGATTTATAAAAAATCTGGTGCTCCTAACACATGACTTTTACCTACCTCCGTTGTTAAAATGAATTGAAGAATTTTGAAATACGTCTATGGATAAAAATAAATTGTTAAAGAATTAATTACCTAAAGTTTCAATTCAAACATATGTTTTAATAAATAATCCATTATATTATGATATACGACAATCTATTAGTTTTATCGGCTTTTTATCACTCTCTATTAACTTTTAAAAGCTTGTGTATGAGATAATATTTGTTCTAAAATCTTTAGCTTTCCAACGGTATATTACACGTCTACATTACTGTTGTGTACGTTCAAAAACACAAATATTTTTTACCTTTTCTCCTTTATTTGAATATCGAATTCGTTCTACTTATATATTTACCTGTTTTTTATCAATGATAACAATATTATATGATTATTTTTATAGAACCTACAAAATTAAAGGTACTTTAAAGAATGAAACTTCAAAATATCGACATTTAAGCTCTGTCAGACTATTTCAGTCAAAGTAAAACCTACATCATTATAAAGCTCATTAAATTTTACATCCATACATCGAGTTTAATCAAAATCGTTAGAGACGTTTTTGAGATAATCGTAAAAAGGTGGTATATGGTGGTATAAAGTGGATCTTCTGGTTAGGTCATTTTGATGAAAAAGTTGCTGTAACATCTCGGGCTTATAGTTGTATTAAATATGAAATTTCAGTTTCATAAGACTTTTCGTTTTTGCGCTAGACTTTACCACACACACATACGGACAGACACACAGGCCTTTTTTCGGGACTTTGGTTATTTGGACTCAGGAGACCCTAAAACGTGTATTTCCGTTGAAAACTGGAATTTTAAGATTTTCACGATCGCAATACTTCCCCTTACTATATATTTCATATATAGCTAAGTGAAAGTAAAAATCATATATTAATATATTGTCCGAATAAATAAATAAATACCAAAAATTGCTTTTAGTGCAATTTATTAACAAGATTGTGTTAATGTTTTTCAACAGACAATTAAATTTTCCACAAAACTAAAAAAGAATCATTGAAATAGGCTCAGAAATAACAGTGACATAGCGTTTTGAAATCAGCAGTGGTGATAGGCCATTTTAGGAAATTTTCCTTTGAATTATTTATTGCTTTTTACTTTCACTTACTATATATATTAAGGGGAAGTATTGCGATCGTGAAAATTTTCGAAGTTTTCAACGGAAATACACGTTTTAGGGTCCCCTGAGTCCAAATAACCAAGTCCCGCAAAAAGGTCTGTGTAGTGTGTGTGTGTTTGTGTGTGTGTGTGTTGTGTGTGTGTGTGTGTGTGTGTGTGTGTGTGTGTGTGTGTGTGTGGTAACTCCCGGGCGGAAACGGTAAGTCCTATGAAACTGAAATTTCATATTTAAGACAACTATACGCCCGAGACGTGACAAAACTTTTTTCATCAAAATGAGCCTACCAAAAGAGGCACTTTATACCATGCATTTTGCACCTTTTTTCGATTTTCTCCAAAACGGTTCCGACGATTTTGATTAAACTCGCTCTATCGATGTAAAATTTAATGGGCTTTAATATCATGTAGGTTTTATTTAGATATTGGTCTCACAGGGCTTAAATGCCGATATTTTAATATAATAAATAATAACTAGATTATCTCGTTAACGCTGATGAAAAACTGGTAAATATATAAATTGAATAAATTCGATACCCAACTAAAGGAGAAAACAGAAAAAGTATTTTTTTAATGCAATTTTTCATTTTTGAACATAAGAGCAGTAATATACATGTATGATATACCGTTGGAAAGCTAAAGATTTTAGAAAAAATATCATCTCATACACAAGATTTTAAAAGTTATTGGAGAGTGATGAAAAGAAGATAAAACTTACTGATTATTTAAGATAATAATATAATTGATTTTTTAATAAAACACATGTTTCTATATAAATTTAATTTGATTAATTCCTTAATAATTTCACGTATTTTTATCTCTAACTGTATTTGAAAATTCTTTCATTGATTTTAAAAATAGAGGTAAGTGAAAGTCGTGTGTTGCCCGCACCAGATTTTTATATTAGTTAATTTCCTATAAACAGTGATACTCTAATATAGTTATCTATACAAATATTATAATGTTGAAGAGTTTGTTTGTTTGTTTGAACGCGCTAATCTCTAAAACTACTGGTTCGAATTGAAAAATTCTTTTAGTGTTGCATAGGCCATTTATCGAGGAAGGCTTTAGGGTATATAACATCACGCTGCGGCCAATCGGAGTGAAGAATCAGTGGAAAATCGGAAAAAAAAAAACGAGGAATATTAAACTCGCATCCCAATGATTCCAAATGATTTACCTTTTAATTTTAAAATAAATCAATTCCCCGCTAAATTATCTTTTACTGTAACAATTAATAAATCACAGGGGCAAGCATTTAAACACGTAGGAATCGATTTACGTCAAGACTGCTTTTCACACGGCCAACTATATGTCGCATTGTCAAGATCGGGTTGCGGAGAAAATCAGTATCTACTTCTGCCCCAAGAAAATAAAACTAAAAATATCATTTATGCAGAAGTACTTCAAAATATATTCTTTTGAAAACTTCTTAATAGCGATCATAATAACAGAAATTTACACTGACTAAGTCGGGGACAACAGCTAGTAGTTATCTATACTAATATTATAAAGCTGAAGAGTTTGTTTAAACGCGCTGACCTCATTAACTATTGGTTCGAATTGAAAAATTATTTTTGTGTTGGATAGTCCATTTATCCAGGAAGGCTTTAAGCTATAGCATTTCCAATTCAAATTAAACTTTTTTCAAATGAAATTCAACCTTTTTCAAGTCAAATCCAACCTTTTCCAAGTCACATAAAACCTTTTCCAGGTCGTATTCAACCTTTTCCAAGTCGAATTCAACCTTTTCCATTTCAAATTCAACCTTTTTCGATTTCAATAAAATAATAAAAATCAAATTAACATAATTTTATGTTTTTATGATTATTTTAATTATACATTATTTTTTTAACCCTTGTGGCTTGTTAACTGTTCCCAGGGGACTTTTTTCATATAATTAGTCACGATTATAATAATAACTATAGGTCCACTGAAATCATGAAACCAAACATATTAGTATTGATTGTAAATTGTAAATATTATGTAAATAAATAAATCTTCTTCTTCTTCAATAATAATAACTATAACCGATACTGCAATTTTTAGACATTTTCGATACAAGGGCTGGTAGTCGGATTGCCGGGGGTTCGTTTTATTTTAGTTCTAGAATCGAGGGCGAGAATATTATCAATTGAGTTTTATTTTAACTTTTTCGTATTTATTGGATAAAAGGCTCAGTAGCTGCCAAGGGTTCGTTATCGATTATACTATTAATTTTAATCGCGCTTCCCATAATAACGGAAATTGACGCAGACGAAGTCGCGGGCAACAGCTAGTTTGAAAATAATAAACCATTGTGCAATAATTTGCAGCGATTTGAAACCTATTTTATTAATTCTTACTAATATATTATTATTTACATAATTCAAATATTTTATGAAAATATCGTCAATACAACAAAGAGGCAAAGACGACTGATAAGATATAACTTGAAGAAAATCCTGTAAGAAGACGTATAGGTCTATCCACACGCAAATATAACTCAGTGTGCATTCCTTCCGCTCAGCATAAATCCTTCTATAGCTTCAACAGGAAGAAAATAAATCAAAGATGGTTCGCTCGCAAAGAAACAGATCCTATAAGAACTCTCCTCCTCTAAATCATAAGAGGCAGGAAGTCTTTCAAGTCCGAACCGTCATTCTTCTACGGGTTTGTTTAAGCACTTATGGAAAAGTTATATAAACAACCTATAAGATAATCTGTTCTTTTTGGTAAGTTGAAGTTCGTGACGAACTTAAACTTTTTCCTCTTCACTCAAAAACACTACCTATAATATCTGTAATGACTTTAAATGACTTTTCTTTAGATTTTTTTTACAACTGTTTCATAGCTTCTGAAGTTATATGCTGTATTTTAAATGACATGTGGTGCCAAAAAAGAAGACTTTTCAGTTTATCAGAAGTCTTTGCTAATATAATACTTATCCTATTATCCTCATTACTATATCTTAATGGAACACCTATCTATTTCCATAATGCCGTTAGAAATCTTGGTGTCATCCCACTGGAAGCACTCTAAAAGTATTCTAAACCAGAATGTCCCGAGGTCATTTGCTTTTCAGACGCCTCGGAGGTTTATCAAGAATTGAAGAGGAAGAAAGGATTGAAACTAGCAGATTAGAGTGGGAATGGAGTTTATCATGAAAAGATTTATACCTGGTCTGGGTCAAATCAGTAACATAAGGAACATTAAGGTATTTATGGATGAGTTTATTCGTGACAAAGTAAGGAGCGTTGAGGATTTTACGAGGGATTTTGGATTGTAAGGATTGGATGCGGGAAGAATTTGATGGTTTAGCAGAGCCCCATAGCTCTACTCCATAAGTCCAGATTGGTCTTATATTGGGTTGTGTCACATGAAATGTCCGTTTTCAAGGTAAAGGATTTTTATTAAAAATACGATATGAAAACAAGATTATTTTACTCGAAGTACTTACCTTCTTTTTCTACACATTTTTCCCAACGTGATACCAACTTTTTTATCCCCGAACTGAAAAACTCTGAGCTTTGAAGTGAAACAAAATCTGAAAACGCACTTTTCACTTGATCATCATTTTCAAAAATTTTTCCTTTGACGAAGTTGCCTAAATTCCTCAATAGGTGATAATCTGTTGGCGACAAGTCGGGAGAATATGGTGGGTGCGGAAGAACTTCGTAGCCCAGTTCTTTCAATTTTTGCACGATATGTTTTGAAACATGGGGTCTTGATGCCGCTAAGTGAGATCATGAGGTACCCATGTATCGAGCTTTTTTACTTTCCCAATACACTTTAAATGTGTGGAAACTGTAGATGCACTTGCATTTAGTTGTGCTGAGAGTCCTTTAACTGTTTGGTAGGGGTATCCTTCTACTGTATGTTTGAGGACATCGTTGTCTATTACGGACGGAGGTCTTCCTCGGGGCAAGTTTCTCAAGTCGGTATCCCCAGCTGAAAACTTAGCGAACCAACGGCGAATGGTCCGTTCATTAACACTCCCTTCCCCAAACGCCTTGCAAATATTTCTAGCGGCCTCAGCTGCTGAATAGCCGAGTTTAAACTCGTACAAAAATATTACTCGAAAAAACACGCGTTTCTATGTTCATATTTGGAGGTATACTAAAAAGTGGGTAATTGATTGGGAAGCTAATGTTTATAATAAAAAGGTAGAGGATTAGTAACTGTTTACTTTAAATATGTAAACATTCGGAAGAAAACAACAGAGACCTGCAAAATCCTTTATGTATTTCAGAAACTATAAAAACGGACATTTCATGTGAAACAACCCAATAACATTCATGTAGATGAGTCTTTTGTATTTAAGAGGAAGGTTTGACCATTTGTCTAGTAAGTGTTTAAGTGGCCTAAAACGGCAAACAGTTTCTTGTCGTGTAGGAGGATTCCAGGCTAGGCGTTTGTCAAAGAGTCCTAAGTACCGGATCTGTTCAACAGGAACTAGTTGGGTGTTATTAAAGGATACTGCAGGGCACAAAATCAAAGATTTACAACAAAGGGTCAAGGTTATTTGATGGGATTTGTTGGAATTTATTTGTATTCACCAGTTCTGACACCATACTTCTAGGTCTTCGATGTGGGCTTGAAGGGTATGTGAGACAATAAATGGATCTTTATGAACTGATAACACGCAGGTGTCATCAGCATAGGTAGAAAGGAAAGTGTTAGTGTTAAAGTGTTCAGAAAGTAGATTATTATAATTTTCTTCTTAGGAAGAATAGTTTCTGTGATATTGGTAACTAATATTGTACATATTCTTTCTATGATTAAAAAAAAGAAACTGTTAAGGCAAGCTGTAGAAATTATAATAAAAGAAAAAAAACGTTAGGGATTTTTACATCAACCCCCTCCATACCACCTATTGATGTTTTTCGGTTTTCTTAAGTTTTTGCTTGACCAACTTATTAATCAATGTATATTTGTATTTTACCATTTTGTTTATTTTGTCATTGCCATCAATTTTAAATTCATTAGTTTTCATTGTCAAACTGTACTTATATTTATCTGACATTTGTTTACTGATGTTTAAGTTGCCATGATATTGAGCTAAATAAAACTAAAAGATGGTGATTTCTTGATAAAACACACTCTGTTCGCGATTACGCGAATTAAAAATAATAATATTTATTTTGATTTATTTTAATTTTAATTTAAATAGGTCGCGCCGTAGATACGGCACAGATGTTTTATTCGACCGTCTTTTGTTTTTTGCTATAGCGTCAGTGTGAATTGAGATTCTGTCCCGTTTGCATGTTTTTGTAGTCCGTGACGATATTTGTGGTGATATTCGGTTCCCGGTCACGATAGAGGGACTCAATTTCAAGAATTTAGGTTCTCCTAAGTTTTACAAGATAAATCTAGGAGCAGCTGGAGGAGACTGAGCGGGCCCGTTCTAGAAGACACAAGAAGGCGATTAGGTAAGCTCCTGTCTATCTTAAATTTATTTGTAAAACGACTTGGAGATCCCTTATTCTGGGCAGAATATAAATTTAAAGTTTTTTATTATTATTTTTATCATACAGTCCACAACCAGAAAATTTTTAATGGGTACAATTCGTACCATAATTTATTGGTCCAGACCGAGCCGGATTTTTAGAAATTGGGATTGATCGTTAAATCCGTTTTATACAATTTCTATTAGTAATCTGGGTATAAGGGTTGATTTTTTGAGCCCAAGAATCGATAGGAACCGTATCGATAAATCGATATCCGATCGATCTCTTTATCGATATTATATCGAATTAAAACATCTGTTTGTTTTTTTGTTATTATTTGGTAGGTTGCCTTAGTGATTAATTTTAGAAGTTAAATTAAAAATTATTTGCAAACATGTCGGAATCATCTTTAAGAGTACTTATTGCAAAGAAAGAAAAATACTTTAAAAGGATTCAACGTCTATACGACCTTGCTTTAAAAGTCACTAGCCAAGATAAAAAATTACTTGATCAATTTCAAATTTTATATCAATCCTTAGACGAAACGGTGGTTGAGTTTGAGAAGACAGAATTTAGGATTAATGAAATTCTATGTGAGTTAGATAAAAATTTTACACCGGAGTTCGACGATGTATTGATAGATATGGTAGGATTGGTTAGGTTAGTCGCTGCGAGGGAATTGAATAAATCGACGGTAGGTCCTAGTGAATCGAGGGGCGGAAAAATGAATGCTGAGCCGGAAAGGAAAGTACAACTCCCTAGAATTGATATTCCTACTTTTAGTGGGCGTGCAGATGAGTGGCCAGTGTTTTATGAATTGTTTAAAACATTAGTTCACGAAAACGAGGGCTTATCTGAGCTAGAAAAATTACAATATTTAGTTTAAAAATTGAACGGTCCAGCCGCTAGCATTTGTAAAACACTAAAACTAATAGCCAGCAATTATAGGGTAATATGGAAGAATCTTTTTGATCGTTATAATGATGATCGAAGCTTAGCCGATAGTTATATAGATCAAATTTTTGGATTTAAACCGCTCAAATCAGAGAGTCGAGAAGGTTTGACGATGGTTTTAGATAAATTTTGTGCTTCGATCGGAGCGCTGAAGCAATTAGATTCTATTAATTCTCTTGAGGATTATATTTTTTTGTATATGAGTCTAAGGGTTCTTGATTCGGTTACACGAAGAGAATTTGAGGCCGCTCATAGAAATAAAAATATTCCCGAATACTCTGATTTGGTTAAATTTTTAGAAAAACAAATTAAGACAATACCTCTATCAGAAACTTTCCAGCATCCAAAGCGTAATATACGCACTACTCATTCATTTGTTACAAAATCTGTAACCCCAGACCCCATTCCAGGATCTTGCTGTGAATTTTGTTCCGAGGGTTCGCATACAATTCCAGATTGTGCAAAGTTCTCAAAATTGTCCCCATGGAATCGCTATAGGCATATTAAGAATAAGAGACTTTGTCAAAAATGTTTTTCTCAGAACCATAGGTCAAAAGAGTGTAGCATAATTAAAAGTTGTTCGAAATGCGATCTACCTCATCATACTCTCTTGCATTTCGAATTTCAACGCAACAATGCCGATTTAAACGAGGTGAATCCCCCTAAAGACCGAACATCGGATCCGAGTACGAGTCTTAGTTCATTGTATAAAGATAAACATCTTCCTCCCTTACAAAATATAATGCTTCTAGCTACGGTAGTAGGAAACGTCCGAGATAGTTCGGGGCAATTACAAAGGGTACGAATGTTGATAGATTCAGGAAGTCAGTCTCACTTCATCACTTGGAGCGCATGTCACCGATTGGGGCTCTCTATTGAAAAAATAAAATCCTCTATTTTGGGGTTTGGAGGCTTATCGAAACCGGTTGGGGGCAAAACAATGATTGTATTGTCATCAATAAGAAATCCTGATGTAATGTATGACATTGATTCGTTCGTTGTTGACAAAATTGTTGATAGAATGCCATCAACCCCGATAGATAGGGCTCAAATGGATCATTTTAAAAATTTAGAGCTAGCAGATCCAAATTTTGACACTCCTGGTACCATTGATGGAATTATTGGTTCAGAGCTTTGTCCATATTTTCTGGGAGGGCGTCAAGTTCGTGGTTCCTCTGATCAACCGATAGCAATACAAAGTCCGTTTGGATTTGTATTGATGGGAAAAGCGCCAATCATTCAGAGCGTAGAACCTAAGATATCACTCTGGTGTACTGTCGAGACGCCGATAGAAAGTTTATTAAAATCCTTTTGGGAAATTGAGGAAGTTCCTTCTCATCCAAGACCTATCTTAAGTCCTCAAGATGCTAAGTGTGAGGAGATATTTTCGTCGACTATAAAGAGGCTTCAATCTGGAAGGTATATTGTACATTTACCTTTCCATGAAGAACCCTCTGGTTTAGGGTCATCCCTTGCAGTTGCCAAAAGGTGTCTCATAGCCTTAGAAAAACGCTTAAGTCATTCACAAGAATTTAGGAAAACATATAATGATGTTATCCAAGATTATTTAAACCAAGGTCATGCATCATTAGTTCCTAATGCAGATTTGAATTCTGAAGGATATTATATCCCCCACCACGGAATATTCAAACCTCAAAGTTTGACCACACCGTTGAGAATTGTTTTCAATGCGAGTTCGAAAACCACTTCCGGAAAATCATTGAATGACATTTTATTTGTCGGACCGAAGTTGCAAATCGATATTATGTCGTTATTAATAAATTTTAGAATTTTTGAAGTTGCACTTACTGCAGATATCAAGCAGATGTATAGACAGATTTGGGTAACTCCTGAACATAGGAAATTTCAGAGATTTCTATGGAGATTTTCTCCCGATGAGCCCATTCAAGTTTATGAACTCAATTGTGTAGTTTTCGGGATGTCATCCTCTCCATTCTTAGCTCTGCGTACGGTACACCAGCTGGTCGAGGACGAGAAAGGAAGTTTCCCGGAGGTCGAAAATTTTGTACCCCGTGATACGTATATGGATGACTTGGTCAATTCACTCCCTTCTATACAGGAGGCTTTAGAGGTAAGTCGAAAGACTCGTGATATGTTTCAAAGTGGTGGTTTCGAATTAACTAAGTGGGTTTCTAACCTAATTGAATTTCCGTGCTCAAAGTCCAATGAAGAGCCGCGAGAAATGCGTCAAAACCTTTCAGAGAAAAATCCTTCGTCATTTCTTGGTTTACGATGGGTTCCACAGAGCGATTTCTTGCAATTCAAAATAGATATTGAATTTAAGAGTGGCACAAAGCGCGACATTTTGTCAACTGTCACCCGGATTTTCAATCCGATAGGACTGCTAGATCCAGTTATGCTTTATACGGTTTTTATAAAATGGCGTTGGAAAGAAGGAGTAGATTGGGAAGAGCCACTATTAGACTCAGTTGCTAAACAATGGCAACAGTTTCAGTCGGAATTTACTAGTTTGGGTGATGTGAGAATTCCACGGCATATAGGATTTTACCCTGAAGCAAAAATAACTTTAATTGGGTTTTCAGATGCTTCGATGGTGGGTTATGGAGTGGTGCTATATGCTAAGGTCGAACAAGTTGGTTATGAACCTAAGGTCAGTCTGATCAGTGGAAAGCTGAAAGTAGCTCCTATAAAAATATTGTCTATTCCTAGACTAGAATTATGTGCCGTATCACTTTTAACCAACTTTGTGAACACGGTTACCAAGACATTGAAGCTTCTTCGACCTGTCGATCGTACGATTAATTTTATGGGCTCCGAAATAGTTCTTTGCTGGATCCGTGCTTCTTCAGACAGGTGGCAAACTTTCGTGACCAAAAGGATAGTCAAAATCCAGGAATCAACCCCTAATGGCTCGTGGTTTCCTGTCGATGGAAAGAAAAATCCTGTCGATGGTGTTGTCTGTGTGAGCATAGTTCGGACTTCGTCCGGAAAATATAAACGGCCGGGCGTGAAACTATATCCTCTACCATCTCAGTAGGTCCCGGCTCAGTAGTCGTTGTATATATTGTAAATACGTTTAGATTGTATTTTTGTTTGTTTAAAAAATAGTTCTAGTTAGGTTATAGTTTACAAAAAAAAATGTTTTGAATACTTTATTTGATTTTGCTGAAGGTAGGAACCTTCAGGGGCGGGTGTGTGTTCGCGATTACGCGAATTAAAAATAATAATATTTATTTTGATTTATTTTAATTTTAATTTAAATAGGTCGCGCCGTAGATACGGCACAGATGTTTTATTCGACCGTCTTTTGTTTTTTGCTATAGCGTCAGTGTGAATTGAGATTCTGTCCCGTTTGCATGTTTTTGTAGTCCGTGACGATATTTGTGGTGATATTCGGTTCCCGGTCACGATAGAGGGACTCAATTTCAAGAATTTAGGTTCTCCTAAGTTTTACAAGATAAATCTAGGAGCAGCTGGAGGAGACTGAGCGGGCCCGTTCTAGAAGACACAAGAAGGCGATTAGGTAAGCTCCTGTCTATCTTAAATTTATTTGTAAAACGACTTGGAGATCCCTTATTCTGGGCAGAATATAAATTTAAAGTTTTTTATTATTATTTTTATCATACAGTCCACAACCAGAAAATTTTTAATGGGTACAATTCGTACCACACTCATTAAGCTATTCCCAACATTAGAGGCAGATTAATCGAAACCAGAAAGTATTAACCAATTTAATAACAGTATATAAGTATGTTTACACTGAGCAATCTGTGGAAGATCGGTACTTACAAGAGATAAGTCAAATTTAGGGTGGTTCTTTTATTGAAAATTAGAGGACTGTATATATTAAAAAATAAAATAAATTAAATAAAGAGTCACAATACATTAAACAAAATGACTAAAAGCATAAAGAAAAAATAAGAAACCAAAATTAACCTAATCAAACATAAAATTCTATTGCAATACAAAAAAAAAAGAATATAACTTTCTTAAGAAAACATATTTTTTTAAAAGATTGAAAAATAATGAAATGTCAGTTATATTTACTTATTTGATGAAAATTACTGCAGTGCAGTGATGAAAATAACCGCTGGGCAGTGCTTTCAAGTTCAATGTGAAGAAAGTTCAGTAGAATGCTGCTTAAATATGTCTGTTTGCAAACATTAAACCGTTGAGGCACGATCGCAGAAATAGTCGACACTGCTTCACTGCCAGATGCCTCCTCAACACTGGCTATATCTGGCACGGGCCTGAGCTTAAGTACAAGCACTATTTCTATACAACTATATCCCTATATATTTAGTGGGCACTCAATTTAGCAATAACAATAATAGTATTTAATTAAACAATTAAGATAAAGATAAATATTTTAAAAAAAGATCGAAATTTATGTTTTTTTAATTAACAAAAATAAACTATCTGGCTTAAACAATATACTTTTTAAGTATATTGTTTATAAAAATATTTTTATTCATCTTCATTATTTCTATCTAACCCATAGATTCTGATTTTTAATAAGAATAACTGGCAAATAGTACCTTTAAGGGCGGCTTTCGACTCATTCTTGCAAGAGTGGGATGTTCAAGATTCATTCTACATCTAACAGATCAAACAATCTTTAGTCTTTTTCCTTGTTTGTTGTATAAACTGCCTGATACACAACCCAACAAAAAATAGTTCACTCACAAATTACCATCCCACATAACTCACACCAACAATAGACTTAAAAGACAAACATAAAAAGATAATATTACATTATAATACCATGGTATAGCCATTGCATTTCAGAACTTTAAATTTTTTGGGATGTAGAACCTTTTATTTTTATGTATGGATAAAAATATAAAGCACTAGAAATAAATAAGTTATATTTAATATTAAATCAATATTAAAATCATTTTTTAGATTTTTTCTTCTTTCCTGCAGGTTGAGGTTGAACTGCAGGAGTTCCCGTAGCTTCAGCTAATTTCTTCTTTAAATCAAGAAGAATATTGACTTCAGGTTGCCAAACCGATTTGTCAGCACCACTAGCCTTTAGGCTCCTAACTTTCTCTCCCTAAAAAAATAAATAAGTAAAATTCCAAACTTACTACTTTAAATAAGAATTAAAATGTAATAAGTATAATGTTGGCTTTGGTCTCTTAACATATGGTTTCCCATTTAATTGTAAATAGTGTAAAGTGTAACCAGAATAGACATTTGTTCTCTTACTACGTTGAAAGACTGACGGGTAATTTAATTCTTTTATACAGATATTAATTTATTTATTGTTTTAATTGTTTGTATTTTATATCAATCTCTCGTTCTAATTATTTTATAATGTTGGCTTTGGTCTCTTAACATATGGTTTCCCATTTAATTGTAAATAGTGTAAAGTGTAACCAGAATAGACATTTGCTCTCTTACTACGTTGAAAGACTGACGTGTAATTTAATTCTTTTATACAGGTATTAATTTATTTATTGTTTTAATTGTTTGTATTTTATATCAATCTCTCGTTCTAATTATTTTATAATGTTGGCTTTGGTCTCTTAACATATGGTTTCCCATTTAATTGTAAATAGTGTAAAGTCTAACCAGAATAGACATTTGTTCTCTTACTACGTTGAAAGACTGACGTGTAATTTAATTCTTTTATACAGGTATTAATTTATTTATTGTTTTAATTGTTTGTATTTTATATCAATCTCTCGTTCTAATTATTTTTGTACTTTTATACAGAGAATAAAATCACGTTTTTAGATAAGTAAAAGTAAATAGGGAAGATAAATAGCATCCTGTCTTTATCCATGTCACAAACCATTCACAAAGCTTGTTGAACCTTCTGTATCAAGGTAAAATATTTTCTGAAAACATTCATAGCTCCTCCTCAATAGCAGTTTCACTGTTGGATTTATAATGATAATGAGTAACAAAAGCATGTAGTCAGGACATTCACACATGGGTGCTGGAATACCTGACTTTCAACAATATTAGCATGACAAAAGTTTTTTTTTTTTTTTTTTTTTTTTTAATTTATCATTTAAATAACAATAAAAAACAATAGATAGTTTATAAACAACATAAACTACCTCATAATACATCTGTTTGTAACACTGTAAAGCCAAATTACATGCAATCTTATAAGCTCTTAAATTTATAAATAGTTCAGATAAAAAAACATTTTTAATTTTAACTGAACACACCTCTCCAAAGTATTCACTCCTCACCCGGAATCCCACATCAATCACACCGCAACAGTGCAAGACTTTCTTATGTCACCAATTCCACTTTCCCTACCTCCTAAAGCTATTAATCCCACTGAGGTCAAATATCTTCTCCAAAAACTGACCCTCCGTAAATCTCCTGGACACGATCTCCTTATTCCCCAGATCCTCCGACAACTTCCGCAGAAAGCTATTATATTCCTTACTTATATTTACAACTGCATCCTATGCACCACCTATTTTCCTCTGTTATGGAAACATTCCACTATCATTCTTTTTCTAAAACCAGGCAAACCTTCCAACAACACTTCATCCTACAGGCCTATTAGTCTACTCCCCATCCTATCAAAAATCTTCGAAAGGCTTATTCTTAAATGTATCCTACCCATATTAGAATCTCAAAATCTTCCTTTCCATCAGTTTGGATTCCGTCCTCAGCATTCCACAGTTCAACAGGGGCTCCGAGTTGTAGACCATATTTCCTCAGCTCTTGAATGCAAAGAGTATTGTTCTGGTGCGTTTCTGGACATTGCGCAAGCTTTTGACCAGGTATGGCACACTGGATTACTCTTCAAGCTGAAAACCCATTTACCCCAGTCTCTATACCTTATTCTCCGATCCTATCTCTCAAACCATTCCTTCCGAGTTCGCTGTGGTGTAGAATTTTCTAACCTTTATCCCGTTGAGGCCGGTGTTCCTCAAGGCAGCGTCTTGGGACCCGTCCTCTACATCCTTCACACTGCTGATATTCCTACACATCCTGATACCTTTCTGGCAACTTTTGCAGACGACACCGCCATCCTATCATCCAGTTCCAATCCTGAAATAGCATCCTTAAACCTTCAGAGACACCTTTTCCTTATCGAACACTGGTGTAATAACTGGCGTGTAAAGGTGAACGAAGCCAAATGTAAACACATAGCCTTTACTCTTAGACGAAAATCCTGTCAGCCAGTTTATTTCAACTCATTACCAATTCCTCTCTCAGATACAGTCCGGTATCTTGGCTCACTGTTAGACGAAAGATTGACTTGGAACCCACACACAAGACTTAAAAGACAAGAACTCAACCGACGATTCGGACAGTTATACCGACTACTCAACAGAAAATCTGAACTAACAGTTGACAACAAATTATTAATCTACAAGACAATACTGAAGCTTTCAATCCAAAGTCCTCCGAACAATAGTAAATGCTCCTTATTATGTCTCCACCTATACCTTGCACCACGACCTTAATGTTCCATTTATTTCAGACCTAATTCCATCCACATTTTCCAAATTCCACCAGAACCTCATTCATCATCCTAATCCTCTAGCTCAATCCCTATCCAGCTCCACTCATCCATACAACCCACTTAGAAGGTTGAAACGGCAGTGGCCCCGCGACCTTTTGTAAATATATTGGAGTTCTAGCACTGGCTAGATTCTCCACTCCATGTGATGTATGTATGAGTGTGTGTATGTGTATATAGGTATAAGTGAATTCTTGACTTTATTGTATTGATTCATTATTGTGTATATATTTTATTGTAATTTTATGCCATGTAAATATTGTATGAATGTAGTATGTATGATATCTTTCAGCACTACTATTGATGTCCAAATTGGGACAGATTGTAATTTTACTCAATAAAAATTGTTGTTGAAAAAAAAAAAAATTAACTGATAGTTTGAGCACATTATTATCAATTAAAAATAAAAGTAATACATCCAAAAATAACATTTTAGCCAATGTGCTGGAATAGTGTGTGTACACTTCTTAGCAATAAGCGACAAAAAACAAATTATATTTATTTGGACCAAGGCGCATGTAGGAATCCCCGAAAATGATGAGATAGACGGTTTAACAAAAACCACCGATGCCCTAGATCTTATTATAGACATCCGACTGCCATACTCATTCCGACTATTTCCATATGATTAAAAAAGATTTATTAAAGAAGTGGTCAAAACATTATGAAGAGTCTGTCACAGGAAGATTTTATTAATCCAATCTTCAACATACCCTGGGTTTTATTACATGAACCTTTTAAAAGACATCGTCAAAAATTTCTTCTGACTTAGATCAAACCACGGTACATGCAATGTGTACCTGTACCGCATCGTGGTCCTTACCTCGTCCAAGTGTGACAAATGGGATAAGAACGAGCCTCTGCAGCACATAATTCTAGAGTGCCCAGCTTATAAGAACGAGAAAAAGAAATTTCTGGATTTTTTAAATACCTACAATAAATTAAATAGGTATGGACATTTATTGACATCAAGAAAATCTAATTGAATCGTAAGCGTGACACAGTTCCTAAACGCAATAAAGAAATGTAGAGAAAGAAATTAAAAATGCTGACAGCTACTCAGTAAATATTTAGTAATGATGTGCTGATCCTGGCTGTAATCCTGGAGAATATGGTGGGTGCGGAAGAACTTTGTAGCCCAGTTCTTTCATTTTTTTGAAACACGGTATGTTTTGAAACATGGGGTCTTGCTGTCGCTCAGTGAGATCATGAGGTACACATGTATCGAGCTTTTTTACTTTCCCAATACACTTTAAATGTCTGGAAATGGTAGATGCGCTTGCATTTAGTTGTGCTGAGAGTCCTTTAACTGTTTGGTAGGGGTTTCCTTCTACTGTATGTTTGAGGACATCATTGTCTATTACGGACGGAGGTCTTCCTCGGGGCAAGGTTTTCAAGTCGGTATCCCCAGCTGAAAACTTAGCAAACCAACCGCAAATAGTCCCTTCATTAACACTCCCTTCCCCAAATGCCTTGCAATATTTCTAGTGGCCTCAGCTGCTGAATGGCCGAGTTTAAACTCGTACAAAAATATTACTCGAATTGTTTCATTCACCGACCGCCATTCGGACTAATTCATTTTAGTAAAATTATATTTATTTAATTAATTACCCTGGTCTGCATAACATATCTCTATTTATTATTCACAAGCATTTCGGATCAATCCTTCAAACTGTTTTCAGTGAGTTCTTCTAGACTGACTTATTACATGTCGGTAAATTCACAATCTGATTAACTAAAGAAGGAACGCATCAGATAAATTTTTGATTGGTGATAAATTATTTGATTAAATTAGTCAATGATTTAGATAATTTTGTGTGGTTTAAAAAAAATTCATAGATGTTTAATTCACGTGATTTGTGTATTTATTTATTTTTACATATAGGCAAATATTTTATCATGAAAACAACTTTTATAGCTCAAGTTCCTCTTCAATATAGAGTTAGGTTAATTTAAATTTATTCAATGTGGAATAAAAAAGTTACAACTCGAAACATGTTAATTTTAATACATCGGCTGCAACTTCAAATCCATATGTATTTCTATGTTTTAGCATTATAAATGAAACAATATTAATACTTTTTTGATGTTTAAAGCATATATACCCTCAATTTTATATTTTGGAGTCTTGCTGCATTATTAAGCACAGTTGAGATTTTTCCTGTACGATTTTGAACTTTTCGAGGTTTTTACATAACAAAAATCCGGTCTCTAGAGAAGAGAGAAAAATACTGGATATTAATCAGGAAATACCTATTAATCAATACAGCCTACCTGACTTGCAACTTCTTTTTCTAATGTTGCAATTAGATCAGGATTGGATGCCTTTTCTTTTTCTGGAACAGGAAGACTATTTGTCTGCTTTTCATATGCACTTTTCATTTCTGTGTGCTTTTTCTTTAGATCTAAAAGCGCACTTATCATTGGCTGTAATTCTTCTTTGCTTTTACCAGCGGCCTTCATGCTACGAACCAGATCCCCCTGTATAACACCATTAAACATATAGATAATACAAACAAAGCAACAAATTTGTGTATTATGGATATTCAAAATTCTTCTTGAATCATTTTATTTGTGTTATTTATCAAGTTTCTATAATAATCCATTGAGAATTACAGGAAGGAATTAGTCTGGGTGGCGGTCAGTGAATGAAACAATTAAATAGTTTTAACTATTTATTGTCCGCCAACATTTCGACTCCCATTATGAGTCATCATCAGGACTAAAAAAATACAAAAGGAACACAATGAGTGTATAGTAACATATATATATATATTATATAAAAGTTTGTGTTGTTCTTAGGTTTCAGTCAATGAATAAACAATTTTATCTATGCGACGTTTCGAGAATTTATTGTTCTCATAATCATGCCTTAACAGTGGAAAAAAAAACAAAAAACAGAACATTAATATTATTATACAATAATTAATATATGATGTTATTGTTAGAGATATAAAAAAGAGTACATTGAACAATGAATAATCATACAGTAGGTACATAGATATTTTAAATTAGGATTTACATTAAAGATATTATTATAAAATTACTTACAATTTTGGACAAAATAGTGTCTGGATAATATCTTTAATGTAAATCCTAATTTAAAATATCTATGTACCTACTGTATGATTATTCATTGTTCAATGTACTCTTTTTTATATCTCTAACAATAACATCATATATTAATTATTGTATAATAATATTAATGTTCTGTTTTTTGTTTTTTTTCCACTGTTAAGGCATGATTATGAGAACAATAAATTCTCGAAACGTCGCATAGATAAAATTGTTTATTCATTGACTGAAACCTAAGAACAACACAAACTTAAATTATCAACAGTCGAGAACTGATCAAACAAAATATTATATATATATATATATATTATATATATATATAATATATATATATATGCTATAATATTCAAGAGACCAGAAAAAAGGGGGGTAATATATGAAATATTAAAAATTACAATAACATTAAATACAATATTTTATATACTATTTAGTTATATGATGTCAATATTTAAAACATAAATATAGAAATAGATGGGTAAAGAAATTGAATACTTAAATTACAATGGTTTTAGTATAATAATGAAAGTGTTGTACAGAACACACATTTTGTACATTATCTTTAGTCATAATTTGTTCTGTAAAGCCCTTTCATTATTAAATTAAAGTAATTGTAATTTAAATAATTGACTTTTTTATCCATTTATTTCAATTTTTATGTTGTAAATATTGACATCCTCTAACCCAAGAGTATATATAAAATATTGTATTTAATGTTATTGTAATTTTTTAATAATTCATATATACCCCCCTTTTTTATGGTTTCTCTTGAATTGTTTTATCACATATATTTGTTACTATACACTCATTTTATTCCTTTTGAATCCTTTTAGCCCTGATGATGACCCACAATGATAGTCGAAACATAGGCAGAAAATAAATAATTGAAACCACTTAATTGTTTCATTTAGTGACCGCAACCTGGACTAATTCCTTCCAGCAACTATAAGCATAATAAATAATGTATTTCTAGTAAATTTACTAATAATAAATTATAATATTGTATTTCATAACGAGATGTACATTAAAGAATAATATAAATTTACCTGTTTCGTGACCGCTTCATCTAAACTTTTAATTGCTTTTAAGTAATCATTTGCATTTGCCAAAGTATGTAAGTTCGAAGTTGCTGGCGAAGGAACAGACTCAGGGGATCCAGACTTCTGCCTTCCTGCGTATTTTGCTTTTAGTGACTCGGCTACTGCTGGCTCTATTTTCGTAAATAATGGGAAAGGCTAAAATAAAATTATTAATGATGAAAAATTAAAATTCACTTAATGTTGAAGAATGAATAAAATATCAACTTCAATAAATAAATATTTATTAATATTGATAACTTAACAAATGAGTAAACTTTATAAAAGTAACTAATAATAAATATACACTAAAACATTGATTTGGTAGGAGTATAACTAAAAAATTTATCCAAATCAGATATTATAAAAAATTAAACAAATTCAGGTTGTGGTTATTCAGTGTTGATCGAACATTTTAAATTATAACTGAATTCAACCATCATTAGATAAGAGTATTTCAGGAAAGAAACTAATTGACAAAAAAAAAAAAAAAGTGCATCAAGTTGTTACGGTTAAACTTTGCAAAAATAATTAATTTTAATTTAAAAAAAAACGAATTCCCTAACCGTAAACTATGCCCCAGATACTCAGTGGAGACGGGCGGGTTCCACCATAAATTTATTTCGAGCGCCACGCTATTTGTTAAAAAAAAGAAATAAGGTAAATAGCGAAACCCTTTTAAATTAATAATATTTTTTTAATGGAAATAAATAAAAAAATTAAAATTAAATTTACCAAAAAAAAAGTTATTAATAACAGATGGTTACGAACTCGTTACCTCACTGTCAGGATACATCTATCAATCCCATGAGCTATGGACTCATATGACGTCACCATACCTTTACGCAGTATTAGACTCGACGAGGGTTGTACAGTCTTAACTTTTTAAGGTTAATATTAATTAATAAGTAAATATTCAAGACCAATTTTTGAATTAAAAAAAAGAATACATGGTTAAATTGGTTATACAAAAACTACAAAATATAATTTTATTTCTAATAAAAAAAAAAAGGAAAAGAAAGAAAGAAATTATTCAATAACAAAACATATTTACAACTTATACTAACTTTTTTTTTTTAATTGTCTGAAACTACTACTTTCGTTTATCAGTCACCAAACACAAACCAAAAGTTATTTACAAAATAATATTCACCTAGGTTCGGGATGAGGGTTAGGATTGGGGTTAGGAGGAAGGCAGTTTTTAAGTTTCCAATTTCTCCTCGAGAACTAAACCTTGGCTTCCTTCCTTGTCCGGCCGAGTTCATCCGTCTGAACTTGTCCTTGTTCACACTAATTAAATCAGTCTAATGTAAACCACTCGGTAATAGCTGCTATCTACCACGTCTCTTTTTTTTTTCTTTTCCACCTTCTCCGGGAGCTCACAGCCTTCCTCATCTCGCTCCTTGACTCCCCTTATCCCTCACCGGAGTATATAATAAGTATTTGCTTCAGTAATACTTAATCTAAGCTTAAAAATAACACAAAAATTTTAATTACCTATTTACATTTAACATACATTTATTTATTTGTTTAATTTTTTTTCCAAATAACCCTCATCGAGATATCAAAAATAACCTTCATTTCTATTTAACTCAACTGATAATTTTTTTTTTTTTTTTTTTTTTTTTTTTCCACGTAACAAAGTCACTAAAAAACATGTTCAACCCACCGTCCTCTGTCCATCGTATCAACACAAGATCCCAGCCCTTTAACTTACTTTTTCCCTCTCATAAAACTACTTCTGTAAAGACAACCTTCGTCATCTTCATTTTAGAATTCCTTACCCGTGTCCATTCTTAGATCGTCGCAAGCCTTAAATTCTTTCAATTATCAACTATTTATCCATCTTCTTAAAATCAAACTATAGTAACTTTATACGTGTGACTCTTTGACCTCATTATTTGTATTTATTTTTCATTTGGATTTACTATTTGTAATAATAAACCTTTACACGTAGAGAAATTTTAGTATTTAGGTTCAATGATAACGAGAAAAAATGAAATCCAGGAGAAAATAAGGTCGGAAAAGGCGGGAAATGCGTGTTATTATTCAGTTGCTAAATTGCTTAGCTCACGGCTTCTGTCTAAAAACTTGAAGGTTAGAATTTATAAAATTATTATTCTTCTGACAGTCCTTTACGGATGTGAAACGTGGCCACTTACTATGAAGGATGAACAACGCTTAAGGTTTTTGAAAATAAGCTTCTGCGTAAAATATTTGGTCCAAAGAGAGATGAGGCCACTGGGGAGTTTAGAAGGTTGCACAACGAGGAATTATGGAGCTTGTACCCTGTGAATATAATTGAGTTGATACTCAAATGGGGGAGTAGAGTTATAGGGTTCAGTGAGGAACGAATTCTGAGAGAGTTGGTACTCGCTGAACCGACAGGTAGGCCAAATTGTCGATGGGAGGATTGCGTTAAGGCTGATCTCGGGGGCTTGGGCTTGAGCGGTGACCATTGGACGAGTCTGTGCAATCGAAATTTGGTGGTATCGACATCGAACCTTCGGGTTCAGTAAGCCTAGTATCATTATTAATAATGAACCTTTGTAATAAACCTCTCAAAAAAAAATACTCTCCTCAGAATTTGAGTGCTTATGTTTCAAGACATGTAGAGAACCCATTGTGTAATAATTTGCAGCATTTTTATCTTAATTTTTCATTGTTTAAGTATATTTTTTATAATTTATAATACTTTAAGGTAGCAATATTACCTTTGTTCATGTAAATGTAATATAATTTACTATTCATTATGAATATAAATGATGTACATAATATCATAAAAATTTTATGGCTAGAAGATAAATCTTAAATTGTGCATTTATATTATTCTTAGGGGACTAGCCGTCCCAGAATATTATTTATTCTGTTAATTCAGTCAGAGGTTGGGGAGGGGGCCCTAGGGTATGGAGACCCTCCTGGGGCAGAAGTATATTTTGTAATTTATATTTCACATTATATTATATATATATATATATATATATATATATATATATACACATATAGGTAAGTGAAGGTAAAAATAATTTTTAAAAAAATGTGACTACCTTTCCAATTTTGTGACCAGCATTCAGATACGGAATGAAATCAGGTTCAATGCTAAATGATTCAATAGGTAAATTCAATTGCTGAGAAAGCGTTTTTACAGTTTCTGGCATATAAGGCTGCAGAAGGCTGGTAAGCAAGCAAACCATGTTACATGCAACTCCAACAATAGTCCCAGCTCGACTCCTGTAAAGAAAAGTACACATTTAGAAAAAAAAAAAAAAAAAAAAAAAATATATATTATATATACATCAATATCAAAATTTAGTTTATTTTTTTTAATATATAATATTAATCTATAATTTACTGTATATTTCATGAACAGGACAGTTTCAATAATCCGAACCTCTAGTAATCTGAAACCCTTAGTAATACAAAAGTACAATATGGAGAACCCGATAAGTGCTATACAACTGGGAGCCCTGTTCTTGTAAACAAAAATTGAATTTGTTTAAAATAATATATAATATAAAAGATCGGCTGGCTAGCTGAGCTAGTTATAGCAATCAGTTTGAGTTCGGCTTCTAAGAGGGACTAATGCCTTGCCAGAACTAGCCAACAATGACTTTATGTGCGACTACTGCTCCATGAGGGTGTAATGAAATGAGACTGTGATCCACAAACAACATACAATGAAAAAAATTCGAGGATGCCTAAATCAGCAGGAAATGACCCAAGAAAACCCGCTATTGCTTTCAGTTTCTCAGCTAACATGACTAGAATTGTGTTTAAGTATGTTTTTTTATCTATGACTGGTGAATCTAATTCTTACAATGAAGATTTTTCAAAACTGCATGACTTGATTGCAGATCAATTTTATAATCCTGATGAGTCTAGTTTTAATTAATCCCAAGTGAAATACTTATTATTCTTTAGAAGGTCAAATATGTCCAAAGACAGGACAACCTTTTTTCCTTATAATGCACTTGTCTCTCATAAATTGTGCATTATAAGGAAGATTTAAATACATTCATTTTGGGGTCAATTGAGTATAGTGGCTAAGGTAACTACCTTCTATGCACTAGGTTCATACCTGGCAGATGGCCTGAGCATTTTTTGTTTTAATGAAGTAATTATGCCATGTAATTAGGAGATTAATTAGTGGGAGTAATTATGGGGTTATGCCGTTCTTCGAAAGGGAAGTAAAATGTCGGTCCAGAGCGTGTGCAATGTCATGTACTTGTTACCGATCCCACTTACATTACTCTTGTTACACAGGGTGTCTAGCAAATCAGCTCAAAGAGATTCCCTGACTTTTCCATATTGTAAGAAGTCTTATACCTGGCCAAATCTCGGTGAAAATCAACAAAACAAAGAATAATTATAATTAATATGGTATACTAGATCAATATATATATATATATATATATATATTATATATATATATATATATATATATAATGACTAATTACTTTACGATAAGATTCAACTATATCTACCCGACAACAGCTGAAATTGCAGTCGTTTAAGTTGACTTACCAATGAATTATGAATTTGAATACTGCTGTTGGTAATAATCAATACTTACAAATTTATTTACGATCAATATACTATATAAACTTTAAGAGCTTTTCTTTAATGTTTTAATCTCTGGAGGCAAATCTTCAGCTTTCTGAAGAGCTTCTTGGAGTGGCTTTTTTTTTTTTTTTTTTTGCTTCCAATTCCTTCACCTGAAGGTTGACTTTTCTCTTTTCCATAGCCCTCCTGTCTTTTTAAGATATTAAATATATACTCGCTTTATGATATTTGAACATCACATGTAGGCTATTGGAACTTTTTTCAGAGTGAAGAAGAAACAATGTTATTTAGGGACCATTTTCCCTGACCAAAGAACAAATTTCCTGACTTTTTCATATGTTTTTAAATCCCTGACTTTTCCCGGTTTTCCAATTTTCCTTGTTGCTAGACACCCTGTCTAGTGTACAGTCTGGCACTTTAGAAAAAAAAACAGAGTATAATATCATTATTTTTAGAAATATTTTTTTGTTTTTAATTTGCTTACATTTAACTGATAATGCATTACTTTCATTACTTTGAGCAATTTTTCCATCATTTTTAACTTAACCTTTGATATTCAATCTAAATATTTTGATGCCAAGGCAGTGTACTGGGACTATTACTATTTAATATCTACACGGCAGACTTACCAGAAAATGACCACACCTTACTAGCCACTTTTGCAGATGATACAGCTCTATTGACATCCCATCAAAATCCAATTCTTGCATCCTTCATGTTGCAAAACCACAGTGATGATTTGTCCAGTTGGGCTAATAGATGGAAAGTGAAAATGAATCAATCCAAGAGTTTAATTATCGTTTTCATTCTCAATCATGGGGATAGTCCAGCAGTCTATTTCGAGGATAAACCCATTCCGACATCAGATGAAGTACAATATTTGGGACTGTACTTAGACAAAAGATTGACATAGAGGACCCACATTAGACTTAAAAGACAACAACTGAACAGACGATTTGGACTACTATCCCGTCTGTTTGACAATCGATCCAAATTATCCGTGAACACCAAACTTACTATTTACAAAGTACTGATCAAACCATTATTGGACATACGGGATAGAGCTATGGGGATCTGCCAAATATTCTAACATCCAAATAATTCAGACCCTTCAATCGAAAATATTGCGAAAAATCGTGGATGCACCGTTTTATGTAACCAACGAATTACTTCACAAGGACTTGGACATACTCACAGTTTCAGACACAGCCACAGAATATTATAAAATATTTCATGACAGACTGACTTACAACATGAACCCATCGGCCCAAATACTTAAATACTACACGAACCCGTACAACCCACCCCGACGACTTTTGAGGCGGTGGCCTAGAGATGCCTTGCTTTAACCGACTTTCGGAAGTCATCATATTTGCTTATTGCAAATTTTTATTTTTGCAGATACCAAATAACAATAAAGCTCAAATAAAAACAATTGTAAATAAATAAATATTTTGATAAATCAAACAGGTCATTGAATCTACTTGTTCAGATAATGAAAACCATCCTGTAAATCTGAAATGTTGTCAACACTAATGTATATAACATAATAAAAGTTATAGAAAAAAATTAATAATTACTTTTCATCATCCGATCCTTTCACAAGCTCCCATGGTTTATGAGATTGTATGTAAAGATTACCATGCCTAGATATGTTCAAGATATACTTGATTCCTTCCCTCAACTTTGCCTTGTCCAAAGAGGAAATATAACTATTTAATTCCATTCTGACCAAACCTAAAAGTTTCTTCTCTTCTTCAGTAACACTGATTGGTGGAATGCAGCCAGCATAAAACTTATCTGCAAACATCAAAGACCTGAAACAATTTTATAACTACAGTCATCGATACTAAGGTTAGAGGATAATTAATAATAGTTATGTTTTCTCTGCACATTAGCTGTTTCTTGGATAATTCACAATGCTGAAGAAACGTTAGTATCATTCTGCAGAGAAAAATATTTTTAATTTGAAAAAAAAAAAATAATAGGATTTAAGAACAAAAATAGCATGTTTATAGAGTAGAAGGGGTCACATGTGGTTAAGTGGCTAGCATATCAGACTAATATAGCCAAAGTAACAGGTTTTAATTTGGCAGATGGTCTTGGGATTTTTTTAAGGGAGTAAAAAATACTTAATAATGTCGTCTTAAAGAGGGTGAGTAAAATGGTAGTCCGGAGCCTATACAATGTCAGGTACTCATTAAAGATCCCTATAATAATTAAACCTAGACAGGTTAACTAAATTTAGGAATCTCACTATAGCAATGTCCGATTAGCCACAGTAGCATAAGTGTCATTAAATGAATATACAATAGAGAGTAGAAGGTATTTCAATTATTCAGCCAAATGCATCTCAAGAAAATGGTGTAGTGAACTGCCAATTAAAAATTGAACAGCTGCTTCAATAAGGTAGGCAGGTGGTTTTCCAATGGGTACCCGGCCACTGTGGTATCCTTGGGAATGAACTAACCAACAAGCTTGCAAAAGAAGGTGCAGCTTCGGAACAGTTGGACAATCGAATTTCCTATTGTAGAGCTATAGATGAAGTTAAGAGGGCATATCATGCTCTACTAACGGATTCCCAAAGGCTCAGTTCGATCAACAAGCACTGGGCCAAACTTCTTATAGAAGAACAACAGATACCATTAGATTTGAGGAGAAAAGATGCTATTGCTCAGTTCCGAATGATTACTGGCCATGACTACCTCGCGAAACACTTGCATCGGATCGGAGTAGCAGAGTCTCCACTTTGCTGCCTTTGTCATGCAAATAGTGAAATGGATGCAGCCCATCTAGAAGTGTGGCTCTGATTACAAACAATAAGAGGTGAAACGCCATCCAGATTGGAGTGGTACTTGGCTGCCAGATCCCTTATGGCGGAAGTCGAAATGGGAAGGCATTATTAAAAAAAATTATTCAAGATTTAAGGTCATTTGAAAATTTTAAAATGAGGAATTCCAATTTAAGACTGTTATCAATTTATAGAAGAAAACTGCTTCTATAAATGGAATCAAATGCTGGATATAAGACAACATCTCAAAATCACAATTCATTTATGCATGACAACTCAATACATGTATAATAAAAAAAAAAAAAAAAAAAAAAAAAAAATCTGTACCACTACAACCCATGAAGGGTCTTGGGCTCAGTAAATATAGAGATTTGTACTGTTTCTAGGCCAACGGCAGTGCAATGAGGTGATTAGGCCTTAATCGCGCTCAGCCGCCCGGGTTTTTCCCCAATTAATTTGGGTACCCACTTTATAGAGGCTGGGTCTGCCCCAGGAGGGTCTCCATATCCTAGGGTCGCCCCCCGACTGAATCAACAGAATAAATAATATTCTGCCAGAGCCGGGATTCGAACCCAGGACCCGGAGAACTGTAGACTAGCGCTCTATCCACTAGACCACGCCGCTCCCCATACATGTATTATAACTTTACATATAATAAATTACCTGTTAATGAAGTTTCCCACATTGTTTAAAAGCTCCGAATTCACTTTGAGAGCAAAGTCAGCCCAGGAGAAGTTTGAATCTTGCGATTCTGGTCTAATATACAGTAGATAAAATCTAAATATGTCACTTGGAATGCCTGTATCTTTAGCGTCATTGCCAAAAACTCCTATTCCTCTAGATTTTGAAAATTTACCATCCTCGTAATTTAAGTACTCTATAACAATACATATAAAATGAAATAAAACATAAATATGTTAATTCCTTAAAAAGAGCACTATTAACTATCAAAGAACAATATGTAATTTTACTTAAAACATCTTGGCCTAATCAGCTTATGTTTCACCATCATCAAGGTGTAATAAAACATTAATAAATCAATATCATAAGATAAAATTTTAAAGAATGTATATTATAAACAACTTCTTCTTCCTTGGATTGCGGATCGTTGACAGTCATAAAAACATTACAGTCTTGATAATAGGAGCAACAATACAAAACGGCTGATGTATGCCAAAATGTTTTAAATAAAATAAAATATTGTTTTCAGAAAGTTGATAGAGCTCTTAAAAAATAATATAAAAACTTCCCAATACTAAGTAAACTAAGAATTAATTAATTAATTTGTAAAATTATAAAATAATAACATAACAAATTATTTATTATTGTTCTTAACATTCACAGGTCTCTATGAAGTGCAGAGAAATGTCATTAGAACGTGCAACCACACATCAGGGGAATTCCAAACAGAGCAAGGAATAAGACAAGGATGCAGCCTTAGCTCCCTCTTGTTTATCCTAGTGTTGGATACTGCCCTGAAGTGAGCAAAATAGGAAACTTCAGAGTCCTTGCATTCGCTGATGACATGGTGGTGTTTGGGAACAATTGTCACAATCTCCAGTTTAACCTGAAGATCCTTCAAGACCATAAATATTGAAATAAATATCTCCAAAACTAAATTTATGAGGATCGGAAAAAGGAGTGAACAAGGGGACCGAATCATCAGGCTCAACGGAATCCGTTTGGAACAGGTTACGGACTTCAAGTACCTGGGGGCCCACCTCAATGAATATGGATGGATCAGCGGAGACATCGGAGAGAGGTTGAAAACGGCCGGAAGATGTTTTTACTCCCTTAGGAAAGGTTTTCTTGACAAGAAGGAAGTTTCAAAGGCCACTAGGAAGGTAGTCTTCAAAAACATATTCCTCCCTATTCTAACGTTTGCAAATGAGTCTTGGACCCTCACTACCAAACATAAGAGCCAAATCCAGGGATATTGATGGATGATCCAAGCTATGGAAATGCGCTATCTTAGAAAAATTGAGGGGAAAACAAGGAGAGATAGAGTGAGAAACTCAACTATAAGAGCGAACCTGGAACTGAGGCCAGCTGAAGAAGTTATTGAGGAGAACCAGCTTAGGTTGTTCGGACACATCTCGCAAATGGCTGAGGACAGAATAGCCAGGGCTACTCACGAGGCTAGAGTGGAGGGGAGGAGACAGCAAGGAAGACCAAGAAAAGCCTAGGAGGAAGGAGTAAAGGAGACCTTCAAGAAGAGGGGAATCGATTGGAGAAGGAGAAGACAGCTGGTACAGGATAGAGAACTTTGGGTCGGGCTCTATAAGACAGCACCTCACACTGATCCGCGGTAAAGAGGACTCGATTAAGTAAATAAGTAACATTCACAGATGTTTGGTTTGTTGTTCAACTAATGTTTACTTCTACAACTTCATAGAGGTTATGGATATAGGTTATAATTTAATTTTTTTTTTAATTAATTTATAATTTTGTAATCACTTAAAGTACATAAAACTAAATTTATACAAAAAATTACAGTATTTTATTAGGTTGTAGTCATTCCATATTTATAGTGTCCTAGACTTTCACTTTCAATATAAATCTTCATTATTTTTTTATTATTTTCTTACAGAACTTTCTTGGTAGGATTTTAACATGGTAACTTGGATAATAAAAGTCTCATGAGATTCAATCTAATTAAGATTTTTTTTATAAAAAACAGAAACCTACCTGTAGCCATCAAATGGCTAAGCATTACGTAATTCCCTTTACTAGCATACAAGGTTGCTGGAAACATTATGCCGTGAAAAGGGACGTTATCTTTTGCCATGAATTGGTAAAGTTTAACATCAAACTGAGGGTCAACTTTCCACCATTTTAGCCAATCTTTAGTGTAGATTTTGGTCATACTCATGTAGCCAATAGGAGCATCAAACCAGACGTAAAATACCTAAAGTTAAAAAAAACAACAAATAAAAACCTTAAAATCAATTTGTAATTACAGAGATAATACTAATTAATACACAGTCAAGAGAAGATAATGAAATACCAGATGAAATATTTTGTTAATTTTTTTTTAATGATTTTATTATTATTTATGATAATTTTAATTTTTTCTTTTAATGCTAGCATTAGTCTACTGTTCTCTGGGTTCTGGTTTAGAATCCCGGCTGCAGCAGAATATTATTTATACTGTTAATTCAGTCAGGGGGCGGCCCTAGGGTAAGGAGACCCTCCTGGAGCAGACCCAGCCTCTATAAAGATGGTACCCAAAAAAATTGAGGGAAAACCGGCGGCTGAGCGTGATCAAGGTCTAATCACCTCATTGAACGGCCATTAGCCTAGAAACAGTACCAATCTCTTTATGTACTGAGCCCAAGACCCTTCATGGGTTTTAGTGGTACAGATTTTTTTTTTATTAAATATTATTGAGGTTATTGAGGACTTTTCCATGAAGAAACTTCATGTAGGAGGTAAGAAGTTGGTTTGATCTGTTTTTAAATTTAATAGCACAAAACATAGTGAAGTTTATTTGAGATAAATAAATGTCAGATAATATTCAAGAGAAAAAAAAAAGTAAATAAAATAAATAATCATAAAAATATATAAAAAATAATAATAAATCAATATTAATTAACTTTTTTTTTCTTAATGATCTCATAAAAGACAATAAAATTCTTAAATACATACCAAAAAAAACCTGTACCTCTACAACCCATGAAGGGTCTCGGGCTCAGGTTTTTCTCTCAATTTTGGGTACCAACTTTATAGAGGTTGGGTATGCCCCAGTAGGGTCTCAATATCACAGGGCTCCTCCACGGCTAAAATAATAGAATAAATAATTCTGCCTCAGCCGGGATTCAAACCCGGAGAACAGTACCCTAATACTCTGTCCACTAGGCCATGCCACTCACTTAAATACATAATACCTTTGATTATTTTTTGCCTAATAAAAAAATAAGTATTTCAAGAGAATCTGAAATATCATTTATCAACACATAGAGGATTAAACCCTCTAAACAAATACAAACTGACAGCTTTATCTGGTTTTCAAATAGAATTATTCTTGCTACTGAGGGGTGTCCGAGTGTGCAGTCAAGTAAAACACAAAAAGTTGTAAAAACTGAAATTTCATATTAAAGAAAACTATATGCCCGAGATGTTACAGCAATTTTTTCATCAAGAATGGCAAACCAGAAAAGCCACTTTATACAATGCATTTTGCACCTTTTTACGATTTTCTCGAAAATGGCTAAAACAATTTTAATTAAACTCGCTATACCAATGTAAAATTTGATGAGCTTCAATATCATGTAGGTTTCATTTAGACTGAAATAGTTAAATTATGTTATTTTAAATTTTCTTCCTCTGAATCACCTTTAATTTTTAAGATTACAAAAATTTAACCATTTGGTGTTCTTAGCATTGATAAATATATATATACATGGATATATATACAATCCAAAAGAAATTTATGACCAATAGAAGGAGAAAAGAGACAAAATATTTTCTTTTAGTGGTGTGACAGGCCGTGCAGGCCCTGGGCCTCGTGGTGTAATCTCCTGGGAGATCATACTCACATTTCTCGATGTATTTTATAGGGTGGGGTCATTACTCCCTACCCCTAAATTGTGAGTGGCCACCATTTGGCTGACGGGTCTCACACACCCGGGGGAGAGGCTGTGAGTGAATCCCCACTTAGTAAATTTATTAGCCACTCAGCCACGAGCTCCCCTAACCAAAATATTTTAGCATTAAGAAAAAAAAAAAGGTAAATATACAATATGAAAGAATTCGATAACCAACCAATCGAATTTGGCCAATTAAATTTTTTTTTTTTTTTTACAATACCAATATAATTTAAAAAGGAAGAATAATAAGATTACAACATCAAATGAATTAATACATTACGATTTAATAATTTACAAACAACTTTATCTAAGTATTATAAGCATAAAACATACATAATTTTTTTTTTAAGAAAATTATTTTCATTACCTTCTGTTCAAAATTCTTCAAAGGTACAGGTACACCCCATTTCAGATCTCTTGTGATACACCTAGGTTTCAAGCCCTTAGTGAGCCATGATTTTGTTATGACCTTTGCATTATGAGACCAACCACTGCTTGTTTGATCAACCCAGTCCCCAAGCCAACTTTCTATCTGAAAAATGACATGAAACTTTTTATATTTCAGATGAATTATTTAAATTACATTTTAAAAGTTAAATTAAGTTTCCATAGGAACGCCATTTTGTTAAAAGTAAAACATCGATTTACATGAAATAGTATGAAATTTGAAATAATTAATAACAGTGTTAGTTTAAAGATTTTTAACAAATTACCATTTATATTAACAACTTAGTTACAATTCGGTACATAATATTGTTTCTAAAACCTTGTGTACTAAATGGAAGAATACATTTAACTGTTATAACCTCCCTCTTCACTGATAACATGGTTCATAAGTTTATAGGCTTACAACAACTTTATATTAACTCCTACAATTTATTTGATTACATATTAACTTTTCTAATGGTATATTATATTACTATATTACTATTATATTATATATTATATTATTATATTACTATTTATATTTCAGGAATAATTTGTCAATGACTTGTTTAAAGAAAATTTATTTTCCCAATTTGAAGAAAAGTTCAATTGCGATGTATTTTACTAATAAACCTTAAGGAAATAATACCCTAATACTGTAAAAAAAACTGTATTAATATTAGTCCAGTGATTTAAAAGGATTTCGCGGAAACCAAGAATCGTTTTATATGGAGAGAGACAATTTTATAAACATCGTATAATTATCATTAACATTTTAAAATACTAACCTTTGGAAGCTCCAAAAACAACTGCTGTGACTGCCTAACAACAGGAGTGGTCTGACACAACTTGCACCTTGGTGCGATCAAGTCAACAGTGTTCATGAGGTGACCACAACCATCACATTGGTCACCTCGGGCGTCTTCGAATTTGCAATCGGGGCACGTTCCTTCCACAAACCTATCAGCTAAGAACCTGCCGTCAAATATTATACAAATCAAACTAAGCTATTCACAAAAACATGTAATGATTTAATTTCTTCCAAATAAACAAACCTTTCACATTTTTCACAAAAAAGTTGATCCATTTCAGCAACACTAGTAAATCCATTTTTATGGCAGGCATTAAAAATATTCTGAACAACCCTAAAACAATAGATTAATAATGAATTTTAATTACTTTTTGGGGGGAAAATACCAAGTTCTGCCATAAATAGTGTTACAAAAGTTGAACTTTGTTTACATCCTTGGATATTATTTAGAAAATCTTTACCTCTATCAGGTTATTTTCTTTGCATATCAGGGTAGTAATTCCAATTAGGTTGTATTTTTCTTTCACTCAGTTAAAATGGAGTGGGGTGATGAGGAAAACCGAATAGCTTTGATCGCTTTACAGAATGTCGGGAAATTTAGATCTGATATTTTCAACACTTTGAAACCTTTGGGTAACAGCTATATTTTCATGTACCGCACTATAAATATACATAATGAGACCCTATATGTATGTGACAGACCTTGACCGGGTCATCCCCACATTGTTAAAAATGTCAAAGCAATGTCTCGCAAATAAAAAGTGCACTTAGGATGCCTTTGGAAGAATGACAAGACAAAGGCTAACCACTTCCATAACAAAAAATTAGAATGGATAGATGCAAAGTGCTCCTTGACCGTTACACTAATGGTCTTCATCAAAAGATTTTATTAACCAATCAGAAAATTTTTATAATTAAAGATAAATTTAAATGCCAAAATGATCGTGTCTTCGCACACAGCTCTAAAAAAGCCCAGGAAGCTATTGGAAGAGTGGAAAGAGGTCATCACCATTCCTCAGTGACAGTTTGGTGGGGTTTCCTTTGATGACACCACAAAGCTCCATTTTTGTGAAAAATGAGTTTAAAACTATCAGGATGATATTGTTGAAACTTCTTGTCAAACCTCCAAATGAAACTGTTTGCTGGAAGTCATTGCATTATACAGCAGGATTCTGCTCCAGCTCACAAGTCCAGGTTAACTCAGCAGTGGCTGCAAAAAATATTCCAGAATTTATCTCTACCTCGGATTGGCCCACTGGAAACCCTGTGGATTTCCCTCAAACCATTGGAACAACTGACTTTGGTCGGAACTGGAGAGGATGGCATGCCACAGAGTACACCATAACTTGGAAAGTCTCAAACAATCTCTGGTCCAAGCAGTTGAGTGCTTCCCTCAAGAAGTGCTGCGTGCTACTATTGATGGCTGGTTATGAAGATTAAATGTGTGTCAAGGCAAAAGGAGGACATTGTTGTTTTACTCTCTATCTTTATGATCTTTATACATTTTGTTTCCGAATCTTTATTACTTTGAACAAATTAAATTTTCTGTTGAAATCTGTATATATTTCCTTGTAACAATATTCATAGCAGGACTAGATAAAGAATAAATTTGAACATACTCTTTCTGATCAGCAGTTGTAGTGCGCCCAAAATGATCAAAGGAAATATTAAACCAAGAGTAAATATCACTATGTATTGCAAAGTATTTATCACAGATTTCTTGAGGAGAAAGACCTTCTTCTAGTGCTTTAGTTTCAGTCGCAGTCCCGTATTCATCTGTACCACTGATGTACAAGGTATTCCACGATCTTGCTCTACAGTACCTAAAATAAATGAGGTACGATTATTTTACAATAATATTATAAAAAATAAATATAGAATATTGAGCTATTTACACATCAAGTGAATGGCAACACAGATAATGTAGTGCAGCAGTACTAAATGAACAATTGTTCATATTGGGTTGGCAGATAAGTTTGTGGCAATTTTCTTTTATTTTATTTATTATTTTTTTTTTTATATCTCTGATTCGTTAACACCAAAAAGGCTGTACCAGAGCCTTGAAAGCCATGACAAATCAATTAGTTACATACAACATATTAGATTAACTTATTGTATAACAGTTCATTTAATTATAATTCATGTTTAAAAATTATAGTAATTAAGATTTGTATTTTTTACATTACCTTGCAAAAACATCAGCAGACAAAACACAGCCAATTATATTACCCAGATGAGGCACATTGTTAACATATGGAAGTGCAGAAGTTATTAATATATTCTTTTCACCCTTGATAGGTAAACTGAAAAGATAAAAAGACAAAGTTATAAGATGATAGTCATTTAAAATTATTAAAATATAAATCTAAGTAGTGAGTGTGACTGGATAAGCATAAGGCATATAGCAAGTTACAATTTATTTTTTTCCTCCATTCATTGGTAATTGAAAACTATACAGTCATTCATGATATGTGATATGGTAGGGTTATCATTCCTTACGCATACTTTTGCAAGGTGCCACCAGTTTGCTGGTAGACCTTACAAATTCAGTGGGAGGCTGTGAGCTCCTTTAAAATTAAATGCTAGAAAAAGTCTAAGTTGGACATGGATTCAAACACACAACCTTCAGCTTTGTAGAGAAGCACACTAACCACACAGCCACAAGCTCCTCCCCCAAGTTATAAATACCAAGTAATTTTTTTTTTTTTTTTTTTTTTTTTATCACTATATATATTTTTTAAATAATCATAACAAAACATTAAAATGAAATACTCACATCGGTTTCTTAGTTTGCTTAATTTTAACCCTTGAAGATGGACCCTTCTCCCAAGCAGATACAGCCAAATTGACTTCTTCAGCAGAGACTCCTTCATCACTTTTATCCTATAAATAATATAAAATATAAGAAAATGGTGAAATAATTAAAAAATCAGTTAATATTTATAAGAACAATAAGAACTGACCTTTGAAGAAGCACTGACATCTTCAGATACAGAACTGGGCAGAGGATACCAACAAGCAGATGCAATACTCTGCATAGCAGCAAAACCTTTTTTAGCGTTTAATTTTTTTTCTGCATCCTTCGGAAAATTAAAATAATACCGTAAAACATGAAGCAAAAGGAAAAAAATTCTTTATTTTTTATTACTTTTTTTTTTTTTTAATAGTAGTAAACAGGACAAGAATACATGACATATATAAATAAATAATCAATTCATACTTTAAAATTCTTTTGTTGATACAGACTCTCGAACCATTTTAAAATTCCTTTTCTGCTATCGAAAAGTTTACTTTTAAATTTTTCTTCTGAATAAATCGGATAAAGAGCAGCCCAAATACAAATGTCAGCAGCTGTAATTTTTTCCTGAAAAAGCAAATATATCATAAATGCAATTTTTAAAACAATTCTATGCCTAATTAAAGTTATTATTTCAACTTACACCAACAAGATGAGTACTCGAGGCCAGAGCGGAATCTAATTCATTGAATAATTCTTCAACAATTGATATGAATTCAGTTTTATTATGATAAATGACCAGAACAGGCTGAAAAAATAAAATTATAATCAGATATTCTAATAAAAAAAGATATACATTAAAGGAACAGAACTAAGAAAAAAAGCAACTGAAGCATTCCACTTTCTAAAAATATGATTTCTAGTACTGAAATCCTACCAGTGAAACCACTAAACTAGACACAGCCTCTCATTAAAGTGGGGTCACCTATAGCATAGTGGCTAGCATAATAGCCTTCTATGCCCAAGGTCACGGGATCAAATCCTGTCGGTGGCACTAGGATTTTTTAATGGGAGTAAATAATCCTTAAGTGAAGTGAGAATGGTTGACTGTGTCCAAAAAGTCCAACAATGCTCTGCTCCAACAATTATTGTTGGACTCCCACTCCTTCAATCGCCCTGAAGAAGGCCTATAATTAGGCCGAAATTTCGGCACCATTAAATTAAGTTTATACTTGATTGTATGTTTATTTGACTGCACCCTTAACTTCTTCTCCCATGAAAAATCCTCAGCTGGTCCCGAGCCTGTGTGATGTGAGGTACTTAGTAAAGTTATCTATTTTAATTAAACCTAGGTAGGAAAAATTTAGGACTGCCTCTGTAGCAACGTCCGATTGGCCACAGTAGCATCAAGTGACAAAAAAATAAACAATCAATTAAAGTTAAAGTTAGATATTAAAGTTATAATTTGCATACGGAAAACCAACTCCAATGAACAACAATATGACGGATTTATAAATTGCAGAGGTGCATCTGCTGAAGAGGGCAAAAAGGTATATGTGCTTATATGGTAAGACTAGCTCGATAATATTTTTTAAAAAATTTTAATTTCATATTTAAAACAAGTGTATGCCAATAACTCAATCAGTAAACTTGATGAACCAGAAGTGCCACTTTATACCATGTATTGTGCACATTATTAATATTTTCTCAAAATGGCTTCAACAATTTTGATTAAACTCACTAAATTGATGTCTAATAAAATAGGCTTCAGGTAGGTTTTATTTAGATTGAAATAGTTTGTTTGCTTATACATTCAACGCCAATTTATGCTGCTGTCAATCATCTGTTAATCAGGCGATGCTGTAATGGGAGCCCTAAAATTTGCCTATCCAGATTTTATCAGGGAAGGGATCTTCAACCAGTACCTGACATAGCAGAGGATCAGGACCACCTTTTATGTCCCCTCTGAAGGGTGGCATGACAAAGGATTTTTTACTCCCAAATCTAAGGGCCACTTGCCAGGTTTGAACCTGCAACGTTGGATTGAAATAGTCTTAATGGACTTAAAAGCCAAATTTTTATAATTTCTTCTTCTAAAGTACGTTTAATTCTGTAAATTAGAAATAACTAACCATTTCTACTTGTAAGCATTGATAAGAAATGGGTAAACATTAAAAAATTAATTATCTAATGAAGGAGAAAACATGTACAAGATTTTTTTTTTTTACAACTGACTGAAATTTACAAAGAAATTCTTAACATTTGAAGATACATGAATAACATTTACTCAATACATTTATATGTATATATTAAGTTGTGGATAAATAAATAAAGTTATAAAAAAAGGAAATCAATTTTTTTTTTTTTTTTTTTTTAATTACAACCACAGCCAATTTATGAAAAGAATTTGCATGAATAATGTTTTTTTTTAAATTATTGTAATTAAAAACCTGTAATTTTTCAGCTTCCCATGACAACCACTTCTTTACTGCTTGATCATCATTTTCGCTAGGGCGAAAAAGAACATAAGCAGCAGTATTGCTTGAAAATAAACTGACACCTGTGTCTAATACAACAACAGGCAGTCGTTTGGGTCCTTGGAAGCGTTTATCTAAAAAAAAAAAATCATGATCATGAAAATTTAAAAAAACAACCAGATTTTGCAACAAGCAACACATTTTTAAATATAAAAAGATATTATTCAAAATTAGAAACCACGATAAATATATGAAAATCATTTTTTAAATTAAATATTATTTGTGACATAATGGATTTTTTGTACATTAAAAATGGTGTTATATATCTACCTACTTACAGATTCAATGAGTTTATAATAAATGAACAAATTCCAATTCTGCAGGAATATTCTAGAAAGGAAATAGAACACTAAAAGGAAAAATGTATATTGGATTTTAATCATTTTAGTTTAAATCTAATATCCCAAGAATATGGATTAAAATTTTATGTTATGATTCATATTTTATAATGAACATTTATTACTTTTTATCAGTTATTTCACTATGAGATTGGAAGACAATTCAATTTGTATGAAAGAATTTGCTGATTCTATGGTTTTATTGTTACATAAATTTCCTTTTAACATTGCCTCTCTAATACAAAATTAATGAGTTGCATTTTATTAAATGAATTCTTATATTTATAAATAATATATGATTGTTCAAACATAATAGATGGTCGAAAATATAAAAAAAATTAAATAAAAATGAGATATATATTAAATATGAAAAGAATCAGAAAATGTACAAGAACTGATTAGAAAAAATTAAATTCAATACAGTTCAATTGCTGTAAAATAATTTCAAATAAAATATATATCAATTGAATAAAATAAAATATAAATGACTAATATTTTTTTTATTTTATTTTTTCTGCCAAGTTAAATCTCTGAAAATATTGATTTAAAAAAACATACCCAAGGCTGATTATAATAAATAACAAGCAATATTATCTACTAAGCCATATAACAATACTATTTAATGAAACAGATTTTTTTTATTATTTATTATATTAAATAAAATACAGGACAAAAAATTTAAGGGTTTAATTTTGTTTTAAAAACTGGGTAACATTAAAATTAAATCTATGTCAAAATGAGGCAGGTTCTGAAGAAACATGCTTGACCATGCAATTATCCCCATATGATGGGCAAACATATACCAAAAAAAAAAAAAGTTGATTCGAGATATCTGAATTTCAAATAAATTATTTTAGATTTTTAAATTAAAATATTTCTTAACGCGGAGCATAATAATACAATTTTAATTAATCTTGACCATTAAAAATTTAATATAAATATATGCATATATTACTCTTAAAGAAAAAAAAACAGATTTGGAATCATATAAAAAAAATTCGAAAATTCATAAACAAAGAAACCTTAGATAAGAAAATTGATAAAAAATCATAAACCACAAGTTGACAGTAGCTATAAAGTTTAAATTTTGTATTAATTCAATAAAAAAAATTGAAAAGGGTATTATCACATGAAATCAACAACATATCTTTTTTTTTTCTTCATATATGTATTGCATTTATCTGATAACAAATCAGAATAATTATGAAAGATTTGACGATAAAATCGGAGCTTCTAGAAGCTTTTTAGCTAAAAAACATGTATCCAACTGACGAAATTCGGCCAAAATATTTAAAACTAAATTAAAATATCTCAGCAAATGACTCACCATCCACTTGTACGATTTCGATTTCCACACTTTTACCCACTATTTCACTACTTATCAGTATTTTTAAACTAATAGTGTTACTGTCATTCGTATAAAGCTTCATATTATACACAATACTGTTAAAATCACTGGGGAAATGTTGTGTACACAGACACTGTCAACCTCGTTCCCAACCGACACTGATTTCGAAAGGAAGGTTATAAACGAAGTTACTCCTTGTTTATAATGTATCGATTTTCCACTACAAAGAATTACTAATTTTACAAAAATTTTTAGTAACCATTTATTGCCCACCACTGAACAAGGAGTTCCATAATACAATTTTGGAACTGCCTCTGCTAGGTAACTGGCACAGTTACCATCGTTTCTTGGGCTAAGGTTTTTTTTTTTTAATATACCTAATTTTCATTGAAAATCACAATTTTAATGAAACAATCCTCGTTTAGATTTTTTTGAAGATTGACAATGTACTTGAAATTGTGCCCGCTTTGTGATCAATCCAAAGGAAAAAAAATTGATTAATGATTGAATCTTTTTCCAAAGTTATCCAGCTTAAGATTTATTTTGGATAGAGTAATTTTAAGTCTACTCCAGCCACTTAAATCAACTGTTTAATGTTATTACCAACTAAACTTAAAACCAGTCAAACTTTATCATTCCAGTGATAATTCATGTGTTTCAGCTGGTCATGCAACATGAGTTTCACAACTATAAGAGGTTCACTTTAACTTCTGACATTCGATTAGATGTAAAACGCGATATTTATGATAAGGAATATCTGTAACAAACAGTTGCATTCCATTTTAAAAGTTGGTCAGCCCAAAATGGTAGACTGAGAGCCTTGTAAAGAAGTAGCTGTTACCCAACGCTTCAATCACTTATATTTAATTTTGTTTTAATTTATAGGAAGGATCCCAAATTCACAGTTGGCTGTGACAGGCTCATTATTTATCATGTCATGATTATGCTGTTATCATTACTTTAGGTTGACCATGAGGGAGACCCTCATGGGGCTCACTCAGCCTCTTTAAAGTGGATACCCAAAAGTTGTGGAGAAAATCTGACAAAAACTACCTCGGTACTCCGCCTTTCTCCAAGTAACAGTATGTCACAACCATGTACTGAACCCCAGAATCTTCATTAGCTAAAGTGTTATACTTTTTTTTCGAATTTAAAAAGTATCTTGTAATGATTACTATAAAACATAAACAAATGTATACACATGTTATATGTGTGTGAGCCAAGTACTGCTTCGACCACTCCAAAGGATACATGTAGCACATATCTACCTCAACCAAAAATGGAATATTTAGTCTTTATTTATTTTTTTTTAACCCTTACCTCACCTTTGAAGGCTATGCGGGGGTTTCTCGGACTAGGGGATGAGGGCGGCTGATAAATGCCGAGATAAAAGGTAAGAGTCCTATGTGTATTTGTGGTGTGGGAGAGCAAACTGCTGAACATATTCTTCAGAGCTGTGCCTTTTTTGATGAGCCTAGAAGGGTGGTTTGGCCTGAGCCGGAATCGTTGGAAACCAAGATCTACGAGACTCTGGGGGACCTCAGGAGGACTACCGATTTCCTTATTTCACAGCCAAGGGATGTGACCATCTGACAAGAAGAACGAATGAGAAGCCTGCATGCAAAGCATGTCTACTTAGTACAATATATTTGTTTTTTTGCTGATATTGGTCAGATTAAGACGATTTTGCACCTGTGTGGTTAGAAATTTACTTATCTTTCTATGAGTACATATCATTTTTCAGAAGTGTGTAGTTTTTGAGTTATTCAAAAAACAAATTTTTTAAAACTTTTTACAACCATTTGCAAGAATTTCCCCAAACCCAACCTTATTGCCTGTGACAGAATATTATTTATTCTGTGACTTCAGCCTTGAGGCGATCTTGGGATAGGGAGACTAGCCTAGGGCACACCCAGCCTCTACAAAGTGGGTACCCTAAAATGGGGAAAACCTGGGGGCTGAGCGTGATTTTAGCCAAATCGCCTCATTGCACGACCGTTGGCCTAGAAACAGTAGAAAACTGTACATGTACTGATCCTAAGACCCTTCGTGGATTCTAAAGGTACATTTTTTTTTTGTTAACCTTATTACACAGATAGATGCAAAGGGGAACACCCATGAAAAATTTGAGCTTCTCCACCTGTCATTTTTGAGATACAAATAACAGAGTGAGTAAGGACCAGTGTAGGGCAAAAATTATTTCAAATAGCGAATAAAAGATAACGAATGATTTAGCTTTTTATTCGAATAACGAATAAATTGATTTATCTATTATCTAAATAAAAAATAAATTTACCAAAGGTCCCGGGTTCAAACCCGCAGACACCCCTAGGATTTTTTAATTGGAGTAAAAAATCCTTAGTTATGCAGTCTTTCGGAGGGGACGTTAAAAGGTGGTCCCGATCCTGTGCGATGTCTGGTACTCGTTAAAGATTCTTAACATATTGGACCTGGATAGGCAAAATTTAAGACTCCCACTGTAGCATCGTCCGATTAGCCATAGTGGCATAAAGGGACGTTAAACAAACAAACAACGACGGATAAATTGAAATTATCTATTATCTTTTCATTCGTTATTCGAATGAAAATTCGAATAATTTATATGGCAGGCTGAATAGATTTATCTAAGTGTTTCCGTCTATTTAGGGGTTAAACAATTAGAAAAATTTTCTGAATTTACCCACTATTTAGGCGAGGTCTAATAAGAAAAAATAAAATTTTCCATTCGCTTTTCCGGGGGTATCTCGTGAACAGATCAATGGATTTCTGGAGGACTTTTGAAGGATGAGCAAGGAGTGAAGAGGTCAAGTATATTGGAAGGTTTTCTGGCTCGCCAGGATTGGAATAAGAAGATACCTATTAGGTATTTCCTTTCGGAATTAGAATAAAGCCACCCTTAACCAGAATACCAGTAAGAAATATGTAATTGTCTGGGGAGGCCTTAAAGAAATCTGTATATTAATTTCTTCAGGCTTATCTCATTTTCCTTCCAGAGATGTCCTCCATATACTAAGCATTCGTAGTCAAAGTGGGGGGAGTATGAGAGAAGACACTAAGCGATGGCGGGTACTTCTAGGAAAAGAATCATGGAAACAAATGAGTTGTTTGAGGATTGAGATGGATTTTCTGGTAATTTGGGAAAAAAAAAGTTACTCCAAATTAAATATTGATCAAAGATAACTCCTAGATTTTTTATAGTTTTGGAATGGGATAGGAATTTTATTGAGGAAAAGTAAGGGATTGCATGGAAGTGAATGGAGTGAAGGTTTTGAGCCAATAAGCCATTCCCTTAGTTTTCGCTGGACTCAGGCACAGCATATTTTCCGAAGCCCAGTATTGGTGCTATTTATATCTACTTGGATTTTACGGGAAGCCTCAAGAATATCAGAAGGATGGAAGGACATATAAATTTGTAAGTCATCTGCATACTGGGAGTGTTGGATAGATTTAGATAGGTCATTTATAAATATTAAAAATAAGGCCAAAGAGAGGGATGATCCTTGGGGAACACCTTGAGAGAGATGAAGTGGTGATGAGGGAGGGTTAGAAATAATGACTGAGAACGGAGAGACAAAGAGTGGAACCAGCTCAAGGCACTATTTGACATAAAAATATTTCAATAATAATAATAATAATAATAGGCTTACCGAACCTGAAGGTTCGATGCCGATACCACCAAACTTCGCCTGCACAGACTCGTCCAATGTTCACCGGTCAAGCCCAAGCCCCCGAGATCAGCCTTAATAAATATTTCAATATAAAATAAAATATTAGATTAAGATCGACACTGTCAAAGGCTTTAGAAAAAACAAAAAGGATAAGGATTGTGATTTTATGTTGGTTTATGGGGAATTTAAGGACATGGGTAGTTTTCAACTAAGCCAATTGCGTGGAATTACCAAGACGGAAACCTGATTGGTAAGGACTGCATTTTCCTCAGGAGGAAAAGATCTGAGAATGAATATTGGTCTAAAGTAGGAAGAAGGAACCTTATTCTATTGGTGTATGATCACCTTTTTCTAAGGAGAAAGAAAAATTGAATTTTGAAGGTAGATTAATATAAGGGCTGGAAGACTAAGATTTATCATTTTTCATCAACAGGGATTTGGTCTGGACCATAGTCACTTGTACCAGGTTTCAGAACGGAAGCAATTATTTCTGGCGAGATAAAATGGAATAAAATCGTTTGAAATTAAATTGCGTTGCTGGAGTAAAAAAAGCTGAAGGAGGGTAGACTTAAAGAAGTGGACCGATGAAATAGGAGTTTAAATTGGTATAAATACATTTGTTCGATAAAAATTAGGCTGTTTTACAAAAGAAATCTTGGATATATTTTTTTTAACAATTTATTTAATTTCCAGTCATCGCAACGTTTCAGCCTCTAGGGCCATTCTCAAGCTTCTGTAATCAATTAAAGTTTCATTGCATTTATACATTTTCAGCATCTAATTACAACTCATAATAAATTATTTTTAATAATTATGTCACCTACCATGCATATTCATGTTACATATCAATTCATTTCACCGCTTTTCAGCAGCGTCGTCATAATTTTTAAAAAATATCATTTGATTACAAATTACGACAATGATGAGAAAAAGGTACAAATACATTGGCCTTTGCTTCATCCTACAGCCAATGTGTTTTAGGATCATGTTTTCATGTGTAAGATGAAACTTTCCAGTCATATTTGACCATTTTGTAAAACGTTAATTAATGAACTGTAATTTTAATAATTGATTTATTAACCCATTATTACTTCATTGAAATAATATTTCAAAAAATTAAGTTTAATAACTTTTTTTTTACAGCTTAAATGTTTATTTTTATTTTTTTTTTTCAGGAGCTGTTAGGACAATAATGCCTCCTCTTTTATTTCCAGTGCAAGCATCCCTATACCGCTTTAATTAATTTTTTTTTAAATTTAAATTTATTAGTTATAAATGTTTTATTTTTTAAATCTCTTTTCTACCTTTTCAATCATTTATAAAGAAGATAGTTAATATATTGTTTGTTTTCAGGCTGTGAATAAATATGTTTGGATTGTATGATTTGTTTTACTTTCATTTCACAGCCACCTATTGCAGTTTATAAGTCAACAAAATATCATCAAAATATTTGGTTTTTAGTCACTTTTGTAATTTCATATTGAGTCCTAAGAATGAAATTAACAACATACCTACCCCCTCATGTTTATTGAAAATTAAAACACTAATTGCATAAAAAATTCTGTAGAACATTTTGTACAAAATTAGGAGATATTTGTACTCAAGTCTACATTTAAATGCATTAATTGACCAATGAAAGATCAATAATTCGTGTCCAAAATATTCATAAAGTGATATGGAACCTACTGAAAATCGTCCTCTGTATACAGAATGTGGAAAACGTATTTTTAACAGTGATGTAATGGAATTTTTTAACCGACTTAATTCTTTTATTATAAAAATTATAGGCCTAGAAATCACAATAAAATTATTAACCATTACAACAAATATCTTATATTTACAACACCAAACATGGTCAATTATTTTGTTAGGATCTATTTCAATGAAATAAATAATAAACCTGTAATTATAAAATTGTATAATGAAAATGTTTATTTAAATTTTACAAAATGAAGTTACTATGGAAACAAAAGAAAAATTAAATTGCCTATAGTAAATAATAAATACAAATTAATTCAATAAATTTTGGAAATAATCAATGGTTGTTGAGCAATTCGATTTTCCTAATATGCTATGACATTGACTTGGAACTATTGTTCAATTCCTACAAGAGTATCATTGTCAATTTCTGGTATACTTTCATTAATGTCAGAGACTATATTTTTTAAAACTGCAGTAGGCACTACAATGGCTTCCACACTTGACAGTTTTACTCGCATTTCATGTGCCAGTATTGGGAAACGCCTTTTCCAAACCTCCGTTGCTCCTCTCTACTACATTTCTAGTTCTGAACAATGTTTCATTCATTAGCTGCTCTGCTCTTTACATTCGATTTGCTAAGGGTGTCAACGGATATCCTCTATTTCTCACAAGAACATCATCACCCATTAATCCGTGTTCAAAAGTTGTTTTAATATTTGAATTTCTAAATATTGTTGCATCATGAGTACTTCCAGGCCAGCGAACAGCAATATTTCTGATTTTCAATTTTGCTCTGAAAATGGTCTGAACATTTAATGAAAGGGTATTTCCTTTTGCAAAAAACTTCTGATTGATCACCACACATACAAAAAACAATTTATTTATTTCATTTCATCATAAATTTGTGTAAGTTAATAAGTGATGAAATTTAAAACTTTATTAATGACATTTAAGGCAAAATTATTTACTTTTGAACCCGGGCATTGCAGTTTGAAATGTGTGCAGTCTAACAACTATTTAGGGAAATTCCTCCCAAACATTTAGGGAATCCACTTATATTAAACATTTCGGTACTGACCATCCTCTGCTGATCCTCATTTTTTGGCATCTATATAAATTTCTTTTTCATACCAGCAATGGTTCGGGAAACCTTATTAATTATTCGTGACACTGTTGTTTTGTGGAGCCCACTCAAGTAGCCACAAACATTTAAGAATGATCCTGTGGCATAATATCTGTAATAATAGACAGATAACGATTTTTATTTTTATTGATATATACAAGGGCAATGCCCTTTACAATATTTATAATACAGATAAGTAGGCATATCCCACGGTTCTCTACGGGGCTCAAACCTGGGCACTTACAAGAAAACTCGACCGGAGGCTGAATACCATGCAAATGCAGCTTCTAAGAAGTTTAATGTTTATTCAGAAAAGGGAGAGAATAAAAAACGAAAATATTCTTCAGAAAGTGAACATTAAAAGTCTAAGGGTTGAGGCACATCGATTAAAATGGAGCTGGGCTGGGCACTTGGCCAGGCTGAAAGACGAAAGATGGACCAGAGCTTGCACGGAGTGGATCCCGAGAGAGGACAGCAGACAGAGGGGGCGACCACATCGCAGGTGGAGGGACGAATTGACGCAGACTGTTGGTGAAAAATGGTGGCTGGTTGCGAGGGACAAATCCTGGTGGATAAACGTTTTAAAAAATATTTAATTTGTGTTTGATTTTGATGTATTTTTCAAGGACTCTGTTTTGTTTTTTAGAGTTTTGTATTTTATAATTATTTGTATTTTTCTTTCTTTGCATTATTTGCTTTTTTCCTCAATATTTTATTACTTCTAACTATAGCCAACTTCTATAAATTCCTCCCTATGGGAGAGGCTTTTGTCAATATGATGCCAATAAAGCTATTATTATTATTATTAAGTAGGCATAATTGTGACCTTCAGAACAAGAAAGAAATTACAATAATAAAGATAACAACAATTAGGGTAAACATTAATACAATAATAAAGATAATTATTAGGGTAAACATTGATAGAATTTTTTAAGAAAAAGTAAAAATGATAAAAAATAAAATTTAAGCATAACAGAATATAATATTCATAATCAAACTTTGATTATGTTACATCAAAATTAGGTAATAAAAATAACAAAATAATCGTATGTACAAAGTGATATAATATACCAACATACAAGTATATTACAAAAAATAAATTAAAAGACAAGTAACAAACCAAATGTGACTTGCGAAAGCTTTTGAAATTTGGTTTTGAAAGGATCAGCATTTGATAATGATATAATATTATTTTAAGAAGATAATATAATATAACTATCCTTCTTGAAATTAAGTTTTAAATAAAGTTAAAATTTAAAAAAAAATTATATTGCTTCAATGAAAACTATTATGTCAGATTGATTATTACAACAATAGAATTATTTTCAACAACAATATCTTAGGTGTATACTCATCAATTATTTATTTCTTGTTACCTGTAATAAGTTAAAATGTAATTGTACTTACCTTAATCAGAGATCTAGCAAATTAGCTCAAAGAGATTTCCTGGCTTTTCCCTTTTGTAAGAAGTCTTTTACCTGGCCAAATCTCAGTGAAAATTGACAAAACGGAGAATAGTTATAATTAATATGGTATACTATTGGGTTGTTTCACATGAAATGTCCGTTTTTATAGTTTCTGAAATACATAAAGGATTTTGCTGGTCTCTGTTGTTTTCTTCCGAATGTTTACATATTTAAAGTAAACAGTTACTAATCCTCTACCTTTGTATTATAAACGTTAGCTTCCTAATCAATTACCCACTTTTTAGTATACCTCCAAATATGAACATGGAAACACGTGTTTTTCGAGTAATATTTTTGTAAACAAAAAAAATTCTATAATTTTTATGATATTTCTCAAAAAAATTGTTTCTTATCTTGTTTATATGTATTTTAGTTTAATAAATGTAATGTGATTCTTCGTTTACTTCTATTATTTTTATTTATTTAAATCTATGCAGTCCACTAATTTTTTTTAATAGAACCACCCTCAATTTTGAATTATCCCTTGGAAGTACTGTTCTTCCATGGGTAGCTCAGCCTATACAAATGCCCTGATGATGGTCCACAAGTTTGAGCTGAAATATCAGAAAAATGAAAATATTCAAAAAACGACTGACTCCTGATTATTTCAACAGTCCACTATACATCCTCCATATAAAACTGATGCTATTTGTCAAGCAAAGATCTCTGTGTGGTTAACTCTTTATCAGAGGTTAAACGGTCAGCCTTGCCAATTAGTTTACCATTGGTTCAGTATTTCAACTAGATGGTGAAACGAGCAATGGCCAGAAATTACTATTATCACACTTTGATTTGGGTTGGTACAACTGACCCTAAGAGGTAACATGCTTTTATATGTGTATAAGATAACATACAATAATAAACAAAACTTTCTTTATTATCATATTTAATATAAACGTTTAAAGTGTACTTTGACATGCTCAGTAGTAGTTCATTAGATTAAATTTAATAACAATCAATAACCTTAATAATTAATCTTTAAAACAAACAGTCTATATTAGATGAAAAATTGTATGGTTCGATTCTAAAAAAATTGAATGAATAAGATCGTTAAAGAAAGAAAATGATTTATTTTATGAAATCATACCAACAACGAAGCATCACTTATTGAAAAATATACATATGAAAAAACAGTCTTTTAGAACATCAGTGATTATGGTGACCACCAAATGACTGAGAGGTCATTCTTGCTTTTGTTAGACCTTGATAATAACCTGAAAAATAAAAATAAAAATGAATTTAGATTAACAAAATAACAGTTGTTAATAAATACTTAAGTAGTTAGAAGAGTTAGGTGATGGAACTAGTAAAAAAGTTACGTTGGACTAAATGATGAGATGTAATATCATTTATTAATAACACGAAAAATAGTTCAAATTCAGTTTTTAATTGATTTGAAAACAAAACAGAGCAGATATGACAAAAAATGACCCAAATGTTCATTTAACTACTTTGGAAGTAAAATCGTGAACGTGAAGGGAACATGTTAATAAATGTATTGTATTAAATTAAAAATTTCAATGATTACTTCAGCCAAATGAAAGATTTTTTGAACATTATGGCCCTACCTTGGCTTCATGCCAAGTTTCTAAGAATCCCTTATTCACAACAATTTTTAACAATAACCTCCGAAACTTTATGGTTACGTAGTAGTTAGCTTAGCATTGAAAACTGAAAATATATTATGTAACTTATTCCACAACCAAAACTAAACTCGTATCAGAATCATAAAATTGCTTTAGAATAGAATAAAATTGTATTCTGCGACTTAGTCCTTTAAGAACATAAATGTTACTAATGAAGATAACATATCTGACACTAAAATAAATGAAATAAACTTAATTATATACAAAAATAAAGAAGTTTGAGAAAAGATTTATAAAAAAGAAAAAAAAAAATGCAACAATAGAATAAGTCAAAAAACCAACTAATTTGGCACTAAAAAAGGAAGAGATTAGAGAATGAATGAGTATTTAATATTTTACAATCAAGGGTCATCTGTTTGGGATAATAGGTGTTGGAAAAGAAGAGATTTGGATGTTGATAAGGAAGAAGTACAACACATATTAGAAGAAAGGGAATTCCAGAATGCTATAAAATGGGCAAGAAAGGATTCATTGAAGACTTTAATTTGGATGGATAGGATATAAAAGTCAAAGTGGCACAATCTTGTTTCCAGTAAGTGGGCTGACGTTTAAATTGAAGGAGAATGTGGATATACAGAGGATGCTGGGATTTTATTGTTTGGTAAAGGAATGACCCAGGAAAGTACGGAAGGAAGGAGCCACTTCAAACTGCCTCAAGGTACTGAAAACAAATCTTGAAAAACATTGTATGCATGAGTCACTTTACTTTGCTCTTGAGTACCAAGAGGCCAACATACACCACACAGCCATGGTTGAAATGGGGGGAAATGTGTGAGGAGACGTGGAATTTATTTTACATTAAAGTAATTTAAAATAAGACAATTAGAAATTTTACTAACCTGTGTGAAAACCGCTCATGTACCAGGCCATAAGCATTGCAGATAAAGCATCAGTCTCATCTTTGGGTAAGTTTGCTAAAACAAAAGGAGGCGGAGGTGGAGGAATCATGCCGACATTCTGAAACAAAAGACATAGAAAATTTTTTTATAAAAATGTAATAGTGATCCTTGGATCATAATATTATGGTGGAGATACCACTAATTCTAGTTACTAAGATCCGAATCTCTCTCTATATATACATATATATATAAAATGATTACAGGATTTTGGTTTCCCCTAACTCCTAAATTTTTTTTACCATCATTTAGGGATGGTTAGACATAGACATAGAAAAAAAATTATAAAAATCTAATATTGATCCTTAGATCATAATATTATGGTGGAGATAAATACATTTTTTGTGACCAAGTTATAAAAAAATTATTTCTGAAATATAAGTAGTAACATAGACATATAATATACCATTGGAAAGCACAAAGATTTTAGAAAAGTTAATATGCAATAAAATAAGTCAGGGAATTTAATAGAAAGATGTTATAAGAGCATAAACTTATCCATAAATATTATTTGTAAAGTAGTGGATTAGGAAGGTTATGGTGATCATACAGGTTTTATACTTCATACAGTAGTCAAGAATTTAGAGAAAAATAAAATGTATCAAATCGTAAGTTGCTAAAATAAAGGAAAAGTTCTTATAAACTTACAATGTTAATAATTATTTCTACTTTTAGATTATTTCGCATAAAAAAATCTGGTGCGGGCAACACACGACTTTCACTTACTCCCGTTATTTATATCAATTTAAGAATTTTTAAATACATTTAGAGAAAATCTGGTGTGGGCAACACACGACTTTCTCTTACCTCCATTTTTAACACTTTGACGACCATGTGTGTTTGGAGCACCTTCTCTTGTGGACCATAGCAGGCGTATGAGTCCGCTGCAGCAGTTCCAACTGGGACCGACCAAAACTGGCTATTTTGGTTCAATGGCCCAAAACATTATTATCAGCTATTTGTGTTTTATTTCACCCGAAAAACACATAGTATTAAAAAAATTGTGATAAAAGTTACTTTAAGTTAAATGAAACAATTAATAAATGAAGCAGGCGCCTGCACCCGCTGCGGTCCCACGGGGAAGTTACTAGAGGGCGTGAATAAAAGAGATGTCCGTATGCTCTCTACTGAACACACGGATGAAATGACTGAAGTCGTGACTCGAAGTGGAAGAACCATTACAAAACCAAGGATGATTGTCGATTATTACTGTGGAAAATCGTCAATCGATACCTCAGACCAAATGTCGTCTTATTCCACAAGCTTACGGCGAGCCCGTTAGTTGTATCACAAAATTGCAATTGATCTTATTTTTGGGGCCTCTCTACTAAATGCATTAGTTATTCATAACAACTTTAGGCAAGAAATTTTATGGAACATAACAAATTTCAAAGAAGAGGTTCTAAGGACGCTTCTTGAAAAAGATCCTCTTTGTGACTCCGCTCCTTCCACCTTCAGGTAGTTGACGATCTCTTAAGTCGCACAGATTTGATAAAAAAAACTAGGGCTCTTTCATAAAGTTAGAATATACTGTAAAGGGTGCTATTTAAAATTTTAGGAAGGAAAATGTACAAAAAATAAAGTGAGAAAGTTGTTACATATTGTAATTTTTTTAAGAGTTATTTGGTTCAAGTACGTATATTAGAGTAATTCATAGGAAAGGTGCCAGATGACTGATTTGTACATTATTTAATATAATCATTTGCTATGATTGATTGTTTAAAAATAAATTAATAACTTTTTTGTTTTAACATCGAGAATAGCACCAGTGGCTATATTTACAATATCATAAAAAACTAAGAAAAAAAGTATAACCCAAGGTCATTAAAATGTTTCTAGGACCCAACACGGTCGGTTATCAAGAGAAAATCAATTATCTAGCGGGCGTCTGGTCCTTTGGGCGAAGGTTTGTGGATGAGGAAAACCGATTGTGTAGCGGGCTTATACGCCCGCTGAAGGCTGGTAGTGATAGCAGGCGAGCGGGCGTATACGTCCGCTGTGGTCCTTCTCACCCTGCACATGAACCAGGGAGCAGGCCAGGGGTAGACTAAGCCAGCGGACGTATACGCCCGCTTTGGTCGTCAAAGTGTTAAAATCAATGAAAGAATTTTCAAATACAGTTAGAGATAAAAATTCGTGAAAATATTAAAGAATTAATTAAATTGAATTTATATAGAAACATGTGTTTTATTAAAAAATCTATTATATTATTATCTAAAACAATCACTTAGTTTTATCGGCTTTTTATCACTCTCTATTAACTTTTAAAAGCTTGTGTTTGAGATAATATTTTTTCTAAAATCTTTAGCTGTCCAACGGTATATCATACATGTATATTATTGTTCTTATGTTCAAAAACGAAAAATTGCATTAAAAAAATATTTTTTTCTGTTTTCTCCTTTAGTTAGGTATCGAATTCGTTCAACTTATATATTTACCAGTTTTTTATTGTAGATAACAAGATTATATTGTTATTTTTTTAGTATCTACAAAATTATAAGTAGTTTAGAGGAAGAAAATTTAAAATATCGGCATTTAAGCCCTGTCAGACTATTTCAATCGGAATGAAACCTACATCATATTAAAGCCAATAAAATTTTACATCAATAGATAGAGTTTAATCAAAATCGTTAGAGCTGTTTTTGAGAAAATCGTAAAAAGGTGCAAAATGCATGGTATAAAGTACATCTTCCGGTCAGACACAGACTTTTAGTTTTTGCACTAGAGTTACAACATACGGACACACATACACACACCTTTTTGGGGCACTTGGTCATTTGGACTCAGGAGACCCTAAAACGTGTATTTCCGCTGAAAACTGGAATTCAAATTTTCATCATCGCAATTCTTTCCCTTACTATATATTTCATATATAGGTAAATGAAAGTAATAGTAGTTCCACTATAAACTAAATGGGACCCACATGGAAACTAAATTAACTTTAATACATTAAAATATACCAAGAAAAAGAGCTTATGAAATTTAAAATTGTAATAAACCGAATAAAATAGAAATTGTTAAACATAACAAACAAATAAACTGAACTAATTTTTGATTTTTTGACCAATTTATGTTTTTTATTTTTGCTGATAATTAAATATAAGAATTAATAGACGTCATATAATAAACATAATACTTTCTTGCTAAGTGCACTTATCGTTATGATGAACTAATAATGCCAAAGTAATTAACTTTTAATTGGATAAAGTGAACTCTTTTAAACACAAATGACACCACATTGAAGCAAGGGCGAGTCGCTAGTGGATTTATAAAATGATAAAAGGTTCATTTAAGTTAAAATACGTGTTGAAATTACTAAGCAGAATTTGATTTAGTCGAGTTTGTTATTAAATCAGTCATATAGGCACAAAAACACATAAACAATTTAACTTTTAAAAAATATTATTTTTAAATTAAGAGTTTTAAATCAACAGACGAGCTTAGAAAAATCACATTTCTCAAATAATAGAAATATTTTAGACCATTCTAAATTAACTAACAGTACGTTTAAAAGTAAAAACTATAATAATTTACCTGTTCATATGAGGAGTAATCTTCACGATAACCATTTTGATATTGAGATGAACCCGCCATTAGTCTGGCCTGAAAATGATAAAAACTTTTAAATTAAAATAATCACCATCATGAGCAAAATTTACCATTCCCTAAATACACAAGATATTTATAAATAAGTAACAGAATGATAGATAGACGGAGAAAATGCCAAACGGTCAAATCAAATCTGGAAAACACTTATTCAATAAATATTAATCATGCAGTGAGAATGGTTGACTGTGTGTATATATGGGAGAAGTTGGTTCAGGGTGCAGTCAATAGAACACACAATTTAGTACAAACTTACTTAACTAGAGCCAAAGTTTCGGCCTAAATTATAGGCCTTCTTCAGGGAGATTGAGCGAGCGTCACAACATTTGAATTTGAAAAATTTCCATTTAAGCCCTGTCGGACTATTACAATCAGAATGAATCCTACATTATATTAAAGCCCATTAAATTTTACATCGATTTGGGGAGTTTAATCAAAATTGCTAGAGCCATTTTTGAGGAAATCGTTACAAGGTGCTAAATAAATTGTATTAAGTGGCTCTTCTGACAAGCTCATTTTGATGACAAAGTTGCTGTAACATCTAGGGCGTATAGTTATCTTAAATATGAAATCACAGTTTTATATGACTTTTGGTTTCGTGCGAGACACCACAAACACAGACCATTTTGCGGGATTTGGTCATTTGGACTCTGGAGACCCAACAATTTCTAGTGAAAATTTGATTTAGAAACTTTTTCGTTTCATATATAGATAGGTAAGTGAAAGTAAAAATAGGAGCAGTTTCCCTTAAGCTGTATACAAAATATCAATAAAAGCCTAACCTGAGCTTTTTGATTTAGCTGCGATTCTTTTCCTTTTGAAGGCTTTAAGCTTTTAATATCAACTTCTTCTTCATTGTTATAGCCTATTAAAAAAAAATAAAATAAAATTATTTAATTAAATGCAATACCCAATTTAAATATAATTTCAGTTGTAAAAATGAATTTACCTAAATACTTGACCGTGCAAAGGCCATTATCAAAATCAATATTCTTAATCACAGCTTCATACTCTAATCCATCTTCAGAAAAGACTGTTCGACAACAAGCACCAGATTTCCACTACAACAAATCTCAACAAAGTTAATTGTTTATATTTAAACAGAAAGTATGAATTGATATATAAAAAAATAAAAACCTTCATTTTCTCTTTTTTAGAAACATTTTTCTTAGGGGCTTGTTCTTCCTGTTCACTGGGATTAGCATTCTGAAAAGAAAAAAAGAAAATAAAATAACATCTAATTATTAAAATATGAACATTATTTTCATCATATTAAATAACACTCATACTTGAAGCATTGTTTTCAAACAACACTTTAACAATCCTTTTTATATTTGGTTGAAATTAGTCTATACAATGGGATAGAGATAGAACACTAAAACTAAGTTTCACCGCTTTTTTAATAATTTGGAAACCTAAATACTCATTTTTCAAGCTCTTTTGTTAAAACACATCTTACATACTAAACACATATCTAACCATAGTAAGATCTTTATCTAACTTTTAACTTTTGTATCAAAACAACATCTGAAACATCCCATATATAGTTTAGGATTAAATAACCTGAACTTTAAACTGAAATTAAGCATTACCTAATTGTATAGTTGATAACAATACAATAAGAACTTATAGATGGGCAAGGTTTGTTTGTGGACTACCTTATTTTAAAAATTTCGTAGATAACTAATACGAGAATACAGATAGTTTAACGTTTACCAATTTTGTAACTGATTTAGGGCAACTTGTTCCATCTTCTTTTTCAGCAGTATTTCTGTTTGCTATCTGAAAATAAGAATAAAATAATCATATAAAACATTTTCTTACCACAGCTGTACTAATGTTTAATAACAAAACTACATTTATAAACAAAAATTAAGAAGACTTGTATTCAATGAAAACTTTTTGACTCCTGATGTTTCCTCAAATAAAGAGAAAAATTCAAAATTCAAACTTCTTAATGTGTTAAGAGTTAGGATTTGACTATAAAATTTTAATATGAAAGAATGCTTAAGATGAAGTTACTAGTATCACTAAGGAATCCAATAATCATGCAACAAGTAACTAATACCATTAAGTATTAAGTAAACAATCTGAATATTTCTCCCTTATTTGAGGTTACAAACATAAAAAGAAAAGGGAGATATAAAGTAAGCATTTTAAACTTTGTCAAACTATTACAACAAACTTTTTCGTGGGGTTACAGTAAGAGAAAATAAAGGAGAGTAATTTGATGTGATCATAACCAACCTTACTTTCACAATATTGATATTCATAATATCACTCGAAAACTAAGTAAAATTTAAGATACTAGGGTATAAATCAACTTATTTTTAACTCTGATTTAGAAAAAATACAACAAAAATCCATATTCATATTTAACAGTCATAGGATTTGTTCTTAGAAAATTTTTTTCATGATAATAAAAGGTTAAAAACATAAAAAATACACCTGATATAATAGATCATATAAAACTTATAAAATTTAAGAACATTAAAGAAAAATCATTGCTGAGTTTACCCTTTCTTTTGTAAGCATAACAGCCCTATCATAAGCTTTTATTAATAGTGTATCGTCCCAAACATCATCTTCCATCGATTCTGGTTCTTCTTCTGTTTGCTTTAAAAAAACATAAACTTTTAAAATCGAAAAACAACATATAAATACAATATACTATTCATTTGTATTTTAATGAGTTTCAAATGAACAGATTTGGTGATGCATTACTGATAAACAAACTGATTATATGTTAATTGAATATTAACACTTAACTACCTCATTTGGCTTGAGGTACAAAACGTTTTCACCCATATTAAAAAAACAATAATAGCAATGAGTAATGTGAAACTAAGAAACCTAAACTTTAAACCGTTTAAAATACACAGGGAAGTTTTCAACAATCAGTGTTGCCATTGAAATCACAATAAGATTTTATTTTATATTTAACATACGCTAAAAAAAATGTATAGTTAATTGATAAGTTTAAAATTATTCTTTTGTTTAAATTATTCTTATTACAAAAGGATACAAATCATTCTAAATACAAAACAAATTTCAGAATCATAGTAACCTACGATTTATGCCAGACTATACATAGAAAATTCAAAAACATTATAAATATATATTTAATTTAAAAATTACTTACCACAGAAGAAATCACAGATTCGTCATCAGAGTAGTATGGTTCTTTATAGTAGTTTTGGTAATGTTTTATATTTGAAGTCATTTTCGCGTAAAGGATCTCTCTTTTGATTATAAGACCTCTGGAACAATAACTCAGAGTTCACAAAACACTTTTTTGTTTTCAAATTTACAGCAGGTTATTTACAAATACATCTGTTACCCAATTTTGAATTTATATAAGGGCTAGATTTACTATTCGTAAACTTAGCTTATAAAACTGAAATTAATAAAACCTATCTTCAACACTTTCGTTATGTCTTTTATACTTTTATTAATGATTTAATTAAATTATAACAAAAGCCAGTTCAATTTTTTTAATGGGAAAACAATAATTACGGTAATAATAGAACCTACAAAGATTATGTTAATTTTTTACCTAGAAGGTGGTACCTTTGGCGGACAGAAAGCAAATTCAAATATTGTTACATATTTATTAGTTTCAAAGTTTCGAACATCATCGTAGGTCTCATCATGTCATAGAGCAAGGTAGAACAACCCACAGAACATAAAATATATTTTATTAGAAAGAATTAGTCAGGATGGCGGTCGATGAATGAAACAATTAGCATTTATTGTGGGTCATCATCAGTGAGTATTGTAGGCGAATGGAAACCAGAGGTTGGGCCTCCCCACTTCTCTTGTGCTATGGATTTCTTCGGAAAGAATCTTCTTGGGAATCGACTTATCAACCATTCTTGCTACATGGCCTGCCAATCAGAGTCTATCAAGCTTTTCTCATGTCGAATATTGAATATTGGACAGTATATTCAATATTAAATAGTTGAAAGTGTGTTGATAACTATCCTTTGTTAGATGGTTTGGGTGGCGGTCAGTATTTTTGTAACCACCCCAACCTTCATTTAACAGTATAATTCAATGATGTTTGAGCAAAAGGGTTTAACTCTTGAAATGAGATGCTATCAATCCAATCAAACTAACAGAGTACTAGCTTTGCGATTCCGCGTTGTGCAACCTTCTAAATTTCCCATTGGCTTCATCTTTCTTTGGGCCAAATATTTTACGCAGTATCTCATTCTCGAAAACCTTAAGGCTTTGTTCATCCTTAAAAGTAAGTGACCACATTTTACATCTGTATAGAACTGTCGGGAAAAATAATAGTTTTATAAATTTGAAACTTTCAATGTCTTAACACAAGTCTCAATTAATTAATTTCGCAACTGAATAATAACACGCATTTCCCGCCTTTAATCGCTACTCGTTTTATCTAGTTATCATCTAGAATCTAAAATTTATATTTCTCTACGTGTTCAAACGTATGTCCTGATATATCAATATCAACAATATCGTCACCGTTTCTGCAACTAATTATATATTTATCTTATCTTATCCTTATTTATTTCAATCCTTATCTAAAGAGATTCAGATTAATCAGATTCAGTAAAGACTGCTTTTTATTAACGTACTTATATTGTTTCCGTGTCTTCAATACAAACCTAAACAAAATATTCCTTACTAGCTGTTTCACGCGACTTCGTCTGCTTCAATTTATGTTATTATGATCGCTATTAAGAAGTTTTTAAAAGAATATATTGGGTTGTCGAGAAAGTTCTTTGGACAAAAATTAAAATTGATGAACAGCTTAAAATTAATTTATTTAATGTACAAAATAGTTACCACCGTTAGCGATTATCCTTTTCCAACGGCTTGGAAGGTCCATTATCCCTTTTTTCCAAAAATCACTGTCCTTACTCCTGAAGAACAATAAAAGGTCCGTTTTGACGTCATCTTCTGAACAGTAAGATTTCCCCAGTAGATAGTTTTCGAGGTAACGGAAAAGGTGGAAATCCGAAGGAGCAATGTCAGAATAGTACGGTGGGTAAAACCTCCCATCTGAAGCTTGATAACTTTTGCCGAGTCCTTAAAAACACATGGGGCCAAACGTTGTTTTGGTGGAATAGCTCTCCTTTCCGATTTGCCAACTCTGGCCGTTTCTCTTCAACTGCTGCCTTCAATCGATCTAACTGGGCGCAGTAAAAGTCCGTATTTATAATTTGGTTTTGTGGAAGGAGCACAAAATGTATAAGGTCCCTTCCAATCCAAATACTGAGCATCACCTTTCTTAGATGCAAGCCGGTCTTTGGTGTTGCGAGCGGCGTCGTCCCAGTCAACCCCCAAGATTTTTTTCGGCTGGTATTGAAGTAGAGAATCCATTTTTCGTCACCAGTCACAAATCGTTTCGAAAATGGATCCTATACTTTTTTTTTCAGCAGCAAAGCACAACATGAAATCCTTTCAATAAGGTTCTTTTCACTGAGCTCATGGGGAACCCAAACGTCGTAACGACAGATGTATCCGATCTTCTTTAGATGATCAAAAACGTTCCAATTTGCAGGCTCTTAAGTCCTCAGCTAACTCACGGACAGTAATTCGTGGATTGTTTGCGATGACCGTCATAATATCCTCGATGTCAAGAGTTGAATTCCGGCCAGCCCGCAGTGGGTTTTCCAAATTGAAATGCCCTGATCTAAACCGCGGCAACCACTTCTGAATCGTGCTATCAGCAATTGAATCGCTGCCATACACGACGCGAATCTTTATTGGGTATGGGCTGCGATTCCTCCTTTTTTAAAAAAAGAACAGCATAATATGCCGAAAATGAACTGAATTGTCACTCATGTACGTTCGCAATTAACTACACTACTAAGCCTTAATAAAGACGAATTCAGTGTGTAAACATAGTTAAATCCATGACGATTAAAGGCCTATAAATAAACATTCAGCTTTGTGATTCATTTTTAGAAGAAACAAATTAAAGGTAAATTTTATTTTAAATATCTCTTCGAACTTTTTATACAACCCAATAAATAATTTTTTTTTTCAAGTTTTCAGTCCCTTGGTTTTTTCTGTCGTCAAAATACCTTCTCTTAAAATTATTCATACTTATGAGGAAATTGTAGGATGTGTCCAAATTCAATAATTACGCTTGATACAAAATATATGATGAATCTTGTCAAATGAGTCAGAATTTTGTCTTATTGGTCCTTTTTTGAATGGTCGCCATTTTGTAACCTACCCGTTATGAGTTGGCAGGCGTGTAATTTTTGCTTTACCATGATAGATGTTTTGCATAAAACTTAGTAAAAATTTTGGTAAAAAGGGTTGTACTTTTCGTTGCTGGCGCCGGACTATCAGGATCATTGGTGGATACGCTAGTATTTTTTTTTCCTGAGTATCAAAACATCAGTAGTTTCAGAGAAAAGCCGCCGACAGCGGATAAACGGATTTTTTTTATTTGTTATTCGGAATCTCGAATTTTGAGGAGAGAGGATTTTTTTATTTTTTTATAAAAGGTAAATTTTATTTTAAAACCTCTACGAACTTTTCGGACAACCCGATATCTTAAACTACTTCGTAAATGATATTTTTGGTTTTATTTTCTTGTGCCAGAAGAACATACTGATTTTCTCCGCAATCCGATCTTGACGTAAATCGATTTCTACGTGTTTAAATGTTGGCCCTGTGATTTATTAATTATCATGACAAAATATAACAACGGGAAATTGAATTATTTTAAAATTAAAATGTAAATCATTTGGAATTATTGGGATGCGAGGTTAATATCATCCGTTTTTTTCACATTTTCCACTGATTCTTCTCTCCAATTGGTCGCAGCTTGATGTTATATAGCCTATAACCTTCCTCGATAAATGGACTATCCAACGCAAAAAGATTTCGAACCAGTAGTTTCTGAGATTAGCGCGTTCAAACAAACAAACAAACTCTTCAGCTTTATAATATTAGTATAGATTTAAAGTCAATCAAACTTCATTTTCATAAAAATGAAGCCCTATGCCCAAACACCGGTGAATTTTCATTCATCACTATCAAAAATTAACAAGGTACATGCCCTCGAAACTACATGGTTCTCTTCTCCAGGACATCTGACTGTACCACAGATGTAGACCTTCTCCAGTCACCTATAAATACCCCTCCCGTTCCAGGATACTACAAGCCAGAGCCTGCTGGACCCAGTTTTTTACGGTTCTTACTTATTTACCTCTTCCTCTTGATTCAATTTGATGATAAAATTGAAAGAGGCGATGTTTGTTTATTATTAAACGTCACTTCATACCACTGTGGCTCATCGGACGATGGTACAGTGGTTCCTATACTGCACGATTTATCCAGGTTTAATTAGGTTAGGGATCTTTAGCGAGTACCTGACATCGAGACCACCATCTTACGCTCCCTCCGAAGGATGGCATAACCAAGAATTTTTCATCCTATCCTTTAAATCCTAGGCCATCAGCCGAGTTTGGACCCACGACCATGAACGCAGAAGGGTGTTACGTTAGCCACTACACCATAAATAACCCCTCCTCAATGGAAACAGAATACACGGAAGACTAAAATTTCTCTGGGAGTATGTATAGAATCCTACTTACTCCTAACTGGTTGTTTGCGTCACATGATTGCCATAATTGATTGAAAAAAAAACCCGTGACCTATAATTCGGTTGTATTTTACTTCAGAAGGAGAAAATTAACGCTAAAGTGGAATCTTTTTGTAAATGCTGAACGATTCTGTTGGCACTAAAAAGTTTTGGTAGAAAAAATACACGGCCTTAATGGTGGGTTAGTGAACGTGGCAACCTGTTAATGAGAAGAGGTGAATATGTGAATAATCTTGAAACTGAAATATTTTGTACGTTTTTATGATGTAACATATTATACAAATTTGGTAACTGAGACGCATCCACTTTCTGGCTACAAAGCATCAAATTCAGGTTCCATAGAAGAGTGTACATTAACATAATTTCCGGTTGTGCTCATTTAGCAACTTGCTAAAATGGGAAATACACGGGACAGGGTAGATGGTAGTCAGAAAAGTCACAATACACCATTGAATTCTTCCCGTATAAAATCCTTCCATCATAAGCTCCAAACTAACCTGCCTTAGTTTTAATCCTTGCTTTCTGATAATAATCCAAGGAGTCTGGACAGAATATGGCCTTCTTGTTTTGAAAACAAACTGTAGTGCTACATATGGACAGTTTCTCAAAATGCAGTTGTTTTTTTCCCACTTATTTTATTCTATAAATATGCTACTTGTTGTATTGTCGAATACAATTTTAAATTTCAGTAAAATAAAAAAAATCTGGTGCGGTCAACACACGACTTTCACTTACCTCGCCATTGCCGGTAATTTTTGGCAGGGAGTCTCTTGCCTCTGGCTGCCACTAAATGGTGTTGTGCTCTTGATAATAATGCTGTCTGTCAGAGGGCAGAGCTTAAAATATGTTAAGGGTCTTGTTTATTTAACATATTTTTGCACTTTTCTCCTTTAGTTGCTTATCAAGTTCGCTCAACTTTCATATTTAGCTGTTATTTATCAATGCTGACAAGTTGATGTGCCTAATTTTTTGAAATCTATAAAATTAAAGGTACTTTAGTTAAAGAAAATTTAAAATATCGGCATTTAAGCACTATCAGGCTATTTCAATCAGAATAAAAAATACATCATATTAAAGCTTATCAAATTTTACATCGATATAGCGAGTTTAATCAAAATCGTTAGAGCCGTTTTTGAGAAAATCGTAAAAAGGTGTAAAATGCATGGTGTAAAGTGGCTCTTCTGGTAAGCCGATTTTGATAAAAACGTTTTTGTAACATTTCTTAACTTTTTCGTGCGTATAGTTGTCCTAAATATGAAATTTTGGTTTCATAGGACTTTTCGTTTACGCGCGGGAGTTAACACACACACACAAACACACAGACCTTTTTGCGGCACTTGGTCATTTGGACATAGGAATCAAATACACTGAATATTGGTAAGTGAAGGTAAACAAGAATCATGGACCCAATGTGCTGGTTGATTTTGATTTATTTTGAGAATTAATTTTCTTTTAAGCACCCAAGGTGGGAGTCCTTCTCTCATATGAATTATTTAGATGCATATTTAACTTTAATCATTGTTTCATACATAACTTTTCGACCATTTATTTTTTAAACGACATTTACTAATTAATACATACTACAATAGATACATTTTTAAATAAAACCAGATTATAAATTCAATACGTTTATTGAAAATAATAACAATTACTTATTTTCAACAAAAAAAAATTATGTGATGTAATTTAAAATAGTATTGAATCCATCCCTTTCTTTAACTTCCAATCCTCTTCTGCGTTGAATTTCCTATTTTGCTGAAAATAGCTTCACAGATGATAGTTGAGAAACTAGGTCCAGAAAATTATTTCGATATCTCAATTAACTGTAATGAATCGAATTGATCACAGTACTCAGCGAAATTGTTTTCTTTATTCTTTGAATATAGCTTTTCTACATAGAATGTCTGATAACTATTCTAATTGCTGCTTTAAGTGTAACCTTTGATTTTTTAAAAAACCTGAACCATATTTGTACCCACTAGAAACGATTTCAGTAATCCTCCAATCAAGATACTAACAGATAACAGAAAAGAAATGTTGAGACTGTCGACATGAAAACTAAGGATATCAGGACCAAGGTAAAAAAACACAGTCAACATTGAATTTAATAGAACAAAACCCAATCTTAGCTGTCCTAGAATTTTTTAAAGGTGTAAAAAATCCTTGGTTATGCCGTCTCTCTGAGGGAACGTAAAATGGTGGTTACGAGTCTGTTCAATGACAGGTACTCCTTAAAGATCCCTATCCTAATTAAACCTGGATAGGCAAAATTGAAGACTCTCCCACTATAGCATCGTGCAATTAACTAAAGTAGCATAAAGATAACGATAAATTAATAAGTAAAATCCAATCTAGGAATATATTGATAATAAATTGATGCATTTATTTCTAGCGTTCAAAAAGATTAACAACCTATTGCTTCTTAAGAGGCCGATAAAAAGGATCATATGATGCATACCCGCGTCTTATCTTAATTTAACAGCTATTGTTTTGAGACCTTGAAAACGATTCATCCCAACGTTATCAAAATCTTCTCCCGATGCCATTACTATCGTTGATGGGCCTCAATCCAACACTGCCTTCCTTCATGGTCACTGCAGAGCTACTTTAGTTCTTGGAGAGTTTTTCCTTCAATTAGTGTTTTAGACTTTAGCAATTTTTTTCAGGCTTGTTTTCTTGCTCATTATAAGCTAATTGTGCGGCATCCATTATACTGTTAATGCAGTCCTATTGCCTGAGCGAATCTGATCTAACTGTAGGGATTGATCAGTTCAAAAAGCTTAGGATCTGAAATACGGTCATTGCCAAAATGGTAGAACCGTTTCCTCGCTATTTCTAAACAAATACTAGACATCACATGATAGGCAGTTTCATATTCCTTCTTGACGAATCTGCAAGTCGGTGAGGCTATTAATCCCATATCGTGGGATTGTTTGTTAAGCTGGCAGTGTCCCGTCACTCTCCTCAGAGTCATCCTGTCCATAGGGAGAATAGTGCAGCTTCTCTCTTTCCATCAACTTAAAATGCTGCTGCTTCCCAGTTTCCCTCCAGTAGAGCTTGGTTTTATTGCCAGGAGCCGGCTTCATTAAAACCCCACCTTGGCTATTGACTCTCTCATTGCTTAGAATGCATGAGTGACCAGGTACCCATTGAACTCGGACTTAATCCCACAGGGAAATGGTTCAGCAATAAGTCACTAAACCCTGTTTCACTATAGGATTTCTTAGAAAAGATATGGGGAGAGCGCTTAAGTGGGAGATTTAGAATATGTTTGATGAACTACAATCCCAAGTCAGGGCAGAAAAGAACGTTGCAACCATAGACATGAGCGAGTCGCAGGACATGAGTTAATGGCAAGAAACAGAAGAAGGTTTTAGCAATAATGATGTAACATTGAGTATCAAAGATTATCGAATACACCCGCCCTTAAAATCTCTCATATCCAGATATAGTCTTGAAATTTACTAGGAGAAAAATAAACCATCTTCCAATAGAAATCCGATTCATTGTATTTAGTAAGAAAGTTATAAGACTGCTTAAAGTAATATTAAGCAATTAAAAATAACCAAAAAGTGATGCAATGTATATTTATAGAGACAAAAAATGTAAGTTCAAAGACGATTATCTGCTGTACTCTTATTTTTTCCCACTTCTTTTTTATTATTTATTATATTTTTATTTTTTAAGACATGAATCAAGCACACAATAATCCAAATATTATAAATTGGACGATATCAGCAGATTCTTCCGCAACCTTTCATGAAATCGATAACCTTTTTGAAAATACTGACTGCCTGAGTGATATCATCTTCAGAAACGATTAGAGGTGGCGTGAATCGAATGTATTTGTCACGGCACGGCCATACAATCAATCCACAGTCTCGAAGATTATCGCATATTTCACAAGGACTTCCAATCCCTTAAAACAAAATAAATAAAAATTAATCAATACATGCTTATAAGTATAAAAAAATGAAGTATGCTCATTTGTGTATCAAGATGTATCTTTGCAAGTCCTTTATTAATTGTTTGACAGTAGATTTAAGTACACGCAGATGAAGACATACCATCATATCTCTAAACTATGTAAATAAAAACTATGCATTTAGGCTAGCCAAATATACACACCGAAAACAGGCCTATGAATATAATTAAAGCATAAATACCATAATATTTAAGAACATACACTGCAAAATTATGAAGTTTAGAGTGTGTAGTTGGAAGCTGAAATAAACATAAAAAAAATAATCAGGCTTCAGTCTTAATTTTTTTTTATTATGAATACCAACGTTTTCTACCCAAGTGAGAGAGACATCATTAGCACTGGAGAGTTTTTTTTTTTTCAGATGAACACTAGATCTCAATCAATGAAATACTAAACAATAAATGATTTGTCATTGAATTTACAAAGTTGAATGCGCCATCAATCCAAACAGCTTCAAAATTTATTAATTTTCTAAAATATTACTCCAATTTACAATATTAACAATTGACATGTGATGACAAAGATTTAAAGATTGAAAAAAAAAAAAAAATGCCACCTTGATGCATTTTACCATATGATATAATTGTTATCCGATGGTGACAATACTGAATATTGACATATGTTCTTATTCTAAAATCAATTCTATGAAAATGTGAATGGTGATTTCACTACATTGTTGTTAATTAATTTAGTTAATATAATAATCAGGGATGAAAAACCATCGGCGTGCCAGGACGACATACAACGCTTAGGTTGACAGACGAAGATGTAAAGGAAGACCTCGACACACTTGGATGGAATAAGGCAAGAATCCGCAAAGAGAGGACTAGATTTGGCTAAAAGAAAAGAAGTGGTTAAGAATCGAAGAGTATGGTCCAGTCTCTACGGAAAGGTACCTCGCACTGAGTTGGTAAATGAGCATGGATATATCACTTGTCTAGTGATTAATCAGGAATTCCCTAATTAAATAATCGAAAAGCATAAATTGAAACAAAAAACAGAATAGAAATTCCATTATTCAATTTCATCGTCGTATCTCAATACAGTTTAAAACTACTAATTATGGTAATTCGTAAGCTAATACAATTGATTCAGCGTCGCTGACTAAATGCTTAGTAAGCCATCAGCTTCGGTGAAAGTAAGTAAAAATACTGTGAAAGATAAGATTCATGAAACAAGCAACGCGTTTCATCGTGTGGTAGCTTTGATGGGGTTCGAATAATCTGCTTTACATATCGAATTCATTGCTATGGCAGAAGCAGAAACAATATGGACAATTGAATCATCGCAAGTATCACCATGGAAACTATATATTATCCTAACATATGTGTATTATTTATTTATTTATTTAACGGCTCGACAGGGGCCTGAAGCTGCCTTTTCCCAATCATTTTCCCAAAGCATGTCTGCTGGATTCTCCTAACATCCTCAAGTCCTCTGCCACAGAGTCCTTCCACCTTCCCTTCGGTCTTCCACGTGGTCTGACTCCGTCCGGGGTCCCACAATATAATTTCCTTGCGGCTTTACCATCCTGACAACGTGTCCCAGCCATTTTAAGCGCTGAATTCGCACTAAATGAGAAACTCGGAGATCTTCGATAAGGTATGTGTATCTAACATATGTGTATATAATTAAAATATAATTTCATGAAAATAACTTCCTAAACTCAGGCACGATAACGTTTATAGGAAGGAATATCATGGAATCGTTACTTTTAGACACTTCTTGAACAACAGAGGGCCGATCGAAACGAGCTAAAACATGGTATGTATGTTTATTTCTAAGCCAAGGGAGCATCCAGTAGTTGTTTTAGGGAAGGGGACCAGAAAGGGTTTAACGTCCTTACCAGCTCCAAATTAGCATAAAAGGACGAATTATCTTTTAGTTTCAGAGGAAAATAATCCATCCTTCACTCAAAATAACCACAGAGAAAAAAATAGCCAAACAAAACATTAACTCATGCACTACATAACTACAAAATAGTTATTGTTATAATTTACCTAGAATAAACCAAGGAACTTTCGTATACTTTGACTATACTGGAGTGAGTACTTTAAAACCTTCACTTCTCTTACCCTTACAATAATAATCCCCCGCGCCCCTTACTGAATACCTATAAATTAACTTTAAATTACAGTCTCCGTACTTGTAGTGTTAATGGTTATAGGTAGTAGTGTATTGAATTAGTTATTTTTAGAACATTTCTCCATTTCCTCTTCTCTGTGAATCCCCACTGTTCAAGGCACTACAATCCTTCATAAATGGCGATATATTTTATTCAAAATTTTATGGTTTTGAATGAATCCCCTTTGACGAGCGCCTTTGGGACGTATAAATTTCTTAATCCACCGTTCCGCAGCACACGACAAGAATCCCACCAACTATTTCAAAGAAGATTTAAAGAACAATCATTCACAAAACAAAAATCAATTACTTCCTCAAGATACTACTGTTAGACTTTGTAGTCATCTTAATTTTTTTTAGCATTGTCTCACCGATAAGCATATTTAATGTTATGGTGGTTGAACAGGTTTTAATTATCAATTAATTTAAGACTGATAATCCGGTTTCCATAGAGACACTTACATAGAACATGTGATATCGATATGTTTTTTTTTGTTTGTTTGTTTATTTATTTAACGCCCCTTTATGCTGCTGTGGCTAATCGGACGATGCTACAGTGGAAGACCTAAATTTTGCCTATCCAGGTTTTATTATAATAGGGATCCTTAACGAGTACCGGACATTGCACAGGCACGGGACCACCTTCTAACGTCCCCTTCCGAAGGACGGCATAACTAAGGATTTTTTACTCCCATTAAAAAATCCTAGGGCTACCTGCGGGTTTGAACCCGGGACCTTTAGCATAGGAGTCTTACCTATGTATGAAGTATATAGTAAGGGAAAGTATTGCGATCGTGAAAATTTTCGAATTCGATTTCACCAGGAATACACGCTTCAGTGTCCCCTGAGTCCAAATATCCAAGTCCCGCAAAAAGGTGTATGTGTGTCCGTATGTGGTAACTCTAGCGCAAAAACTAAAAGTCGTATGAAACTGAAATATCATATTTAAGACAACTATACGCCCGAGATGTTACAGCAAATTTTTTATCAAAATCAGCCACGCAGAAGAAACACTTTATACCATCCGTTTTGGACTCAAACAATTTTGATTAAAATCGCTATATGGATCATATTTTAATGGTTCCTAATGTACAGAGCTGAAATCTTCACTGGAGTAACTAAGATCATTTGCAGAATTAAGAGAAAATGACGTTGCTAGGAACTAGACACCATATGCTTTTTTTTTTTCACTTTTTAGTATTTCTTTTTAAGACATTCTTGGGATGCCTGATAAATGTCTCTGAAGATACAAATTTACGCCTTCAGAAAAACGAAAGTTTCAATTTGTGGTAGGTAAAGTCAATTCCTGTTGAAGAAAATCTGTTTTGTTTTTATTAAATCACTTCAAATACGAAGAATGGTACTAAGGTAACCATCAACTTTTATGAAAGTATTCATAGGTTAAAAGAAGCGAAGAAGTACAGTTTTAGTACAACATCAAAAACATTATTGTATAAGGTTTTGAAATTTCTCGTTATTTGTGGTGCACCGATGACTCTAAAAATGAACAAGGCCAAGAAGAGCCCATGAGTTTGAAAATAGAGAGACTGTGTTACGTTTTAATATTAATAGTGAATTATGGCTTGATTCGGGAAAGAAAGAGAACGCCACTTCTCTAAAATGATCATGAATTTTAGGATCTAACAAGAAGAATGGAGGCAATCCGCTCAAAACTTCGAAATTGATCTTCAGTTTCATATTGTTCTTCGAAGGATCGGGAACATTAAAACGAATATTAAGATTACAAGGACTACCAACTCGAATCAAATAAATGTTTGGGGAATAAATAAAGGTAGATCGTAAAAAAAATATCACATGTATGAATCCTTCACATCTGAAAGATCCCTGGATGAAGGAACATCGAATTTCAGAACGCGAATGGAATAAATTAAAATATTTTCTTTTCTTTTTTTAAATTTATTTTATTGAAATTGACAACTGTATATTTTCATACAAAGTAAATATGCAACTTAATGATAAAATACATTTTAAAAAACATGAATATGAAACTGCCATTGCAACACTCTAGTAGTGTATCTAAACAAGAAGGTCTCGAGGCCATCTTCTTTTCAGACACCTGGTCGGATTGTCAGGAATTGAAGAGGAAGCAAGATTGAAACTAGTGAATTATAGAGTTTTTCATGGAAGGAGTGATGCCTGGTACAGGCCAAATCAGCCACATATGGAACATTAAAGGTCTTTGTGGATGATTTTATTCGTGACAAAGTAAGAAGCTAAGCTTTTCGATTAAGATTGGATACGGGAAGAAGTTGGATGGTTTAGTAGAGCCCCATAGCTCAATCGAGGTCCGTAGGCCTCAGATTTAGGCTTTTGTAGTTAAGTGAAAGTTAGAGCGTCTGTCAGAAATGTTGAAGTAATCGAAATCGGCGAGCAGTTTCTTGTTTTTTCAATTTTGTATGCGGATTCATGTAAGGCTTTGTCAAGCAGGAGGCCTAAATAACAGATCTGTTCAACCGGGACAAGCGGGATACATTAAAGGACATTGTAGGGCAGATGTCATAGGTTTACGACGAAGGGTTTAGGTAATTTGATGGATTTATTCGAATTATTCAATTCTCCAATTCTGACACATACCTCAAGGTCTCTGATGAGTGAGAGTTTGAGAGGCAATACTAGGATCGTTATTAACTGATACCACGCAAGTGTCATCGGCATAGGTAGAAAGGAATGTTAGGATGGGTTGAATCTTAATGTAAAAGATAAACATTAAAGGATTAATAATATTAGCACCGGATGAACTGTCTGCAACCAGAATTAAGAAGACGAAGGAACGGTGATTATTAAAACAATGGTTATTGCACATGAATAATAAAACATCTGTGATGGGACGCACAGATGTTAAATATTTAATAACAGATGTTTGGAATATTTAAATTAGAGGGAAATAGACATTTATATCCGACGTTCTCTATAATACAGGAATGAAAGCACTAATCTTCAGACTTTCAAGTTTTGTTCTCGAATTCTGCAACTTACCGATTAATCAATTGGATGAGTTTACAAATCAAACTAGAGCGAATTAATTTATGAATAAACCAGCTACATCGGATGTTTCTCTGAAACAAGCTTCAAGATTATACGCTGATGTGAATCATGCTGATAAAACAAATTCAACAAAAGAAGAATGGATTTTCCAAAGAATCATAAGATTATATCTTCAATTATCACTGGTAATTACTTAGGTTAATTAAACATCTGATTTTTTCAGCATCGGGTTTATAAGTTCCCTAATTGGTCTTGAATAAAATTTTGCCCTTTTCTTGGAAAAGTATCAACATGAAACTGCTTCCTTTATAAAGCATAATATGTTTTATTTTTATACTCTTCCCCCTATTTTCCCATAAGAATTATTTTATTTATAAACATCTTGTCTGCTGAGTTGGTCATTAACACCTTGCCAACTATTAAAATTGTTTTGTTAAACTTAAGGTGTTGGAACTTGGAAAAATGAAGTAAGCAACCCTTTTGATTTTTAATTGGGTAATTGAGACGTTGATTTCCAAAAGGTACTAAAGGACTTTTTTACGAAATCGATTTTTTTACATATTTATATTCTCATAATTTAGTTTTATCTAAATCCTAAATTTGATTGTATTTAAGGAACACTCATGCCCTTTAATAATGTGATTTATAAATATCATTAATATCTTAAGATACTAATTACACATTTAGTTTCATTTCAAATCATACCAGAACATTTCATTTCATAACTTTAATATGGTTTTATTAACATAGTAAAGAAATAATTCTAGATTTTAATGTGAAATGAATCAAATTAGCTGGTTTAATAATATAATAATGAGAGATTTTCGCGCTTCCTGTAAAGTTCCCCAGAATGGATATAGTACCTTTTGGAAATCAACGTCTCAATTGGTAACAATGGATTCCCAATGAAAGGCTGAATTACCTCTAGGGAATTAAAATGCGAAAAAAAATATATTAATAGTAACTATTATTACACGTATTATTTTTGCATTTTAAATCATAGTTTTAATATTATATTGGTAATAAATATAAATAATATTGAATATAAATAGCATTTTCAGAATTTTGACCAGTATCCAAACCGTCTCATACCAGTGTAGGGCATTATTCGAAAATAATTTTTTATCTTAATAACGAATAACGAATACAAATTTGTTTGTTATTTGTTTTCTTTTGGTCACTTCCAAATGATATATTCGTTATTAGAATAACGAGATCACCTGTAGCAGAGTGGCTAGCATAGCAGCCTTCTATGCCAAAGGTAACGGGTTCAAACCCACAGCTGGTCCTAGGATTTTTTAATGGGAATAAATAATCCTTAGTTATGCCGTCCTTCGGAGGGGACGTAAAAAAGTGGTCCCGAGCCTGTGCGATGTCAGGAACTCGTTAAAGATCCCTATCTAATTAAACCTGGATAGACAAAATTTAGGACTCCCATTGAAGCATCGTCCGATTAGCCACAGTAGCACAAAGTGACGTTAAATAAAGAACGAATACAAATGTGGTTTATTCCTTGTTTATTATCTAAATGAATGTTCATCCCATTGGAAAAAAAAAAAAAAATAGATGGTTTTGTAGAGTCCCAAAGCTCGAGGCTGTATGTCCAAATAGGTCTGACAATAGTGATGTAAATGAGTCTTTCCTAATATACTGGAAGTTTTGAACGTTTGTCTACAAGTGTTTAAGTAATCGATATCTTCGAGCAGTTTCTTGTTGTTTCAGACTTCTGTGAGGATGTTATTTAAATAATAGATAAAAAATGTATTAGTTTCGTTATTTGGTCATTTTATTTGTTATTTAAAATAAATTTTGCCCTACACTGTCTTTTACTTTATTGAATATGAATCCATAGGTATCAATGAAATTTAGGGTTATGCAACTTACAAGTAGTAATAAACATTTCTAACATATTTTTATTATTATATAGCATATTTTAAAAATATTACTAAATCTTCACAAACATTTATCAGTTATTGTAATATTCTGAAGCTATAAATTATATGATAATAATAATAATAGGCTTACCGAACCAGAAGGTTCGATGCCGATACCACCAAACTTCGCCTGCACAGACTCGTCCAATGTTCACCGGTCAAGCCCAAGCCCCCGAGATCAGCCTTAATGCAATCCTCCCATCGACGCTTTGGCCTAACTTTCGGACGCCTACCAGTCGGTTCAGCGAATACCAACTTTCTCGGAATCCGTTCCTCACTAAGCCCAACAACTTTACGCGCCCATTTGAGTCTCCGCGATGCTATCAACTCAATTATATTCACAGGGTACAAACTCCGCAATTCCGCGTTGTGCAACCTTCTAAACTCCCCAGTGGCCTCATCTCTCTTCGGACCAAATATTTTACGCAGCACCTTATTCTCGAAAACCTTAAGCCGTTGTTCATCCTTCAAAGTAAGCGGCCACGTTTCGCATCCGTAAAGAACCGTTGGAAGAATAATAGTTTTATAAGTTCTAACCTTTAAGTTTTTAGACAGAAGCCGCGAGCTAAGCAATTTACCAACCGAATAATAACACGCATTTCCCACCTTTAACCGGGACTTTATTTCTTCCTGGATTTCATTTTTTCTTGTTATCATTGAACCTAAATACTTGAATTTCTCTACGTGTTCAAAAGTATGACCTGAAATATTAATATCATCAAGATCGCCACCATTTCTGCAACTAATCATATATTTCGTCTTATCGGTATTTAATTCGAGACCTATTTGTTTACCGGTTTTTATTAACACACTTGTATTTAGTTGTATAGTTTCTGTGTCTTCACCTAGTAGTACCAAATCATCGGCATACCCCAAAACCGGAATCTTGTCACCCATATGTAAGCCTTTCTCGGTACTCATCACCTTTTCTATAACATATTCTAAGGCTATATTAAACAAAACAGGTGAAAGGGAGTCACCCTGTTTCAAACCCGATCGCACCTTAAATCTCTCGGAGTAATTATGACCGATTCTAACTTTATGAAATGTTTCCGACAAACACATCTCTACTAGGTTTACTAACTTTTTAGGTATCCTCTGTTCAATCATGATGTTATATAGCTTCTGACGGTCTATGGAATCATAAGCCTTTTTAAAATCTATATAAAGTTGATGGACTACACCATTGTATTCCAGTTTCTTCTCTAATATTTGACGTAAGGAAAATATTTGATCAATAGTCGAGCGATTCCGCCTAAAACCACATTGGTAGTCTCCGATAATTTCCTCAGCGTATTCCGTGATTCGGCTAGTTAGTATTGACGAGAATATTTTATAGCATACTGGGAGAAGAGAGATCCCACGATAGTTGTTACAATCCGTCCTCGGTCCTTTTTTGTGAATCGGAATAAGTATTGATTCTTTCCATTCTTCGGGTATTTTTTCATTTTCCCAGATCTTTTTAACTAAAACATGTAATTTGGAAACGCCCGCTTCTCCACACGCTTTGATTAATTCACTCGTGATATTATCATTTCCTGCAGCTTTATACCGTTTTAATTTTCCTATCGCCATTTCAACTTCCTCTTTACTCGGTGCGTCTACCCATGGTTCAGCGCTCTGGTATTCAGAGGGAGGAGATTGATTATTATTTTCCGTATTTAGAATGCCGTCAAAGTGTTGTTTAAATGTATTTAATATCTCAGTCGGATCCGCAATTATGTTGTTATTCGCATCTTTAACCCCATTCAATACAGGTTCAAATCTTTTACGCGATTTGTTTATACCTTTGTACATCTCTCTTACGTTATTTTCGCTTCTGTGTTTTTCTATTTCTATTATTTTGCCTTTAAGATACTCTCTTTTCTTATTTTTTAAGAATTTTGAAGTTTCGTTTTTTACTAACCGAAAGTAAGCCACATTATTATCGCTTGGATTATTTAAGGAATTCAGTTTAGCGGTTTTTCTTTTTTCACACATATTTTGACAATCCCTGTCGAACCAAGGTTTGTTCTTTTTATTTTCGATTTTCCCAAGACATAAGTTACCGACCTCTTTAATATTATCCCTGATCCCTTCCCACAATTTGTTTACATCTTCGTTTTCCTCGTCTGAAGATTCCAAAGCATCGAACCTATTTTTTACTTCTATCGCGAATTGTTTTCTAATTTCGGGGTTGTTCAATTTAACAACATCAAAATTCTCGGGATGAATATAGTTCGGTGTTCTCTTTTTGTATTTAGTTTTTGTCGAAGTTTCGCGATTACTAATTCATGATCAGATCCGCATTCTGCACCACGATACGATCTCACGTTAATTATGCTACTTTGCCATCTGTTTTGTACTAAAATATGATCTATTTGATTACGAGTATGTCCATCCGGCGATGTCCACGTATACTTATGAATTTCCTTATGTTTAAACGTAGTACTTTTGATTATTAGGTTTTTCGAAATGGCAAAATTTATTAGTCGGGTCCCATTATCATTACTATATTCGTGCAAACTTTCTTTACCGATTGTAGGACGATATACTTCTTCCCTTCCAACCTTTGCGTTTGCGTCACCATATAAATTATATGGTACCGTCCATATAAATTATATGGAATATATAAAAATAATTTAAACATTTTATAAAAACAAATGTAGTTCTCCTTTATCTCAGCATCAATACCAATCGGGAGTATTCAGAGAAATTTCGGGATCCCTCATAACAGATTGGATTTGAACATACATACATACATTGAGTATACATATTTTACCATTTTCTTTCTTTTTAAAGACACTTAGTCCATATATATCTTTTGGTCCATCTTGAAGCATTAGTATATTTCTTGTTAGTTAATCAGCGGGTCATTGAGTTGTAGAGAGGGCTTTGAAATTGAATTTACATACTATAGTAAGTGGGAATTAAGAAGTATCATTCATACAGGTCATGTCTAAAATTTATACTCCACATTTAATTTGGTTTTATATGCAGATGAAATCAAGGATTCTCTTCTCTTGTTTCTTCTTAAATTTTGCTACAATTTGAAACAAACAATACAAGTATTTTTCTCTATGATACACATTTAAAGCCAAAACTACCATTCTTTCCATATCCTGTCTGAAATCTGATGAAATTCCTTTCCAAACTGTCTAGGTTAGTCCTCTTACATTTCTATCTAACAGATTTTGAAGCAATCTGGTAAATCAGAACCGCAGTTTTCAGAACACCAATAAAATACACTGTCCATTTTTTACACATCAAACTTTTTTTTTTTTTTTTCTCCCTATCTAGCCATTAATGGCACAGAGGAGGAGGGAGCAGAGGGGTGGTGCACTAGGTGTACGCATGCCTATGCTCCCAATAGCCGATTATTTAATCACAGCGTTTATGAATTGTTATTTGTACAGAATATGATGCGCCTGATGCACAGGTGTGTATCTTAGAGCTGCCCTAAATTAAAGTGAGTCGGGCCAACCATCTCCTTCCACGCATAGACGAATTCCTTGAAGGAGGAGAAGTTCTCTTCCTCCAATAGGTGCGGAAGGTCAGTCTCTGCGAGCATGTAGATCCCGGTGTTTTTTAATAACCTGGTGCGGTGCCGCTCCATGGAAGTGCAGGACAACATGTTCGGCTGTCTCAGGGACTCCACAGGTAGGGCACGGGGGTCTATATCCTTCCCATGATCATGAAGTTTCCTCCGAAACCCTCCTCTGTTAATATTTGTGAGACCCAGTAGTCCGGGAGGACTCACTTGGCCTTTAATTTTGATTGCACGACGGGGAAGAACTTTCTCAGTGTGGAACACTTCTGGCTTGCCGCCCACCGCCCATTCCACTCTTCTATAAGGTCCTCCCGAAGTAGCTTCTTCCACAGATTCGGAGTCTCACCTATTCTTCCGCAGAGTCCCTCCGGAAGTTCCTCCAGCCCCTGCCTCTTACATTCGTATCTCAATAAGTCTTCCTTGAAGATGAGGTCAAGGGGCATCGCTCTGGCCAGCACCTGCAATGCCTCGTGCAACACCGTTCTGTAAGCCTTCGTGACCCTCAGCAGAGCCAGTCTATGAATAGTGGCCAGTCTTCTCTTCTTCTCTTGGTGAGGTTACGACTCCAGGCGGGAGATGCATACCTCAGGATGCCCAAGACCACTCCTCTGTAAATGCTCATGGTTGCAGGGTACCTGAGGCCCCAAAATGTATTACACACCAAACCAAACTTAAATAAGTTGAATTCACTACTAATGGTAATATTTTTCAGAAGTCTTGTTTTCCAGTATACTTAATATAAAAATGAGTTTATAAAACAAAAAAATAATAATTATAAAATGAAAATAAATTAATCAAATATAATTTACTTTAATTGTAAGAATCACAACATTTATAGAACATGAAAACAAGAAGCTTCCAAATAAACAAATAAAAATCCCTTCCCTAGTGATGGAAGAATATTTTACCATAGATAGAATATAAGAAGAAGTTGGTTGGTGGAGCATTCTTTGAAACACTTTGATTATACTTATTACTAAGGTTACTACCTTAATTAACAGTGAAAAAGTTTTAGCCCAGATTTCAGGCCTCTTCAGGAATATGAAAAACATTAAAAAACAACCAGTTTTTAAAACGATATATTAAGAAAAATGTGTATAGTAATTAATATGACAGTATAAAGAAAAATGATGTATAGTAAGTAATATAATATATAAATTAATATAATAATTTAATTTTTTTATATATTTGTATTTAATTGCAATTTATTTGAGTGAATAAATTTATTTTTAGGTTTTTTTTTTAACAAAACAAAAAAAAAAAAAAAAATGATCCGTATTTTACACTCAACAATCCTTTTATTTTTTCTCTCCTAAGTTTCAATTTATCAACAAACTGACAAGGCTGGTTAAAACCTTTACCACTACAACCCATCAAGGGTCTTGAGCTCAGTATATATTCATACCTCTGTACATATTCATACCCACTTATGGGCTGAGTGTGCCCCAGGGGGGTCTTCATATCTTACGGTTCCCACCCGACTGAATTAACAGAATAAATAATATTCTGCCCAAGCCGGGATACGAACCCAGGACTGGTTTTCACCCCTAAAGTATATTTTATTATAATATGAAAATAAATAATATATATATATATATATATATATATATATATATATATATATATATGTTTTTAAATATGCAATATCAAAGGACAGATTGAAGTAGAATTCTTGAAAATGGCCAAAGTCTGAAACATAGGAGAGAAAAAATAAAATAAAAGGACTGTTGCGTGAAAAATATGGATCATTCTTTTAATTAAAAAAAAACCTAATAATAATTTGAATAAACTTAAAAAAGATAATTTTAATTCAAAATAATATAATATAAGCGAGTACCTAGCCATAGACACCGGGTGCACCAAGTTTGAAAGGGCTAATCACTCCTGCAGAAGTATTTACTCGTCCAAATGCCTCTCCATAAGTCTCTAATTAATGAATAAAACGAAAAAAGATGGTAATAAAACCATCTGTCCAGTATGCTTTGGAGTGCCTTATAATGGACAGGAAGGGCCAACTCAGAAAGCTGGAGATCAAGGAGAGGAAAATCCTAAGAAGCTTCCTGGGACCAGTCAAGAAAGAGGATGACATTTACAGGATACAGCACAATGATGAGCTGTGTAAATCCCAGGATATTGTGACATGTAAATTGTAAGTGAAATTTATAACTTCTTTATTGTATTAATCTTTAATTCACATGAGTTTTAGTCTTACCTTTAATCAGATTTTGAGGTCTGTAGAATTTGCTTTATCACATTTCTGCTCTTAATTTCTCCTAACTTATCATTGTATTCTGTCTTAATCTTTCATTTCCATAGCACGTTTGAGCTGCTAACAAAGCATTCATTTAAAAATAATTAATACAAAATAAAATGATAGATTAGGAAATAAGGAGCAGAAGTGTGGTACAGCACTAAAGACAATAAATCTGATGTTCGTGTAAGATTCCGAAACATCATGAGAACCAGGGACTAATAAAAACTTATTAGTTTCTTCAACATGCTTTTCCTTTATTCATTTAATGTCACCTTGTACTACTGTGTCTAACAGGTGATGCTAAAATGGGGTTCTTAAATTTTGCTTATCCAGGTTTAATCAGGATAGGGATCTTTAACAAGTATATTTTACCCCATTTAAAAAAACCTTCAGTCAGGTAGGAACCCACAACCTTGGGCATAAAAGGCTGCTATGCTATTAAACTAAAAGAAAAAGTGCAAACATATTTTTTAATGTAATTTTTTTTTTAAGATAAGAACCTTAATATATATGTATAATATACCATTGGAAAGCTAAACATTTTAGAAAAAAAAATCCGGTACGCCCAACACACAACTTTCACTTACCTCCGTTGTTAAAATCAGTTTAAGAGTTTTTTAAATGCATTTACCCATGAACCCTACTTACTGGCCTACATCTCTCAAAAAACGTCCGGATATCCTTGATATATTTGTCACCTCACAGCTTTCCTCCTCGCAAACAATAGTTAAATCCTTGAACGACCTCTCATCAGACCACAGTCCAGTTTTGCTTTCCTTGCATTCGAACTTTATTCCTATCCCAAGCCCTCCTAAACTGATCATTGGACGAGTGAACTGGGACGGATTTCGAACAGACTTGGAAACCAGATTAGACTTAACTATTCCATTAAAAACTAAAACAGACGTTGACAGTGCCGTAGATAAACTTACAGACTCAATACGTACCAGTATTTTCGATAACACTACAAATACTAACGCCAACATCAACAACCCACAACAAACAAACCTGCCACAGCACATTCGTATCTTGCTAAGAGAAAAACGTAAAGCAAGATCGAAGTGGCATAGGACTAGATACCCAGGAGACAAAACATACTATACCAAACTGACGAACAAACTAAAAATAGAAATCAAGAATTTCAAGATTCAAAACTTACTGAGTATGACTGAAAAACTTACTACTACCGACAAATCACTATGGACTACTACTAAGAAACTGTTAAACTTCAAATACTTTAATCACCCTCTCCTTAATGAATCTCAATCCTGGACTAGAACCGATGAAGAGAAATCCCAAACATTCGCTCAGCATCTTTTTAAAACCTACAATCCGCATCCTGACATCCTTAACCAGCATCACCTGGAATGCATTGAAACAGAACTGGATGTTCCACTACAGCTGACCCTTCCTCCTAAAGCATTTCATCCGTCAGAAATCTTAAACTTAATCCATAGATTACCTTCCCGAAAAGCTCCTGGAAACGATCTAATCACTGCCCATATCTTAAAACAACTTCCTAGAAAAGCCATCCTGTTCCTCAGATATATTTATAATGCTACACTCCGTACTACCTATTTTCCTGATTCCTGGAAATTATCTATCGTTAAAATGATCCCTAAACCCAAAAAACCGCTAGAACTTCCTTCTTCCTACCGTCCTATCTCTCTTTTACCTATTATGGGTAAAATCCTGGAAAGACTCATCCTTAAACGTCTTTATCCAATCCTGGAACTTAATCACATAATCCCAAACCTCCAGTTTGGGTTCCGAGCATCCCACTCCACCATCCAGCAGTGCCATCGCGTGGTGGATGTAGTCTCTTCTGCATTGGAGCGCGGATTGTACTGCACGGGAGTCTTTCTCGACGTGGAACAGGCCTTTGACCGAGTCTGGCACCCGGGACTGCTGTACAAACTCCGTAAATTCCTCCATCCAACATACTTCATCATCCTCCAGTCCTACCTCTCTGATAGAACCTTTAAAATCAACCACAATAGTTCCTATTCATCCACTTTTACTCAGTCTGCTGGTGTTCCTCAAGGCAGTATCCTAGGACCCATTCTCTACACAGTCTATACAGCTGATATCCCAACCCATCCTAACACATTCCTTTCTACCTATGCCGATGACACTTGCGTGCTATCAGTTAATAACGATCCTAGTATTGCCTCTCAAAACCTCCAATCCCACATCAGAGACCTTGAGGTATGGTGTCAGAATTGGAGAATTAAAATCAACTCCAATAAATCCCACCAGATTACTTTTACCCTTCGTCGTAAACCTATGACATCCTGCCCTACAGTGTCCTTTAATGATATTCCGCATGTCCCTGTTGAACAGATCCGTTATTTAGGCCTCCTGCTTGACAAACGTCTTACATGGAATCCGCATACAAGACTGAAAAGACAAGAGACTGCTCGCCGATTTCGGTTACTTCAACATTTACTTGACAGACGCTCTAACCTTTCTCTTTACTACAAAAGACTAATTTACATGACAATCATAAGGCCTATCTGGACTTACGGAGTTGAGCTTTGGGGCTCTACTAAACCATCAAACTCTTCCCGTATCCAATCCTTACAATCCAAAATCCTTCGCAAAATCCTTAACGCTCCTTACTTTGTCACCAACAAAATCATCCACAAAGACCTTAATGTTCCATATGTTGCTGATTTGGCCTGTACCAGGTATCACTCCTTCCATGAAAAACTCCACTCCCACTCTAATCCACTAGTTTCAATCCTTGCTTCCACTTCAATTCCTGACAATCCGCCGAGGCGTCTGAAAAGAAGATGGCCTCGAGACCTTCTTGTGTAGATTCACTACTAGAGTGCTGCCAATGGGCAGTTTCTCTTCATGTTTTTTTTCATGTGTATTATCATTGTAGCCGATTTACTTGATGTATGAACATACAGTTGTAAATTTCAATAAATGAATTAAAAAAAAAAAAATGCATTTAAAGATACAAATAAATTGCTAAAGAATTAATTATTTTTAATTTCAATAGAAGCATGCATTTTATTAAAATCAATTATATTTTTATCTATCACAATCACTTAGTTTTATTGGCTTTTCATAACTCTCCATTAACCTTTAAAATTCTGTGTATTAGATAATATTTTTAGCTATCCAACGGTATATTATACTTCTATTTTACTATTCTTGTGTTCAAAAATTGCATAAAAAAATATGTTTGCACTTTTCTCCTTTAGTTGTTTATCAAATTAGCTCAAATTGCATATTTACCCATTATTTATCAATGCTAATAAGATGATGTTCAACATTTTTTTAAATCTACAATATTAAAGGTACTTTAGAGAAAGAAAATTTTAAATATCGGAATTTAAGCCCTGTCAGACTATTTCAATCAGAATGAAACCTACATCTTATTTAAGTCCATTCAATTTTACATTGATATATATTGAGTTTAATCAAAATCGTAAGGTTCGTTTTTGAGAAAATCGTAAAAAGGTGCAAAATGCATAGTATAAAGTAGATCTTCTGGTCAGCTGATTTTGATGAAGATTCTGTAACATCTTGGACGTATAGTTGTCTTAAATATAAAATTTCAGCTTCATAGGACTTTTTATTTTCGCCCGGGAGTTACCACACACACACAGACTTTTTTTGCTGAATTTGGTCATTTGGACTCAGGAGATCCTAAAACGTGAATTTCCGTTGAAAACTCAAATTCAAAAATTTTCGCAATCGCAATACTTTCCCTTACTATATATTTCATACATAGGTAAGTGTAAGTAATGATATCTTCTACACAAACTTGTAAAATGTAATAGAGAGTAATAAAAAGCAGAGAAAATTAACTAAATGTTTTATTTTAGATAATAATATAATGCATTATTTAATAAAACACATTTTTATTTCTTCTTATTAATTCTTAAATTGATTTTAACTACAGAGGTAAGTGAAAGTCGTGTGTTGCGTGCACCATATTTTTTTTTTTTTTTTTTTGTACAATTGTAAGCTTTATTAAATATGACAGATCTTCTTCATAGTCTTTTAATTTCACAGTTTTTGACACTATTATAAAGAAAGTTAAGGAAATGACAGAAGCTGAAGGATTCAACATGAAAAGAGCAAAGAAGGATGAGTATAAAGAACCACAGCTAAAGTTGGTGCTGTTGCCCAAATTTCAGCCAATATAGGTTTTATACTAAATACTGTACATTATAATATTGATTCAAATATTACCCTATCTGATATTGCTGAAATTTAAATAAGTTGGTAAGTAAAAGTTGTGTGATATTCGCATCAGGCTGTTTAATCTAAGTATACTGTTATATTAAACAGATCAATGCAGACTCATTTTGGAAAAACTTAAAAATAATTTCATACCATTTTGTTTCCAGATTCCAGAGCTGACAGATGCATTTGAAAACTTCTCTTTCGGACTGGGGTCTTAATACATGTTAATGTTATCTCTTTAAATCATTTGATCAAACATCTATGATATGATGGATATATTTATTTCATAAACAGTTTAGTTATGACATAGAATGTACAGTGAATCAGAGTGATAGTTGCTATTTTTATAGTATAATGACAGAATCTAGAAGCCAAAGGTTGTGAGTTCAAATCCCAGTTCTGCCTGGATTTTTGGGAAGCATATAATTAAGGGTATTCATTCTTAACAATTCCTCGCATATATGAGGCCCATAAGGCAACTGGTGACAACTCAAAAAAATAGTCGTAAGGAGTGATGACCCTGCGTATATTGCACTGAATACACCACCTGCCCTCCTTCAATCACAACGAAGACAGCACCTACCATGTCTTAGTCCTTATAAGAATTTTTTCTTTAAATTAGTGGATCGGAAAGTCTGTAAGATTTTTGTTTAGTGATGTAATTTCGAATTTCTTTAAAATTTCATCAGAAAGTATGGAAATAGATGTAATATTCGCGAGGACGCAAGATGGGTCATATGAAATGGTTTTGTATCCTTTAATGATTTTGATAGGTAACATTCTTTGAACGGATTCCAGTTTTTTCAAGTTTTTTTTCGGCCAAACTTCTATTGCTTATGTCATAGTTGGTTGATTGGCAGCTTTATATATTATTGATAGTACTTCCGAATTTAAACCCTGAGCCAGAGGTTCGGAGTTCGAGAGCCCATGGTCATCGCTCATCGCTCATCGTGATGTGGTCTCCAGAGAGTCTACACTGCATGCTTAAGGACCTACTTGGTCTGTCATGCCAACAGAAAAAAAAAATTAAAATATAGTTACTTTTGAGATTAGGTTATTAGAACGGTCAATCAAGCTTTCACCATTATCAAAAAGGTTATTCATTTTATGGAAGTGTAAAGAAGAATTGTGTACTTGTACAGACAAATTTTTCTGAAATAGAACACACCAATAATTATCATTAAGTAATCAAACCTCCTTATTTTAATTTATTTTATAGCATACACCAAGAGGCCACGGCCCAATTACAGGTGCTAAATAGATACTTATTTAGATAGCCATACTAATTCTATAAAAAAAAAATGTTGAGTCATTGTAATCGGTCCAATTTTAGTTTTCTTGGATGTTACTGTAATGTAATGATTAGTATTGTAAGATGTAATGATTAGTAATTCACAAAATCAGTTGCAAAAAGAAATGCTGCTTGATTACTGATTAACCCTTTTTGATGTGATACAGATGTCAGAAGTAGATAATTCTAGTAATAAAATAGTATATAATTTGTTTATTTCTTTATGTTAGATTTGTTAGATCAAATATACCTTTTCACTTTTAAGATAATTAATTATGCACAACTCATGGTATAAATTAACATAAAATTTAACCAAGATTTTTTTAGAGGAAACCTCCTTAAAAGATTTAATAATGATGTAGCAATGGCTTTAAAGTCTAATTTATTAATTTTTTCTGGGAATTTCAGCTCTCAAATATTGGAATAATAACCCCCCAAAAAAAGTATATGATACGATTCAAATAAGAATTTTCATATAGGGGAGAAGTTGATAACGGGTACAGTCAAATAAATACTTAATTAAGTAGAAAACTTAATTTATTTGTGCCTATGTTTTGTCCTGAATTTCAGGCCTTCTTCAGGGCGATTGAAGGAGGAATACCACAAAAATTACTAATTGTTATGATCTCCCTCCTTCAATCGCCCTGAAGAAGGCCTGAAATTCAGGCCGAAACGTAGGCAAAAATAAATTAAATTTTCTACTTAATTAAATGTTTATTTGACTGCAACTGTTATCAACTTCTCTATATATACACATAGTCAAGCATTCTCACTTTACTAAGACTTTTTATAAATTCATCGCCAACCAACTATTAAATAAATATATTATCAACATAAGTATATGTTTCATTCAACTGTGATTACTTTTTTAATACCTTGAAGCAGTTTTTTATCTAATAAATTTAATTATGATCATAACATTAATTCAAGACAAGAAAACCTCCTCATTTCATTCAAATGGATAATGGAGAGGTAAGGAAGACAGTTCATGTTAGAAATAAATAATATTTTTGGAAATAATGAACGACAATTAAAAATTTTCAAAAAGAAGTAGATCATTCTAGAATACTAGTTAATGGTTTAAGGTAAGTATAAAGATTAAAAGATATTTATTATTTTTGAAGGATTGAGATAAAAGGAACCAAGGACACAGTGTTACGGCCAAAAGGCTTTACAAGTCTTCAAAATTGAATCTTATTAAACAAATATTTAGTTTGTCTCTTTAAATTTTATACTCAATACACAATACACAAGACAAACAGGGATCACCTGTAGCAGGGTGGCTAGCATAACAGCCTTCTATGGAAAAGGAAATAGGTTCAAACCCGCAGGTGGTCCTAGGCTTTTTTAATAGGAGTAAAAAATCCTTAGTCATGCTGTCCTTTGGAGGGAACGTAAAAAAAATGGTCCTGAGCCTGTGCGATGTCAGGCACTCATTAAAGATCCCTATCCTAATTATACCTGGATAGGCAAGCTTTAGGACTCCCACTGTGGCAAAGTCCGAACAGCTTCAGTAGCATAAAGTGACGTTAAATAAATAAACAATAAGCACAAGACAAACATAATGTGAGGGGCTGATACTATAAATAGGGACACTACAAGCAAGTGAGTTTTTGAGGATAATGAAAATAACAAATAATGAAAAATTGAGGAAGAGATTAAGGATCAGACAAATTTAAGAGGCAACCATTTCCAGAACTAGTAAAATCTTAAGTAGTATGTTAGATTTTTGGAATATAGGTAATAAGATCTCTAAACAACACAAGGTTTGCATTTTGTTAATAGAGAAAATTCACATTTTTACAAAACAAAAATAATTTATATTTTTGACCCGAAGAAAAAGGTTTAGCAAGAGGAAGCCTCTTCGAAACCAAATGGATAAGGACAGATGTGATTCTAGGAATAAAATTGATATTGATATTGATATTGATAATAAAGTACAAAATTGATATTTGAAATAAGGGCTATGGGCCAGGAGAGAAGAAAAATCATACTTGGTTGGTTGTACAGGACTGATATATTTCTCGCATAACAACCACAAAATTTAATTTTACAGAAATGTCTTATAATCTACATCCAAAATAGTTCTAATAGCATGTATTAGTAAAATGAGGAAAGTACCATTAGGACAAGATTTGAATTTCTTTTCAGTTAAATAAGTTTTAATAAATGTATCAGATTTGAAAACTGCTTTAAAGTATTTTTAAAAAATAATCATTATCATAAATAACAAACTTATATTGATAGTATATTAGATTTAATAAAGGGAGCTTCCAAAATTCTATTAAAATATTAAATCCATTAAAAAAAAACCTGCATCTCTACAACCAGGGTAGTAGGCTCAGTACATGTAAATATTCGTACTGTTTCTAGGCCAACGGCCATGTAGTGAGGTGATTAAGCCAAGATCACACTCAGCTGTCAGGTTTTTCCCCAATTTTAGGTTAGCCACTTTATAGAGGGTGGATCTGCCACAGGAGGATCTCTAAACCCTAGGGTAAGAATTGTCAGAATAAATAATATTCTGCCACAGCTGAGATTCTAATCCACAATCCACTAGACTAGTGCTCTATCCACTAGACCACGCCACACCCCCATTAAATTCATAATATGTGTCAAATTTCGCCGAGTTACTTATGTAATAATCAATAAAATCTCCCAATATTTAAATAGAATTTTGGATGCTTCAATGCTACATCATAATGAAATCTTTAAATAAAACATATTGAGGTTTTTTTGTTTTTGTTTTTTAGCTTTACATACAACAACACAACACTACAAATTGATAAAATCATCTGTCGTGTGGAACTCCTTTCATGTATGTGATAACCTTTTTGAATATAGCGACAGCTTGAGTTATGTCATCATCGTTAACAATTAGAGGAGGCGTAAATCGGATGAAATTGTCACGGCAGGGCCATACAAGGAGACCACAGTCACGAAGATAGTCGGCAACGTCACAAGGACATCCGATTCCTTAAAAAAAAAAAAAAAAAAATCATCCTTCCTTTAAAAATACTTAAAATTTGTATTAATTGAATAAGAATTTTGTTTTCAAGCTCTTTAATAAATATAACAAATTCTTCAATGAGTATAATAATATATAGTGCTTAAGATAAATTATATACATATGTTACTTTTTATCCCAGCTGATTTTTTAAGAGAATTGGTGAGTCTCTGAATAAGATGTTTGAAACTTGCAAGAGTTGTCTTCCACCAAGTTCCACTAGGTTTTCACAGAATAAAGCCACACGGCGTTTCCTAGCTGTCCAGCCTGTAAGCCCTGATGAAGACCCTTAACGTGGGTCGAAACGTTGGTTTTATAAATAGTTTTGTCCCTATTTAGCAATCATTTTGAACGCCGCCCAACCATCTCATCTCATCCTTAACAATAGAAATTTTCTGAAGGAATTAGTCCGGGTGGCGGTCATTAAATGAAACAACTTAATAGTTTCAACTATTTTATTGTTTGCCAACGTTTCGACCCCCATTGTGGGTCATCATCAGGGCGTCTGGTAGGTGAGTGGAAACTAGCGATTCCCCCAAAACAGACAAACTTTTAACAATCTCTGCAACCTTCACAAACGACCGGCCAAAAAAACGGAACAAAGAATTTTTTTATTAAAATGTCGAACCCATTCTGTTTTTCCAAAATTTATTGAGAACTGCATTAGTCAAGTCCCTTTGTCAAACTCCCTTACTTCTAAATTGACTCACTCATTGGAAAAATACAAGAGAACGTTACTTAACTTAAAAATTAGGGAAACCATACAACAAATAGACCTCATCAACGACAATATCCGCTCCTTAAATTCCTCTTTACATCCTATTATAGGCGACCACAACATGGACAAACTGACTACAAGTATTCAAACCATTTTTGCATTCACTAAAAAACAGACAAAATTTTCCCTCGTTAAAAAATTTAAAACTATTTATGAAAAGAGCATCAATAAAAAACCGTATCCCAAAGGCTCGGATGATTGGATCAAAAATATTTCCTCTACCTCCGTTCCCACTAATGTTAATAATATTTTAAGCTTAGGTCCCAATTTTTCTACCCCTTCTTCTAACCCTTCTAAAATGATTCCTCAACTTATAACAGATCTAGAATATATTTATAAAGACGACATTTTCAAAATAACTGACGAAGACAAAGAAATTTCCCGGTTGCGGATTAGCAACATGATTTCCAACCACCTCCAACACCCCAAACCTCTTTCGTCACTTTCCCCTCTCTTCTTCAAAGATCTTTCCTTAAACCCGCTCATTCCTCAAATCAAACGACCAAATTATAGTAACCAAAGCCGAGCTAGTTTCCACTCACCTACCAGACGCCCTGATGATGACCCACAATGGGGGTCGAAACGTTGGCAAACAATAAAATAGTTGAAACTATTAAGTTGTTTCATTTAATGACCGCCACCCGGACTAATTCCTTCAGTAATTCTCAACGGTCAACTAATTATATCCACAATAGAAATTTTCATATGGGCAGAAAAATTTAATGATGTTCCTCTTTGGCCATTAATAAAAAAAGCCCATCACATCTTCTATAATATAACAATTTGTTACATCGTAAAGTATGTGTGAGTTTTGAAAAGTTCTAGAGCAAAGAAGTGTCCCATCATTTCTGTGAACATACTCTTGCTTTTGGAAAATACCATTCCTGATTTTGAAAACGCTTTTTTAATTTTTTTTTACAACTGTATTGATTAATACATGTAGTAAATTAGCTGTTAGATAAAAGACATGAAGAGAACTGCCCATTGGCAGCACTCCAATAGGTAATCTAAACTAGAAAGTCTCGGGGCCATCTTCTTTTCAGACGCCTCGGAGGATTGTCAGTAATGGAAGAGGAAGCTAGGATTGAAACTAGTAGGTTAGAGTGGGAGTGGAGTTTGTCATGAAAGGGTTGAAACCTGACTCGGGCCAAATTATCTACATAGAGAATATTAAGGTCTTTATGGATGAGCTTATTTGTGACAAAGTAAGGAGTGTTGAGGATTTTTCAAAGGATTTTGGATTGTAAGGATTGAAGATGGGAAGAATTTGATGGTTTAGTGGAGCCCCAAAGCTCAATTCCGTAAGTCCTGATAGGTCTTATGATGGTCATGCATAGGAGTCTTTTTTAGTTAAGTGGAAGGTTGAGGGTCTGTCTAGTAAGTGCTGAAGTAACCGAAAGCGGCGAGCAGTTTCTTGTCATTTCAGTCTAGTGTGGGGATTCCATTTTAGACGTTTGTCAAGTAGAAGTCCTAGGTAACGGATCTGTTCAACTGGAACAAGGAGAATATTATTAAAGGATACTGTAGGGCAGGATGTCATAGGTTTACGACGAAGGGTTAAGGTTGTTTGGTGAGATTTGTTGGAATTTATTTTAATTCTCCAACTCTGACATGATACCTCAAGATCTCAGAGGTGGGATTGGAGAGTTTGAGAGGCAATAGTTGGATCGTTATTGACTGATCACACAAGTGTCATCAGCATAGGTAGAAAGGAAGATGTTAGGGTGGGTTGGGATATCAGCTGTATAAACTGTGTAAAGAATTGGTCCAAGGATACTGCCTTGAGGATTTTGAAATGTGAAGCTAACTTTCACACAGTTCCTTTATCGACCATTCTCACCACAAATAATGATGGATTCTTACAACCTTCCAACACTGACAAGGAGAGGATTCCAAATGTGTCTCACCGATTTTGAAGAATTTGTTTTAGGTAAAAATAGACAGTAAACCATTAGACTCTGCAAAATATTAGAGGCTAATACCACCCAAGAGTTGTCTAAAAAAAAATCAGAAAGTTTGTGTGAAAAAACGCATTTTATTCAATATCACTAGTTCTAGTGAAGGTAGAAAAATAAGTTTGGATTCAAAATTACCTTATTTCAAAACAGAATAATTTAAAAAAATAATTCATTGATACATTTAAGTCTTACGCTTGGTAATAACCCTAAAAATAGAAATAATCTTGTCAGAACAGTAATTTAATAAGGTTTCTTAAAAAATTATGTTCCTCACTCAGAAAAAAGCAATCTTAATCTGAGCACTTTTACTGGATAGGGGCTTAAGAAAAAAAATATAAATACTAAATATAGTGGCTGGATGTGCCCTGAGAGGTTTTCCTGAAACCAAGATCAAGGGATGTAACACAAAAAATAATTATCTGAACTCAAAACCACATTATAACTGAACTCAATTATAATAAACTATAATTTCAAAATATTATGAAGGTATATGGTTGACTTTTAACAGACTTTAAAAATCAAGATTGATTTCTGATTATAAATTTGTATAACTATAAAACATATACAGACCCAGGCTGCAGTTGTCGGATTGTGCCGCAGCGGATTTAAGCACCCAATGGAGTAAGGAATTAGGTGGCATAAGCTCAAGATAGGAATGTTTCGTGATTCCTGGTGGAGGAAGCCAAGACTCTCTTGTGGGTTACAGAGCTAAATTAATATTAATAATATGCAAATAAGATAGAATATAGTAGGACTGACTTTGTATATTTGAGGTTGACTGCATAATAGTAATAAAAGTTCTAAGAAATAAATCAGGAGTGCTAATGAAATATAAAATCCAGTGGGATTTTGAAAATGATTAACATAATAATATGCAATTCGTTGATATAATTAATTATTAAAAAACAAAATAAAATGATGCAAGAAATGAAAGTTAGAGGAAAATAGGTTTCAAGGAGGATTTTGGGTTCAGTAAAAGAAAATGGTGAATATAGGGATGGCAATTCGATAAATTGTACATAGATATGGAAAAGATAACTGGCAACATTCAAAAGAGAAGGATTTCTTATTTATTTTTTTTTTTTTGGTACACCCTACTAATGAACCCACCAATATTAACTAGGAGAATATTTATTAACTTAAAAGGGGAAAAGATTAAAGGAGCTTGATTCATGGAAGAAGAGAAGGCTTTTTGAGAAGAGGTGATTGCGTGGAATTTTATTAAATATCTCAAGCCTCTTAAGATGAAACTAAAAGCAATAAACAGTTTACAGGACAGAAAAGTCTTGGTTTGGAATGAGGACCTGAAACAGGAGCGATACTCTGGGCCAACAAGAGCAGAGGAACGCAGTTGAAATAGTATGGTCCCAAATCCTTTTTGGCAGTGGCAAAAAAGGAAAACAAAATGATAAATTATAGTTATGATGGATATGGTCACTGATTTTTATGGTAAAAGTCTGGTGCGCGCAACACACGACTTTCACTTACCTCTGTTATTAATATCAATTTAAGAATTTTTAAACAAATTTAGAAACAAAAATAAATTGTTAAAGAATTATTTACATTTGATTTTTATAGAAAGATTGTTTTATTAAATCAATCTATTATATTATTACACATCACTCCGTGTTAGAACTGTGATGGAGCATCCAGCGATGACAGCACCATCCAGTGACTGAGCAGTGAAACAATTCCATTAAAAAAATATTGTTTTCAGTTTTCTCCTTTAGTTATATATCAAATGTGTTCAACATATATATTTACCTGTTTTTTATCAATGGTAATAAGATGATATGGTTATTTTTATAGTATATACAAAATTAAAGGTACTTTAGAGGAAGAAAATTTAAAATATCTGCATTTAAGCCCCATCAGATTATTTCAATCAGAATGAAACCTACATTATATTAAAGCCCACTAAATTTTACATCGATATAGCGAGTTTAATCAAAATCGTTAGACCGTTTTTGAGGAAATCGTAAAATGGTGCTAAATCCATAGAATTAAGTAGGACTTCCGGTCAGCCGATTTTGGTGAAAAAGTTGCTACAACATCTCGGGCATATAGTAGTCTTAAATATGAAATTTCAGTTCCATACAACTTTTCGTTTTTGCGCTGGACTTACCACACACACACACTCACACGGACGGACTCACAGACACACAGACCTTTTTGCGGTACTTGGTCATTTGGACTCAGGGATCCTAAAACGTATATTTCCGTTGAAAACTGAAATTCGAAACAAGAAAGAAAATACAAACAAATGTAACAATTATAGGTCTATCTGTTTATCCCCAGTGGTATACAATCTTCACACATCCATACTAGAGCGAAGGCTTAAGCATGTATAGGATCTATACTTGAGGACAAACAGGCAGCATTTAGGCCAAACAGGCAAACCCAGGATCACATATTTTCCATTGGATGCATATGCATAATGGAGAAAACCTGGGATAGAAATGGAAACATGTTCATGGCGTTTCTAGACATAAAAGCTACATTCGACTTAGCCCCAAGCCAGAAAATAAGATTGATCCCAGAGACCTCATAAATGTTGTTAAATCAGTCTATCAGAGCCCGAAAGGAATTTTCAGGAGAAATGGGATTGAATATAGTGCTTTTGCCATGTTATAAGAAGTAAAGTAGAGAGACTGATTAGGTCCATTGTTATTCATAAATTTCATGGACAAAATACATAAAATTTCCAAAAGGAGAGCTGCCTGAAGCATATAAGCTGCCTGATTATGGAATATAAAACATATCCAAATCCAAACTCTGCTGTACGCAGATGATATTGTCTTAGAGGTTGATTCGTACCAGAAACTGCAGCAAGCAATGGCAAAAGGAATTGGAAACAAAAAACCTCCCCATAAATAGAAATAAAAAAAGTAAAGTACAACATGTGGGAAGGGTGTCTAAGGAAATCAGTATAATATGTAATGGCCAGCCTTTTGGATAAATTGATGATTATGCATACCTGGGTATTATATTAGGCAGGAATGGGAAAGTTGAAGAAAATGTCAATAACAAGCTGTAACTCCATTGTGAATAGAAGTGAAGTTGGAAGGGGTGTTTAATTAAGGACATACAAAGTAGTGTACCTTCCAACTTCACTAAATGGTAATAAAAGCTGGGTGATAATAGATAAACATAAAAAGAGAATAACAACTGCTCTGAAGAGTTGTAGAAAAAATAAGAAGTGATAACATATTCAACAATAGAAGAGTCAACAATTCAATAGAGCCACAGGGACAAACACTAGATAATAGAAGCTTATGCGGCTTGTTCATGTCTAAATAAACCATTGTTCTGAAGGAATTTCCAATTTACAATTGGGATGGATAGACTAAAACAAATACCCATAGATATTAAAATTATAGAAATAAGATAGAAGAAAATGAATATGAACTGGACCGAAATTCACATAATTTTCAGAACTGCATTCCACTGCACTGAAAGTTAGATTACTATTACTTCTATACTATACAGATACTTTAGTTAAATCTATTTTCAATTTGGATAATACCAAAATATTAAAGCTGTCATAAATAATTTTGAATCCTACTTGGATCGATTTGACAAGCCCACAGAAGCCCTCTTCCTCGTAAGAGCGGCATATCATCTTTGTTCAAACTGCACAGCAATCCATCTCTGAAAAGGGCACCCATCTGAGCTGCATTTTCTGCTAGAAGATCCTCTTTCGTCAACTTCAACAGGCAAGATCCCACCCTGCAGCCGAGTGGGTTGGCACCAAAAGTTGTATAGTGGGCACCAGGAACAAGCAAATCCATAACTTCACAACTTGCTAAACATGCCGAAAGCTAGAAAAGATCAAACTTTAGTAATTATAATTTTTAAAAACTCTAGAAAATTCATTGTTCTTATCAATACAATTTACCGGGTACAAGCCTCCAGCTAATGATTTGCCAAGACAAAGGATGTCTGGCTTGACACATTCATAATCAGAACCCAGCATATAACCTGTTCTTCCAAGGCCACACTGTATTTCATCAGCAATCCACAGAACTCGACTTTGAGTACACAGACGTCTCACTTCAGCTAAGTAACCATCAAGAGGGACCATAACACCATACTCAGACTGGATCGGTTCACACACAAAACCACAAACATTGGGATTTTTCAGGATTTCCTATAACAACAACACAAATTATCTTTTAAAAAAAATCTGGTGTGCCCAACACATGACTTTCACTTACCTCCACTATTTATATCAAGTAAGGAATTTTTAAAAAATTTGAAAAGGGAAATAAATAGAAAAAGTTATTTACATTGGATTTTTATAGAAACATGTGTTTTACTAAATAGTCTATTATTTTATTATCTATGACAATCAGTTTGTTTAATCGGCTTTTCATCAATCTACATTAACTTTTACCATAGTATGTATTAGATAATATTTTTTCTAAAATCTTTAGCATTCCAACGGTATCCTATACATTTTTATATTACTGTTCTTAAGTCCAAACACAAAAAATTGCATTAATAAAATATTTTTGTAGTTATCTCCTTTAGTTGGATATCAAATTCGTTAAACTTATATATTTACCTGTTTTTTAGCAATGCTAATGAGATGATATGGTCTATTTCATAAAAACTACAAAATTAAAGGTACTTTAGAGGAAGAAAATTTAAAAAATCGGCATTTAAGCCATGTCATACTATTTCAATCAAAATGAAACCTACATCATATTAAAGCCCATCAAATTTTACATCAATGTATAGATTTTAATCAAAATCGTTAAGAGCCGTTTTTGAGAAAATCTTAAATAGGCGTAAAATGTATGGTATAAAGTGGCTCTTCTGGTAAGCCGATTTTGGTGAAAAAGTTTCTGTAACATCTTGGGAGTATAGTTGACTTAAATATAAAATTTCAGTTTCATAGCACTTTTTGTTTTTGTGCTGGACTTACCACACACACACAAAAAAAAAAAAAATAAATAAATAAAAGATTAATAATAATTTAAGCTATTTTTAGAATAATTTAAATATCACAAGCACAGAAAAATGAATTATTGATTTGAAATCAAATAGAAAAAAGAACTATCTTTGCTTCAAATTTTTAATAAAATAAATTTTTTTGACAGTTACCTCAAGAGAACACGGATCATCATAAGGGATTAGTTTCAGTCCATTTAAAAGTGGTTGGAAACCATTGAATAAAATAGGATCAACGCTGGCCGAGATAGCACAGATTGAATTCCCCCAATAGTTCCAATTGGTAAAGACAACAATGGCTTCTTTGGGGCATATCTTTTTTATTTTATAACCCCATAAACGGGCTAATTTTACTGCTAACTCCACAGCTTCACAACCTGCAAAAACAATTTTTTAAAGTTGTATTTCTGCAATCAACACCAACTAGGCATTATTAGAGATTGAATTTTAATAAAATTAGATTTTCGATGATAGATGGTCAAATGCGATAATAAAATAAGTTTTTTTTTAAATTATTACTTTCATCATTGGAATGATAAAAAAGGTAGAAAATTGATTTAAAAATGCTTATCCTCATTATGGATGAAATTGACAATCTTCAACACATTATAGCTGGGTGGATTATTAATTTATTATCACCTCAAGTAAAATCTTCCAATTAAGCTTACTTTAATTTCCTATTTATAGTTTAAAAAGTAAATGTTATCCATACCTGTATTATGAACCATTACTCTGTCGTAATTGAACATCTGGCAGATTGTGCAACAGAACTCTGGTGTTATATTATTATGAAGCGAGCGTGTTGACTGGTGTAGTTGACACATTTGATCCTGCATCGCTTGCACCAATTTGGGATGGCAATGGCCAGCATTTACTGAACCATTCTGCCCATAAAAGTCTAGGTATTCCTTACCATTTTTATCCCAAACCCGTGATCCTGGTTATTATAAAATTAAAAAATAAATAAATAGTATTTGTTACTATAATACATTATGACAAAGTTCAGATGTATATATAATTTAAATATACCTTGTCCTTTACATAAATCCACTTCAAGCATATGAGCATTGACATGATGTTGAAACCTTTTACTAATATGAGTAACATTAAATGTCAAGTTCTTGATAGTATTTGATCTGACTAAATTTGAAAAAACCTTCAACATTCTAATTCTTTAAGATTTCTTGAATTGAAATAAGCGGCACTCCCGCTATGAATTTTTGAAGCATTAATAACAACAGAGATTTAATGACATCTATTTGAACAACTGAGAAACATCTCTGAAATTATAATTGATACTCAAAACAAATATTTCATATTAATGTGTTTAGTTTTTAACCATATTTTTAAGGAAACAAAAAGGAACAGTAAGGAGTTATCAATGTAAATTTTCAATAACAAAGGTTGTTGTTTTAGATGTTTTTAGATTATATAGATACACTGAAACTCTAAAATGGAATTTTAATAAGTTATAACTTTTAGAAAATAACATTATATATTTTGAGAAGTATTATTTTGTAAACATTTAAGTTGCACTTCAAACTTTTCAAATTGATAAAGAAATAAATCTTGTTATCAACACGGATGAAAATTCATAAATCATCATAGAATGTTATCATGTAAATAATTACTGAATAAAAAATAAGAAAATATTAATGCATTTGATTTTCTTTTACCTCAAGTGGGATTCCTTCATTAATGTGCTTAATTAATTTTGATGAAACTTGAAATTTAAAGGCTAGAATCGCACAAGATAAATTTTGATAAACAGTCTCACATGTTGCATTTTAAATGTAATTTTAGATCCAACAAATGTTTTTAGAAATAAATGAGACTTGAATATAATCAATTATAAGAACTAAAGTAAAAACTTTGCTAACCTTAAAAAAAATTACTAAAAATATTCAAAATTGAGAAGTTCTAAAATGTGATCAAATTCAATGACCTTGAGATTTTGATTTTAAATCATTTGAAAGGAATATATCGTTATTTTTATTTATCTGTTTTCAAAAAATTTATGATGAAAAATATACTATGAATAAAAAAAGGTTTTGATTTAGAACTTAATCGTTAATGTACAAATTTAACATTGCTTCGAATGATAAGATTTGTTGTTCATATACAACCTAGTGTACTTTTTCATATGAAATGATACTTAGTAAAATGTAAAAATATAATAAAGATTTACTAATTAATCATAAGGTAGTTACATTATTTATGACATTGATTTTTAAAAAAATTAACTTAATCATCCATTTTATATTTACAAAGAAACAAGTATATAATATTAAAAATATAACGAAAGTCCAAAAATAAAACATTAAAACTATTTCTACTTTATTGTAGTATAAAATATACATAATCTGTTTAGTTATTATAAAACAATAATGAATGATATCTAAACAGACTTTTCAATTAACTGAAACTTTTTTTTTTTATAAAGAAATGTAATTGTCACATGTTGTCAGGAGAATTCAAAACCTGGTCCTTTGAAAATAATCATTTGGGGTCATGGGGTCATAGGTCGCTCAATCAGAAAAATCATGTTTCATTCATTCATGCTTCAAGTTAAAAAGAAAGATCTATTGATCATTTAATTGATATTTCATTCCCAGAATTATCTTCTGCTACATCTCTCTCCTAATCTCCAACCTTTTCATAATTACATTTTACTTTATAGTTTTTGTAATAAAATTAATTACCAATAAGGGAGAAGCTACCAAAACATAGGGTATTTCTGAACTCAAAATAACTCATTAGCCAGGTTTAAACCATTTAAAAATATAGACAGTGTTGTTTTGTATTCACATGACATGTTTTTTATTAAGTGAAACTGAATTGACTATTTGTTTTTGTTTTAAATAATAAAGGCTTCCGTAGTCAGATACTTTATAAACCTACTAATTATGTAGACAATTTTCTTTTTCTTCAAGGCGGGAGAGAATATATCTTACTTATATTTCAGTAAACAATTTGTCCTCTAGATAGAGCTGCAGATAGGAATGGGAATTACTGGCAGATTTAACTGAAAACCTAAAGTGTATATATTCAGCTAAATATAAACACATTGTTAAAAACTGATAGATTTACTTCGTATTTTCTTTCTCTTTTGCTTTTATTAGTCTGAATTTATGCATTTTAAAAATTAATTAATAACCGGGAAAAAATCACATGATTTCAGTTAGCAGTGGTTTCTTTTCATTGGAGGGTTGTGATTTTTTTAAGTGTTGCCGGTGCGAGTATTATTTCAGTTTCGTACATTTGTATTTAAACTAATGCGGGTATTTGTCGGGTGTTTTCGAGTAATATGCCTGACTTGTGTAAAAACTTCGCCCAATGTATTAGTTTTATTGAATAACCATTCATGAGGGGTTCAGTACAAATTTAATTATTTACTAACAGCGATATTTGTGCACATAAAGATTGAATATTTCTATTTAGTAACCTCATTATAAGATGAAAAATCATTTTTACTTTAATTACAATATTAGTTTGGGATCACCTGGGTGTAGTGGCTAGCATAACACCCTTCAATACCCAAGATCGCGGATTCAAACTTGGTAGATGGCTTTAAGTAAAACTTTATCTCGAAAACTATTGAACTCGAAAAATTCTATTACTACTCAAATTTAAGCTCATTAAATGGGACATAATGTACTTTATCCTCATAACTTTAGATGTAAGAACAATTTTATATGAAATTAGACACATTATAGCAGCAAAATATTGATTTCTGACTTTTAGGGGAAAAAAAGAAGTTTTAATTAAAACTATTTTATCATGATAGGTATAAATTATTAGGATTCCTATTAACACTCTAATTGAAGCTAATAAGGTCGGACATAATTTATTTTATCTTCATAATCTTCGTCGAGATAACAATTTTAATTATAATTGACAAAATATTGTAAAAAAATGATGATTCAACATTTTTTTAAATCATAAGAGTACTTTGAAAAAAGTTTTTATGGAGATTTGATAAGGCTTCAGTAATTTTAATGTACTTTTAAAATGTATTTACTGTTTTCCTGTGTTTGTATGTATTTAGATATTGAGCATTTAATTTAAAAAATGCAAACATTTTAGGTTCATTCATGAGTAAGGTTTTATCTTGAAATGGTCCAATCTTTGCTAGGACGCTCATTGTACAGGCTGTAATATGTAAATAACTTAAATACTTCCTGAGATAGGGAAAAATGTATATTTACACCTCAATAAGGCCAAAAAAAAAGGAATATGGGGATGTTTTAAGAGGTAGATTTTGTACTTCTTGGTTCCACTTATAAAATTCATCCATTGTATTGAAATTGTTTCATTTTTTAATTTTCAAGCACAACTCGCTGGTGTATAGCGGCAATGGTTAATTATGTTATTTAGTCATAATTGAATGAAAATTTACTTTTATTTTAATTGTAATTGATCAAATTAAGTCTGTTAGTTGCCCTCAAACACTGATATTTTATAGAGTTTGAAGCAAGTTTTACTTCATGAGGCAAACCCTCAAATATTACTTCTGCAACCATCTATTTTAGCAAGAAAATGTATAGGACCATTTTAAAAGATATTTCAAAGTTATTAAATTTTATATAGAATTATGTCTGCCATAAATATAATCCTTTTTGAGATATTCACGAAAAGCTTTTATAAATTCTTTTTTTTTTTTCCTGTTTCTCCCTCTTCTCCTGACAAAATCCTAAAGTGGAAAACTAAAGGACTTATTAACAGTTAATAAGGGAACAATTTCTGACTTCACTTTTTTTTTATGTTCCGGTTTTACCTAATCTAACTGTACTAATAGAAGACTCTTATGCTTGCCATTACACCAGAGGTGACCCTCAAATTTCATATTTAAGTTAGCTATTAGCCACAGATTTTTTTTCACCACAATCAAATGACAGGAAGTGGAACCATGAGTTTTACATCTTTTATCAATTTTCTCAAAACCACTCTGGCAATTTTGAGGTGATTCGGATCACGATCAGCCGCCAGTTTTTTTTCCCATTTTTGGGCACCCACTTTATAGAGGCTGGGTGTGCTCCAGGATCGCAACCCTGGCTGAAATAGTAGAATAAATAATATTCTGCCACAGCCGGGATTCCAACCCAGGACCTAGCGCTCGACCCACTAGACTATGCCGCTCTCTTTCTTACTCTAAATGAGCATTAATTTTGTTTATTAAAACTAATTTACCATTTCTTAATATTATTATTAGTATCTCCTTTTTAAGCGATTAAGTTAAACAAAGGTTAGATACAATTTTAAACAGTTTGCAGAGCAACAGAACTTTAAAACCAGGTAAATTCTTTAAAAAATTGCAAAAAGTTACTTTTTTGTTTTATTTTTTGTTAATTTCCGTTTTCTTAACTGATCTAGCTCACAGAAGTTCACAACAAATAACTAGGTAAAAAAAAATTGCTATAATTTTGTAGAAAATTTGTTTGTGTAAGCTATCGATGATTGAGCAACAAAAAGCTATAATTAGAAATTAGTTTTTTGTAGTTTGAAAAATAATTATGGTGAATTTCATCATGTTTATTTTATCACTCCATTAAAAATAGTGATAGTTTACTTTTTTATTTAAGTGTTTTGAAGCAAATTAATATTACTTGTATCACTTACTAATACTTAAAACGCTTGATAACAAATAGAACTTTAATGTGTGAATACATGTAAATTCACACTACTAAGTAACACAAGATATTCATAAAAGTATTTCTTTCCTTACATATTTGCTATTCTTTAAATATTAAAAAAATGTAAATCAATAGAAAAAAAACTTTTATTTTTTATCAATTATAAAAAATCTAAATTCAACAGATAGCTCATATACTATCTCACCATAGAAAACAAAATTGAAAACTTCTTTTATACAAATAACAAATTCAATAAGGCATATTTGCAACTAGGCTAATAAATAGAAATAAAAATAATCATTAGTGTACATTAGTATCCACTGCACATTTACAATTGAAACTATTCAATTAATTATTTTCAAACAGATTGGGAAATTGAACAATTATAAAACACATTGCAAGAGTAGACAACTTAAAGAAAAAAAAAATAAAATAGAACACAACTATGTTACTTAAATGTATATATTTAAAAATAAATAATACAACTTTTTAAGAAATAAAATTCTAAAAACAATTTAAAACCCAATGAAAAAACATTGACACGTTATTATTAATCAAATTTATTTATTCTTAAGGACTTAGGTAAAAGCTAATGGACAAAAGTTTTACATAAACATTAACTGATTAGCTACACAAACTACTAATTACCTTCAATATTGACTCAATAAATTCATTTTAAAACAACGTTTTAGGTATTAAATTATTCAGTAATAATTATTTTAAAAAATATCCCATAAATATAATATAATATATATGAAAAATCAGAAAGGTAGACGTTCCTAAGAAAAAAGTATCTAAGGCTAAATTTTGTATATACACAGTATTTTTCAGGGTTGAAAATATTCCATGATATGTTAGAGACATGAAATTAATTTTGTTTAATAAATTATGATAATCAATTGGTTTATTAGAATCAAATTATCCTTTTCTAATTCTCTGATCATTCTACAGATTAGTTTTACCAAGTTAGATTAGTTCATACACTTTTGATCTGTATCTGGATTCTTGACATTAATTTTTCAAAGACATTGTGGTCAGCAATGTGCATCAACCTTCTGATTATTTTTCTGAATAACTCATCAATTTAAAGTTCACTGGAACTAGGATACCTCTATCAAAGAACTGTTAATGTCTCAATAAGAAAAAGATAAAGTGTCAAACAAAGATTTGAGCTGAGTATACAGTGATGATCAAAATTCTTTTCAAATAACTAGTCACAAAATTTCTTATAATATACACGTATGTTTATTTTTACACATGTATATTTATACTCAAATTCAAATTTATAAAAACAATGCCCTTGAGTATAAAAACAAATCAGCCACCACAACCTATACCTAGGTTTCGAAAACTTAATACGGTATATATATATTCTAGTTTAGGAACTTGAATCCATCTACATATAATAAAGCTTTTTTTTTTATGTATATTGGAAGAAATAAATTTTAAACAAATAATAAATTTATGGAAAACTTTGTCCACCAGCTAATATGCTCAAATTGATTTGAGATAACAAAAGTTTAAAAGTTCTGAATTCACTAAAAATGTTAAAATACTAAAAAAAAAGATCAGGAGCAAAATAAAATGCAGTAAATTACTCCTTTTACTAATGAAGACATTAAAACTTGACTGAAACTACTTATTTATTCAAATTGGATATAGAAAATTATACCTTAGATTGTGAACTGTGTCCGCATTTATTATAATAATTATTACTAATAATTTATGAAAAGTGTGCAAATACGTTAAAAACTATTATACATTAATAACATCTAACATTTACATATTTACAGAATATGTCACAAATTGTTCGATTCCAAAATGCGACAATTTGAGTATATCACTTTTTTTATATTAAACAAGTCATTTTTAAAAACATGAAGATTTTAAATTCTAATTACACATTTCATTTTATCTGAAAGTTTAAAATTTTACCTTTGCCAACTGATAACACAACTATTACGTATTAGAATGAAAACAATATCATTCTAACCCACTAGGATTTTGTATTGTTAACTTTTGGCCTAACACATGTAATTTATTCATATTTTCGTATGAATGTAATATCCATTTAATTTAAATTATATTTAAATATTATTATGGATACATTTTTTTAAATAATATATCTACATAAATTATCATTTACAAAAGTTTATAAACAACAGACTGTTTTAAAAAGACTTTTAGCTCAACGAACACTAGTTAACTAGAACAATTACATTATCTCGTTTCGGCTTTATGTTTGGGCGGTTTGAAACCTTTCACTTTTTTCGCTTTACTTTTAGCAGCACCACCTCCAGCTTGGAAAGCTTTCCAGCTGTCAACTCTATTCTGCCGGGATTCCTGAAAAAAAAAAAAACAACAAGAATAAATACATCAGTAATATGAAAATTTAAATATAATATTCTATTAAAATAAACACAAACAAATAAGGCCTATTTAATTATACAATTTACTAGTTGTACCTCACGGCTTTGCACGCAACTATTTAATTTTTTATTGCTGCAAATTAAGAAAGTTTTTTATAATAACTGTGTTAGGTGAGGGAATGCAATATAAATATACTTGAGATAGCAGTGAGTTAACTTTTAACTATGTCTATGTACGACAAATTAATGATTATTTTTGATTGTCAGATATTAATTTTATTCAGTTTAATCTACTATGAAATACCAGTAGCAAGCAGCCATACCCGTGATTATCTAATACTGACATTTTTGTTTTAAAACATTATCATTCTATACCATCCTAACTTCTATGTAACATAAAAGAGTATTTTTTTTTCCGATCGGAGGATTCAGAACAAGTTCTATTATTTTTTCAAAACTTAAACCTTTTTAACCTATTGATCATTTTGAAAAACCAACAACAATGAAACATATGGACCGGATAGAAACCTACACACATTACATGGCTATGAAACGAAATATACCTAAATATATTTGTTAAGTATTTTAGTATCTATGCTATTACTGATCAGATTAAGACGATTTTGCTTCCAGGTAGTTAGATATATGCTTGTCATTCAAATGAGTACTTATAGTTTTGCATAAGACGTATAGTTTTTGAGTTATTCGAAAATCAATTTTATTTTATGTATTAGAAAAATATTTTTTTCAACCACTTAGAGAACAAATTTTCCCAAATCCAGTCTTACTGCACATCTAGGTGGTAAGACGAACCTCCAGGAAAAATTTCAACCTCACAACCCTAGACATTTTTGAGAAATTGCGATGACCAGAAAATGGAGTGAAATTGGACTTTCTTCTATAAATATAGATTTATCAATTTCACATAATTAATTTAATCTGTTTCTCTTTTGATTATCTGTTTTATTTTTCAATATATAAAAAGCCTACCCCAAGGAAGTCTTAATTATTGGGGTGATTAAAAAAAAAAAATGACCGTTTTTTTTAATAATCAAGATTATTTATTGACATTTATTTCTATTTCAGTTTCCAATGTTTCTTGTTATTGGTATCATTTTAATCCTAATGCTATATTAAATTATTTCGTAAACATAATGCCTCCCTGTGAGACTCAGTGTTTGTTATGCATTCGTTCAACCATAATGACAATAAGTTACAAAATTCATGTACTATTGGAAAAAAATATATACAGCTGCTGAAACCATTCGTTTAATAAAGAAAATTGAAGAGGAACCCCACCTAAATGAACATACTGTGAGGAGGAGGTTTGCTAAACTTGAAAGTGGCGATAAAAGCTTACAAAGGCAGTCAGGGTTAGGGGCACCATCGGTTATGTACAGAAAGGCTCTACAAGATGCAATTCAAGATGATTCGACAAAAAGCACTTAGATACTTTTCTCCTAACTTAAAGTGTGTCAGTAACTTAAACTTAAACACTTAAACCAACTGGGGAAAGTGAAAAGATCATGTAGAGAAGTTGCTCATGAGTTCACCCAGCAGCAAGCTGAGTGTTGCATGGAAACATGTCGTTTGCTCCTCCAAAATCCAATTGACGAACTTTTCTTCAAAAAAATTATCACCAGTGACGAAAAGTGGATTTACTGACACAATCCTAATACATCAGGACAATGGATAGACCAAGGCCAGCTTTACCGGTCACTAAAAGAAGTAAATTTGAAAAAAATACGATGCTTTCGGTTTCTTGGAATTATGAAATAGTTCACTATAATTTTGTGCCAGATGGGCATTCTGTTGATTCAGTACTCTATTCAGAACAGCTGTAATGGACGTATGAAGTTTTAGAGAGGTGATACCCGGCTTTGGTGAATTGGAAGGAAGTTTCGTATCAGCAAGACAATGCCAGACCACACCTCTCAATATACGAATCAGAATCTTGCTGAGATGGATGCCATCGAACTTCTACCGTACCCAACACATAGGCCCGGTTGCACCAACAGCCTGTGTTAAAGTTAACTTTTGCTGTTAACTAACCCGGGTTAAAAGCTAATCATGATTAAAGTTTTTGTCCATTTGCACCAACAAATTTTTAATTCGAGTTAGTTAACATGGGTTAGCGCGGGACGTCATCATATTCGTGACGTATTTAACAACTCAAAACCCTCTAGACAGAGACAGTTAGGTTATATTGAAATGATTGTTTTACTCTGCTGATTAATATATATTAATACAATAATGGATATAATTAGTTGACCATTGAGAATTAATAATGAAACATTTTAAGATCTATTGAATATCAAGGAAGCTGGATTGTATTGTGAAACCAGACAGACAATGAGTATCTAAATGGAATAAAAACTATAGTATATAAAATGTTATTAGATGTATTCGAAAAAAATAATAAATTAAATCAAGTACAATGAAATTAAAAATGAACCCAGGACAAAAACCTTAACGTTAATAACAATAAATTGATCAATAATAAACCAAAAATTGATGACAATATGAACAATAAATAGTAAAAACTACAACAGATCTTTACCAGAATGAAAATAATAAAAAAACAATTATAGGTAATATCAATAATGCGATAAATATAGAGATGATAAGTGGAAGAAATAGAAATATATACCATTATCAAAAAATGCAATTCATACCTCATCTATCCAAAGAAATTAAGAGAACACTTGTTGAATTTAATTCACCACAGACAAAATTATGACTTTATAACCATAATAAACTAAGTAATCATTTATCAAACATTAAAGATTTTACCACTCGAAAAACTGAATGTTATTTATAAAATAAATTGTATAGATTGTGATAAGATATACATAGGAAAAACCTCTAAAAAGATCACAACTAGAGTCAAACAACACAGCAATAATTGTAAAAATATAAACACTACAGCATTTGCACAACACAGTCTTCAGCTTAATCACAATTTTGATTTTGAAAAACCTACAATATTGGATATAGAAAAACAATCGAATCTATATATAAACAAAAATATAAAAGATACCATAAATTATAAAACAGATTGAAAACACCTCTCACAAGCAGTTCTTGCTACAATTGGGAAATTAAAATTTGTAAACCTTACCTTAGTGACTTATATTTAATAAATGGATAGTTTTTTAAATTTTAAATGAATTTCGGGTAAATATAATTTTTTTGTAACATTGTTATGCATATTTTTGGTAATGTTTTTAGTTAATATTTAAAAAGTTATTTTATAATGTTAATTGATAATTTTTTGATGTATTTTAGTGAGTCCTGATGATGGGGAAGGCCCTCGTAATCTTGGCTCGTTTTAAAGTTAATTGTAATAAACTGTTTTTGGAAGATTTAGAAACCTACAAATTATTTATTATCATTTTTCATTCTTCCAATTAACCTATTTTTATTATTAATCAATTTACTGAATTAGAGGGGAAAAAATATGTAAATAAAATACAAAAATCAGACTTTATTGATAAATACAAACAAATAAATTACCACTTGACAACAAAAGAGGGAAAGGTTAATTGATTTTATAACACACATTGCAATTTATACAAAATTATGTCATTTCCTTACATCTTGAAAAATTTGTGTCGACAAGTGCTCTGAGAATAGCTATATCACTTTCACATATAATTTCTGAAGGGGAAACAACATCAGCAAAGTAATCTTCTGGTTCTGGTACGTTGTAGATGTCCTGGGTTTCTATTGCAATGTTGTGGAGGACAGCTACAGGTACAATAATATTTAGGGCTTTTTTTGGATCCATTCGAATTCCATTGGCAAGGCAAGGAAATCTTCTTTCCATAAAACTGAACGCTCTCTCAATGATTTTTTGATTTTGTGTGACAATTGATTTTTCTTCAGCAGCATTTGTTGGGTTTAAAATTGGTGTCAGTAAATATGTTTTGCAGCCATAACTACTATCTCCTAGAAGCCAAAAATCTCCAAATTCTCTTGACTCAAATCTCACTCGCAATGCACTTTAATTGAAAATCCAACTGTCATGCACAGAGTCAGGATTTTCAAGTTCCCATCGCACACTACTTGTATATTTAATGAAAACCACCCTTTTCTATTTCAAAATAGTTTTGTATTAGCACCACTTAGACACTGGATTTTAATATGAGTGCAGTCAATCGCACCAATTACTCAAAGAAAACATTTTATCCTGTAGAAATCTGACACTGTTTTGTTTTTATCAACCTCTGTTACGGACATTTTAATTAAATCACTTGACTTCCTGGCTATTAATGCTGTTATGCGTGGAATAATTCTATAAACTGTAGATTTATCAATATTAATGATGTCGCTAAGAACCTGCTGGTAACTACTAGTAGCATAATACCTCTTGAGGTTAAGTAGAATATGATGCAAAACCATTAATATTAAAAATGTCAATCATATTTAGCACTGTTTCTTTTTTAAATCTATACCTTCTTATGAATTCCACATCATCCTAAATTTCAAAGGGATTCCTCCTTACTTTGTAAAGCTTGTTCCTAGGAAGTATATATATCAGTTGCATTATATCTTCATCTGATGTTGAATATTTATCTGAAGAGATTGTGTTCATTTTTCCTCGGTGTATTGGGATAAATGTTACGAAAATATTCAGAAAAAAACAAACTAAAACTGACACAAACTGTTTCAAAGAGTAACTGGTTTGAAGGTGTTATGGATGTTCCTGTTTGTAGGATATGATTCAAAATCATTAATATTAAAATTGTCAATCATATTTAGCACTGTTTCTTTTCGAAATCTGTACCTTCTTATGAATTCCACATCATCGTAAATTTCAAATGGATTCCTCCTTACTTTGTAAAGCTTGTTCCTAGAAAGTATATTTACCAATTGTATTATATCTTTATCTGATGTTGAGTATTCATCTGAAGAGATTGTGTTCATTTTTCTTCGGTGTATTAGGATAAATATCACGAAAATATTCAGAAAAAACAAATTGAAACTGACACAAACAATCTTTGAAAGCTAAAGTAACAGTAGAAAGGTAACATTGACATCGGATAATCGAGGTAGGAAGGTGAATTAACTTAACACCATCACTTAACATAGGGTTAGGGCTAATTATGATTGGTGCAATGGAATTTCTGCTAACCCGTGATTTACTTATCCAGATTAGTAAAGTTAAAGTTAAACACGGTCAGTGCAACCGGGCCATAGACAGCCCTGAACTTGCACCATCAGACTATTACCTCTTCAGAGCTATGGTTCACTTCCTTAAGGGAAAAACTTTTGTACATTGGAGGAAGCCAAAAGAAGGGTAGAAAACTTTTTCAATTCAAAACCCAAAGCTTGGTATCAGCAGGGAATTGAACAGCTCGCTTCTAGATAGCAATAAACCATAGAGCACAATGGACTGTACTTTGATGCCAAAACCTTATTTAAGGTAAATAAAAATTCAAGTTAATTTAATACTTAAAATGGTCATTATTTTTTTTACTCACCCCAATACTGGGAATTATGTAAAACCTTATATTTTTTTATTATAATTTTTATACAGCTAAAAAATGTGAAATATATAAAAGCAAAAAATTCAAATACAATGACAGTAATAATCCATTTTTTTAATCTACTTGCTTCCACAAAAGTTCTGACAAGAAACCGGATTTCCATGATTTTTCACATTATATTTGCTTGCATGTATCAGCTTTAAATCTGAACAGCTATTTGATTCATCGACTAGGGAATAATATATTACAATTTTATCTATACTAATATTAAAAGCTGAAGAGTTTGTTTGAATGCGCTAATCACAGAAACTACTGGTTCGAATTGAAAAATTCTGTTTGTGTTAGATAGTCCATGTATCGAGGAAGGCTTTAGGCTATATAACATCTCGCTGCAACCAATAGGAGTGAAGAATCAGGGGAAAATCTATAAAAAACAAGAAAAATTAACCTAGCATCCCAATGATTCCAAATGATTTGCCTAATAATTTTTAAAGAATTCAATTACCCATACCAATTAATAAATCACAGGGGCAAACATTTAAACATGTAGGATTCGATTTATGTCAAGACTGCTTTTCACACGGCTAAATATATGTCGCATTGTCAAGATCGGGTAGCAGAGAAAATCAGTATGTTCTTCTGCCACAAGAAAATAAACCTAAAAATATCATTTACACAGAAGTACTTCAAAAATTTATTCTTTTAAAAACTTCTTAATATTGATCATAATAACAGAAATTGACACTGCCAAAGTCGCGGCCAACAGCTAGTATAGTATAAAACTGCACAATTTCCTCTTTTTGGGCCAAATTTCACATTTTTAAAAATTTGTATTGCATTTTTGAGTTAAATTTTAATACTACATACAACTGATTGAACCAAGTTTTCAGTAACAAAAATACACTAATAAATATTTAAAATTTTATTATATAATTTGTTTGATAGTTAATAAGAGAAAAATTAAATGGATACGCTAGTAAATCAGTAGTTTTCAGTAAGAAATCCCTCTAAAATAAAGCGTTTGATTGTTTTATTCAGTTAACTTCACTTTCCACATCGACAGTAGTGGCTAATTCGAAGATGTTCATTGTTATTGTTGTAGCACTGAACCCCTCTCTGTCTAGAACCCTTCAGTATTCCCTCAAAGTCTGTAGTGTTAATAGCTATTTCAAATCTCAGATTTTTTTAAGAATTAGGTAGTGATTATTTAAAAAAAAGAAAAGTTAACTATCAATTTAATACCTATAATGCCGAAACTCGGAATAGATGTCTCATCAAAAATTAAAACTGTTATTAAATTACCCCAATCTTAGATATGATGGGAAAATGTGTTCTGTGTTGTTAGTGAAAAATCAATCGGGTGTGAAAGAAAAGCTCAAATAGACACTCATTATAAAACAGGTAAGAAGCAATTTTTCCTACTAATAAATAAGGATATAATTTATAAAAATTATTATCTATTTTGTTGTTAGCTAAAGTAAAGCCTTATTTGAAAGAAAATTCAATAACGCTATTGAAAAATTCAATAATAATCTTTCTCAAGATATTCAAGCTACTTTACACTCAAAGTTTAATCACAATTTTAGGAAAATTAGTAGCTTGAATATGGGGTAGTATTATTTGAAAATAAAGGGACCTAAAAAAACATAGATTAATCAGTCAACTAAGATTATGTCAACCTAATAAACTAAAAGTGACCTGTTACGGATTCCAAAATGGTTATTTAGATTGCAGCGTTGAATGCCCTATTTGTAATTCGGGTGAACCCGCATCTCTTAATCATTTTTTGTTGCAATGCCCTGTTCCCTCCGCATCCAGAAATAAATACTTGAGGAGATATATAGAAAATATGTCAGACAATGACCTCATAACAGAACATTTGTTGCAGATAAAAAATAAATTTGGTAATTTATTTTATTATGTTACAGAATGTTTAAAGCTAAGAAATTTTTATATATCTATTCAAGAATAATTTCATTTTAAGCACATAACAATAATTGAATCTGTTATAATATTTATGATTTCATTATTTACTGAAGGAATTAGTCCGGGTAGCGGTCATTAAATGAAACAACTGAATAGTTTCAACTATTTTATTGTTTGCCAACGTTTCGACCCCCATTGTGGGTCATCATCAGGGCTAAAAAGATACATTTAAAATAAGATTACAAATACTATTTAAAAAAATTAACTATTGCGCTAGAGAATGTCAATATTATAACATAAATGGAAATAGGTGTGTAAAGAAATTAATTAATTAAATTACAATGATAAAGGTATACTAATGAGAGCTATACAGACCAGATAATGACTAAAGATAATGTACAAATATATAAGAAAAAATTACATGAAATAAAAAACATTAAAAAATGGAGTACAGTGGAGATACGTACCGTCTGGTAGGCGAGTGGAAACTGGGTACAATTTGGTAATATGGAATATAGGCAGGTAGATACAAAATCAACTATATGATCTGTCAATGATTGTTACTTATTATTATTTTTTGTCATAATATTTTCACTTGGTTAATTTTACTGTCTTAATATATGTACAATAATTATTAAAATGTTGGTTGGGAGGTAGTCAGTTTTACTACATATAGTTTATACATTATTATTCTTACTATTGTATTATATTGTTTTCACTTCAACAATCTTGTTAAAACATCTTCTAATACCGTTATGATGTTATTAGTATTGTAGGTTTAATCTGAACACTTCCTTTTATGTTAATATTACAATTTTACTCATTGTTGTCAGATCCCGTCTAGAAATATGGTACGTATTTTCCATTTTACCCAACCTTTTGTACGTACTTTCCTATCTACCTGCCTATATTCCATATTACCAAATTGTACCCAGTTTCCACTCGCCTACCAGACGGTATGTATCTCCACTGTACTCCATTTTTTAATGTTTTTTATTTCATGTAATTTTTTCTTATATATTTGTACATTATCTTTAGTCATTATCTGGTCTGTATAGCTCTCATTAGTATACCTTTATCATTGTAATTTAATTAATTAATTTCTTTACACACCTATTTCCATTTATGTTGTAATATTGACATTCTCTAGCGCAATAGTTAATTTTTTTAAATAGTATTTGTAATCTTATTTTAAATGTATCTTTTTTTAATCTTTTTAGCCCTGATGATGACCCACAATGGGGGTCGAAACGTTGGCAAACAATAAAATAGTTGAAACTATTCAGTTGTTTCATTTAATGACCGCTACCCGGACTAATTCCTTCAGTGATTCTCAACGGTCAACTAATTATATCCACGATTTCATTATTTAGTTTAATATTTCTACAGTTACATTTTATTTTGCCTTTTATTATGTATTTATTTTAGTTAAGGAAGCTTATTATGTTTAGTACAGTTATAATACATTTACTTGATTTTTGTTTAACTGAAATAATTTTGTAAAACTCAACTCCATTTGTATGGGCTAGCCCGAAAACAAGTAAAGAGATTTATTTATTATTTATTTTGTTCTTAGCAGGACACAATATCTATTGAAACTTTAAAAAAATTGGCCAATACAAAGTCAGCTTCCGGAATCATTTCAAGCTATGTAAAATATTTGGGCCAAAGAACCTTCGGGTTTGTTAAGCCAATATTTTTTTTTCTGAGAGAGAGATGAAAAAATAGGACAAACGAAGAATTCAAAAGTCCGCAGGAAGGACTAAAATATCATATGATTTTTTTTTTCTTACAGTAATATTGATATTTAAATATTAAAGCCTGCCTAAGCCATATTTTCTTTCAGATTTTAGCACATTTGCTTATTATAATTTTTTACTTATTTGTGAAATATAAAGAAAGGGAAAGTAAGGCGATCGTGAAAATTTTCGAATTCCAGTTTTCAACGGAAATACACGTTTTAGGGACCTCTGAGTCCAAATAACCAAGTCTCCCGCAAATAACAAAGGTCTGTAAGTGTGGGGAAGTCTATCACGAAAAAGAAAAGTCATGCGAAACTGAAATTTCATATTTATTACACTTATAAGCCTGAGATGTTAAAGCAACTTTTTCATTAAAATTGGCAAACTAGAAGAGACACTTTACGATTTTCTCGAAAATAGACTCTAACGATTATGAATAAACTTGATATATATCGAAATAAAATTTAATGGGCTTTATTCTGGTTGAAATAGTCTGACAGGGCTTAAAAGCTGATATTTTAAATTTTCTTCTTCTAAAGTATCTTTAATTGTATAGTTTCAAAAAAAATTACTATATCATAATGTAAGCATTAATAAAAACTACTTTATAGCGAGGTAAATGAAATACGTGTGTTGCCCACACCACATTTTTTTACAGGTGTAAATAAAATGAGTTAAAACAATATATTAATAATAGGAAGAACTGATTCAGAACCGGCTGTATTGATTGTTTTGAGAAAAATCCTAAGGAACAATAAAAATTATGAATAATTGATTGTCAAACCTCAAAATTTTTTTGCCATTCTTTATTAATTTTAGCGGCTTCTTCCTCTTCTATTTCGGCCTCTCGTTTGCGTTTCCTCTCTTCGGCATCTCTGATTTCGAGCTCTCTTCTCTTGCGTTCCATGTCAGCAAATAACTTCATCGTCATCACGTAGACCGCATGTTTATATTTCATTGGATCATCTTCTTCCACTTCAGCTCCCTTTCCTTCTTTTTTCTGTCTTTTCCTTTTTTCCTCAATCTGAAAAAAATAATAATAATCATAGATTTTGTCAAAAACAAGGTCCAAAACATTTTTATTGTATTTCATACATCAGAAAATAATTATTGAATATCGATAAAAAATATAAATTTTGTTTCTCACTTTGCCTAATATATTTGACTAGAATTAAATTGTTATATAGTTGCTAAAGTAAAAAAAAAAATTCTTCATGAACAATATCGGGTTATCTGGAAAATAATGGAAGAATTTGGTTAAAAAAGAAAGATTTGCAACAGTTAAATCTGTTGTATATTTCTTTTATTGAAATAGCCTTCAGTACTATCAATACAATTCTGCCACGCATTGGCAACTTTTCCACTTCCTCAGAATAGAATTTCCCATCTTTAGATTTGATGCGTTTCCTAATTCCTTTTTTTTTTTTTTTTTGGATGGCTAGATAATGTGCTGTAACCTAACAGATCTAGGGTGCACCATAGTATAAAACATTGTACAATTAGTACATGAGTTAGGTAGCAATTAAAAACTTAAAGAGGCTGTTGGGATCGATGAACTTATTTCTTAGTGGATGATCCAATCGATCAGCAACAAAAGGTGTAGCGGAACCTTGACAGCCTTTCGCACCAACAGATTATATGAAAAGAAGTTTCATCTTCTAGTCTGCATAGTCTACAGAGTGGAGTGCTTGAAAGTCAAAGCTTAATATGTAATAGATGAGTTTACAGTGTCCCATGTAGATAGCAGTGATATGAGTAGGACGTTATAATTTCCTTTATCCATTACATTTTTTTTCCGGCACTTAAGTAGGGGTCCAGGTATCTAAAAAATTATCGTCCATAGGTGAGAGGTCTGAAGAGTAAGACAAGTGGCAGATTTTCATATCCAAGCTTCAACAGTTTTTTTGACACCAACCTCACATGAGGCGTTGTCATGCAACAGCTTCACCAAAGATGGCTTCATTTTTGTTAATTTCTGATACACCTCATTAATGTGGTAACATTACAATTTGGTATTGATCGTTTCTGGAGAATTTAAGAAGCTGTATGAATAAAGCCCACCAAACAGTAACCGTCACCTCTTTTTGATGATTTGGTAGCTTTGGAAAATGTTGGGCTGCTTCTTCTTAGTCGAGCTACAGTCCAGAATGTCTACTGTTATTTTGAAGTATCCAGTTTTCATCACAAGTAACAATTATTGACAGGAAAGTGTTGTTTTTGTGTCGGCAAAGTAGTGCAGCATAAACTTCATAACACTCGTTTTTTGGGGGTCATTTAATGCGAGTGAAATTTAACTTTCAACCTTTTCAATTGCCTTGAAATGGTCAATGACGGTTGATTCCCTAAGGTTAAATTTCCCTAAAAGTTCTTGAAGAGTTGTTCTAGGGTTTTCTTCTATTAAAGGCCGCAGAGCATTGTCACCAATAGAGGAAGTCCTTCCACTGGTCTTCAAGTCTGAATTCTTCCTTCAGAAATTTTTTGAACAGTGAAGTCATTAATCCTGCTCTTGTATCAGACCCCATTCTGGCCGAGATAATAAATATAAATCTAACTATTAGGTAAATGTTATGCCCTTAAATAGAAAAATATTCTGGAGAGATTATATTGATGGAAAATAAAATATAGAAATTTTAAAATAGAAAGTGTTATAATACATTATTTAAGCAGATGAAATGTATTTTAAACTACAGAGGATTATTAATAAAAGGATTTAACTATACTAAATAAATAAACATATATAACATATTTAAAGAAAGTTTATTTATAATTGATAATTTTTATTTTATTGAATATAAAAGTAGACAAACTTTCTAGCAGAGGGTCCGAAAATATTAAAGAGAAAAATGAGAAACTTTTAAATAAAACACTTTTATCCATCTACCTAAATCTATTAAATATTATTTCATTACTGGAAGGAATTAGTCCGAGTGGCGGTCAGTAAATGAAACAACTAAATAGTCTCAACTGACCGCCACTTAGACTAATTTCTTCCAGTAATTCACAACGTTCAACTAATTATATCCACTATTATTTCATTAAATAAATATCTTTAAAAAGCTTCTTATTACCTATATAAAAATTATGTAAAGATTTTAATTTAAAAAAAATGTTTTGTGAAATAATTTGTCAGTAGCATACCTTTAATTAACAAAAATAAACAATATATAATTATCCCACAAATACTTTGAGCAGAGAGATGTATGTTCGTTGAAGGGATAAACTTTCTGAGATGGACTGAACATCAATACAAAATTTTCCTGTAAATGATTATGCCATGGTAACAGAATATATAAATACAAATAGTTTAAATTTACAATATTTTATAAAAATTCTAAAATAACTTTTTTCCAACCTATTGAAATATTAATAATAAACTACGCTGAAAAATTGAAACACTGCATTCATAATTATTATTTTTAAGATTCTACAAAATATATACGTATATTAAATACCTACCATCAAATCAGTTCGCCCCCGAGCCTCCTCGATAACATCCATACATTTTTTTCTTGTATCCTCATTTTCCAAGGTTTTCCAGGCTTTGTTAACAACTAAAAAAATAAATAAATAAAAATTAAGGAAAAGAGGAATTAAATAATATTACATATACCAATATTGTACCAAATGAAATATCTTAGATAAAGATAGCATTATAACTTATTATTGGGTTGGCAAGAAAGTAATTTCAGCTTGCAACAATAGGTAGTGTTATGTTTGTTTTGTTATTAAAGTGAATACTTTTTTACATGTTATGCGATTTTTGGCTACAGAAAAAGTTGTGATTTCAAGGGATCGTTTCTAGTTACCGACATGCTAACGTTATATGCCCTAGACTGGTCATGCACAGTGGTCTCTGTATACCTGTCCACTAGAGATGGGATATCGATATCAATTTTGTTGAATATTATTGATATCGGTGCAATATATCACATCACCAGTGCACAAAATATCAATTATCTCTGTGTTGCACATTTATCAGTGTTTGACACCTAAAGATATACCAAAATATGTTTCAAATAATCATAACCAGCACAAACTATATCGAAAGCTGAATAGCATCAGATAATGCTGTCAATTTGGTGGAATCACAAAGAAGTTGTGTATTTAAAGCTGCTCCAAGCAACCGAACGATCAATTCAGATCTTTATTGCCAAAAAATTAAGATATTGGGCGAAGAATCAAAGATAAAATGACAGAATTGGCAAATCGCAAAGGAATCGTGTTTCACCATGACAATGCGAGGCCTCATACATCATTAGCAACGCATACAAAATTATTGGAGCTTGTTTGGGAAGTGATGTCGTATCTCCTATAAAGCTCCAAACTTACATCACCCGACTATCATTTATTTAGAAGTTTACCAAAAATTTTAAAAGGTAAAAATTTCAGTTATAATAATGACCTCAAATCGCACTTGGTTGAGTTTTTTGGAGCTAAGGACCAGAAGTCCTAGATTGTGAAATTGTGAAGTTACCAGAAAGATGGTAAAAGGTCATTGAATAGAATGGAAGATATTTGACTGATTAAAGTTCATTTTTTGTATAGAAATAATTGAATTTTATTTCGCATTAGAAAACCAAAATTACTTTCTTGCCAACCCAATATACTATTAATTAGTTTAGTGTTAAGTCCAATTATAAAGTATTATTAAAAAACACCGTTAACAGATCTCATGCTACATTAATTAATGACTTACCATTTTTAAGAAGTAATGTATCAAGTGCTAATGGCATGGGGTGTTATTAAAATATTTTTATGGTACTAATATCTAAACCTAATCTTAAGGATCATGTAAGAATAAAACGTGAATTAGTTAAGTACTTACTTTCAAAGGCAGTTTGTGCCCTTTCGGGATCATCTTGGTTTTTGTCAGGATGGACCAAAATAGACAACTGTAAATAAAACAAATTAATTAGCATTATAATGAAAAGAAACCTTCAGAAATAATTAAATAGATAAATTTTAGTTTATTTCTCTTAATACAATTCCCTCCGAAGACCAACAAACTTCTAAAATCCTTTTTTTTTTTTTTTTTAAATATTTTATTGATATTTACAACTTAGTACATATAATATATACAAGTAAATGGGCTAATTTACACTTATGGGCGTGATAATGTCTTGTGAAGAAACTACCCAGTGGTAGCACTTTAAAGTCAATTTAATTAAAGTAGGTCTCGAAGCCATTATCTTTTCAATCGCCTCGGAGGCTTCTAAAATCTAGTGCTCACAAAACGTAACTTTCACTTACCTCCATTGTTAAAATCAATTTAAGAACTTTTAAATTTAGGGTTAAAAAAAGGTTAAGGAATAACACAAAGTTTCAATAGAAATATGTGTATCACATAAAATATTTAAACAATATAAATTATTATCTACAATAATTATGTAGTTTTATCCATTTTTTATCACTGTCCATTACCTTGTACAACTTATTATATAATATTTTGTCTAAAATCTTTTGTTTAACAATGGTATGTTATACATCTATATTACTATTCATATGTACAAAAAAAAAAATATGTTTGCTTTTTTTTCCTTGATTTCATTCTAAAATATGTTTAACTTGAATAGTTACTCACTTTTTATCAATGCTAACAAAATGTTATGGTTAATTTAACAGTACTTTAGAGGTAGGAAATTTATTTTCTAAAATTTATTAGACCAAATTCTATCTTTCAAAAATCATATTTCCGAAATCTCCCGTCATACCTTTTCAACCTTAAAGCGACTGTATTTCCGTATGAAACTCGAAAACTCCTTGTTACCTCTCTAATATTTCAAAAGAAAGAAAATTTTAAATATCGGCATTTAAGCCCTGTCAGACTATTTCAATTAGAATGAAACTTTCATGATATTAAAGCCCATAAAATTTTACATTGATATATAGAGTTTAATCAAAATTGTTAGAGCCGTTTTTGAGGAAATCTTAAAAAGGTACAAAATGCAAGATATAAAGTGGCTCTTCTGGATAGCTGATTTTGATGAAAAAGTTTTTGTAACATCTCGGGCATATAGTTGTCTTAAATATCAAATTTCAGTTCCCTAGGACTTTTCGTTTACGGGCGGGAGTTACCACACACACACACCGACTTTTTTGCGGGACTTGGTCGTTTGGACTCAGGAGACCCTTAAACATGTATTTCTATTGAAAACTGGAATTAAAAAATTTTCACGATCGCAATACTTTCCCTTACTACACATTTCATAAATAGGTAAGTGAAAGTAAAAACAACAAAGATATTGGACAATACAATCACAATTATGTGACCAACTATGTGGCTAAAATAAACAAACCAATAAAACATTTAAATCTCATTTTGGAAAAAAAACAATGTGGTATTTGGGATCTTAATGAACTGATTTTAACAATAATATTTCTAATTTTTAATATTAAGGTATAAAAAAAAAAGGTCTAAGCCTGAATGCTTTGGCACCAGGTTTATAAAAATCTTGAAGTAAATAAACTATATTTCAATTTCTATGGAGAAATAATCTTAACTCACCCGCCGGTATTTCTTTTTAGCTTCTTCTACAGGTAAATCTGGATCAATTTGTAAAACTTCAAATGGGTTTAAATTAAAATATGTGGAGCCTGGTCTGAGCAACCTCTCGATCTGTTGTTTAGGAGTTAGCACCGAATCCCTTTTCTCTATTTCTTTGACCTAGAATAACATTAAACCATTACTGTAACAATTTATGATATACATTCTTCATTTACAATGATAAGCAAGACAAATAAATACCTAACAGAAATAAAATATGATTAGATCTTTTAAAAATAACATAACCTTATCATAACCTACACACTTTTAAATCCATTTATTGAAAGAATGAGAACACAATTAAAAAGTATAATGAACGAAAAAATAGAAACAAAACAAACCTCAGTATAAAATGCATTGAAAGCAGTTTCTTTTTCAATTGGTATTCCATTTCTCAAAAGCCCTTCTTTTGATGACGCCATATTTTTAAAATAAATTAATATTTCGTGAACAAAACGATCAGTCATACATAATTTAGCCGCACTATAAATAATCAACACAAAAAACTTAAAAACTAAATATCAGCTATGTTCCAAACAAACAATAAAACACATTCATAACAAGAGGTAGTAACCAGTATCACCAAGCAACATCCAAAGTACTCGTTAAAGGTTAACAAAGATTTTCAAAAGATAAATCTCACTGAAGTGGAGCCTCAACATTTGATAAAATAATTTTAATTGGAAATTATATAAAATTTTTCACATTGGTTGTTTGATTTTTTTTTTTTCGTAATAGCGTAGATAATGGCTCCTCATAATGAAGAAGTTTTAAAGGATTAAATGTTTAAAGAAAATACCATAATAGTAAACTAAAAAAATACAATAATATGTTCATATATACATATATTTAAAAAAAAAAATTATAATTGCTATGATTGTTGTTTATTCATGATAAGTCTTGATTTTTGCGTACTCTGGAATACCCTTCTGTTTCGGTTTTTCGTATTCATTTTATTCTGGCAATAGCACTCTTTAGTGATTATTTTGGCAATAAATTAAATTAAGTATAACTTAAGAAACTTATTTGGTGCTATTAGAGTTTTGAAAACAACAAAAATTGTCTAAATATATCGAAAGTTCAAGAATGAAAGGCGTTTACAGAGGAAATTAGATATGCATACCCAAAAACTCTATCCTATATTTATCTATTATTTCTTTTCGATTGCTGTACTGAATGCTTGTAATGAAGCTGGTCTCATGGAGATAACGAGTTGGTAAAGTAGGCCTATTTATTGTTTTAGCTACACCAAAATGGTGGGAAATCTTTTTTCAAATCTTGTTTACCAATAAAATTTCAAAATGAACGGACGAATAAATCAATAGCCGAAGCCTTAATTTCAAGGACTCTACCAGAGCCCAGAAGCATATGCCATAGTTTGTTTGTCTATTCATTTGCATGAGCCTTAGTGATGCATACATTCCAGTCTGTCAATAACAAAAATATGAGAACTTTTTTAACTACGGGTACCTGAAATCGCACAGGCTCGGGAGCCCTATTTCACGTCCCCTTCGAAGAACTTCATAACCAAGGATTCGTCACTACCTTCAAAAACACCTAGGGTCATCTGCTGGGTTTGAACCCGCGTCCTTGTGCATAGAAGGCTAATAAGTTAGCAACTACACCAGGTGGTCCTTTCATTCTTGTTTAGGACCAAGAATTGCTTGGTTCTAGGAGAAAAGGTTTTTTAATCAACTCCTTGGCTTGACCAATTGCACGTCTGATATATATCGCCTGATATTCTTCGTGTGCAGTGGCTTTGAAATACTTTATTAAAATCATCTTCCCATGGAAGGAAGCTCAGCACCAGATCGGCTATCCTTTTGCCAATGATTCCCTTGGACCGAAGATCTAAAATAGTTTTAAAACAACAAGTTCCTTCAATACCTTGGCTTTTAACTAACTGTACTTAGCGTTATAAAGTTTATAATTTTTTTTTCCAGCAGTAGTGACGACGTGCTAACTTATTCCGAAGCTATTGATTTAGTATCAGTATTGGGTTGTAAATATTTGGTCCGAAGAGAGATGAGGCCACTGGGGAGTTTAGAAGATTGCACAATCCGGAATCGCGGAGCTTGTACCCTGGGAATATAATTTAATTGATAACATCGCGTAGACCCAAATGGGCGAGTAAAGTTGTTGGTCTCGGCGATGAACGGATTCCGAGAAAGTTGTTATTCGCTGAACCGACTGGTAGGCGTCCGAAAGGTAGGCCGAGACGTCGAACCTTCGGGTTCGGTACGCCTATTATTATTATTGGGTTGTAAAGCGTTTTTCAATATTTCAATTTAATCCTCTCTATGTTTATAAAATCATGTTTAATTGGTCAATAATGTTTAAATATTCTAAAAAAGGATTAATTAAGATGCTTTTATGTATCGGTTTAAAACGAGATTCCTTATATTTAAGGAGTGATTTTCTTGCTCAAAATGGAAGAGAAAAAAATCATTTTCGTCATTTAATGATTTTTTATTAACAAAATTTGCAATGTGTATGGCGATGATGCCTTTGGAGAGAGCATCGTCCGTAAATGGTCTCCTCGGTTCAGAAACGAAAACTTTGACTTGGAAGACGAAAAGCGCTCGGCTCGTCCTTCAACTGTCCAAACCGCTCGACCGAACCATTAATTCTGTACTATCCTGTGCCCAGTTGGAATAATTAAAGGCAGCGGTCGAGAAAAATCATCCAGCATTGGCTAATCGCAAAAGCATAGTTTTCAATCACGATAACGCCCGTCCGCACATGGCTTTGCAGAGCTGGCAGAAATTATTAGAGTTTGGCTGGGATGTAATCCCTATTCACCAGACCTTACCCCAACAGATTTTGACTTATTTCGGGCCCTTCAAAACTCACTTTAGGGGAAACACTTTAATTCTCTCGACTGCAAAACGCACATAGAGGAGTTCATTGCGCACAAATCTTAGGATTTCTTGGAGGACAGAATTTAAAATCACCTAAAAGATAGGAACATGCAATAGATCAAAATGGTTCATGTATAATTTATTAAACATATTTACAAGAATCTGAAGTTTTTATTGAAATCCCAAGTAAAAACCCTACAAACTTAGTTTACAACCCAATTTTTTTTTTTTTTCATTCGTATATATTGTCATAATAGACAATAATAATAGTGCTACAGGATCTCATTCATACAATATAAACAAAAGGAAAGTCAAATTACATAAAATAAAATCAAAGTAAATAAACGTACACAATAACAAAATTTATAGACAAAATAAATACAAATAAATGAAGTTAACAAATAAATAAACAAAACATGTCACATTCATACCTATGTACAATATTTACAATCAGCTCGGGAACCCCGGACGGGGCTTGTCCCCCACTTGTGGAAGGACAAGCAGAGTCCAAAGGATCCCAGCGCCTCCCTCTCAGCCGCATCACTGGTGAGAGCCAGCGGAAGCTAAGTGAGGGCGCCACAGCCACAATCACACCGCACATGAGAGGAGAATCTGACCAATGTCAGAACTCCAGAATAGATGTTTACAATATGTCTCGGGGCCACTGCCGTTTCAACCTTGTAGGTGGGTTGTATGGATGAGTGGAGCTGGATAGGGATTGTGCTAGAGGATTAGGATGCTGAATGAGGTTTTGGTGGAATTTGGAAAATTTAGATGGAATCAGGTCTGAAATAAATGGAACATTAAGGTCGTGGTGCAAGGTATAGTTGGATACATAATAAGGAGCATTTACTATTATTCGCAGAACTTTGGATTGAAAGGATTTAATGCGTTTGATGTTAGAACGTTTAGCTGTCCCCCACAGTTCAAGTCCGTAGGTCCAGATTGGCTTCAGTATTGTCTTGTAAAGTAATAATTTGTTGTCAACAGTAAGCTTAGATTTTCTGTTTAGTAGTCTGTATAACTGTCCGAATCGTCTGTTGAGTTCTTTTCGTTTAAGTCTTGTATGTGGGTTCCACGTCAATCTTTTGTCTAGTAGTAAGCCAAGATACCGGACTGTGTCTGAGGAATTTTTACAACCCAATAGAAAGCACATTTACATTATTCAACCTATTAGCATACGCAGAATCAGTTTTTTAAATGAGTTCATCAACTCCTGATTGGTTTTCATTTGATTATTGATTCCGTTTCAAAAATATCACAGAACCAAATGTTACATACTGATAACCTATCAACATCCCAAGAGCCACACTACATTCGAACCTTGAAACTAAAAGTCCTATGAAAAATGCAATTTACTCTTTTGCGTTGTGAAAACTGTAAATTATGGAATGTGATAAATACTCATGACCCTATTGTAACCAAGGATGTTGTATTAGTTTAGTATTGGATTGTTTCACATGAAATGTCCGTTTTTATAGTTTCTGAAATACATAAAGGATTTTGCAGGTCTCTGTTGTTTTCTTCCGAATGTTTACATATTTAACGTAAACAGTTACTAATCCTTTGTATTATAAACATTAGCTTTCCAATCAATAACCCACTTTTTAGTATACCTCCAAATATGAACATGGAAACACGCGATTTTCTAGTAATATTTTTGTACGAGTTTAAACTCGTCCATTCAGCAGCTGAGGCCGCTAGAAATATTTGCAAGGCGTTTGGAGCAGGGAGTGTTAATGAACGGACCATTCACCGTTGGTTTGCTAAGTTTTAAGCTGGGGATACCGACTTGGAAAACTTGCCCCGAGGAAGACCTCCGTCCGTAATAGACAACGATGTCCTCAAACATACAGTAGAAGGAAACCCCTACCAAACAGTTAAAGGACTCTCAGCACAACTAAATACAAGTGCATCTACCGTTTCCAGACATTTAAAGTGTATTGGGAAAGTAAAAAAGCTCGATACATAGGTACCTCATGATTTCACTGAGCGGCAGCAAGACCCCATGTTTCAAAACATACCGTGCAAAAATTGAAAGAACTGGGCTACGAAGTTCTTCCGCATCCACCATATTCTCCCGACTTGTCTCCAACAGATTACGACCTGTTCAGGAATTTAGACAACTTCGTCAAAGGAAAACCTTTTGAAAATAACGATCAAGTGATAAGTGCGTTTTCAGATTTTGTTTCACTTTAAAGCTCAGAGTTTTTCAGTTCGGGGATAAAAAAGTTGGTGTCACGGTGGAGAAAATGTGTAAAAAAAGAAGGTAAATACTTCGAATAAAATTATCTTGTTTTCATATCGTATTTTTAATAAAAATACTTTACCTTGAAAACGGACATTTCATGTGACACAACCCAATATAATGTAATACTAAAACGACCTCCTTGGTTACACACACGGAGGTTACACTGCGGTATCAGCTCTCAGTGTTGCCAGGTGGAAATTATTATTATTATTATTATTATTATATAATTATTAATATTTAATTTTTACCAACAACACCGAGATAATCAACCAATTTCCTGTAGAGAGAGCGATGTTGTTTAGTGGTGATCATGCTGTAAAATTGTGTGTGGACTTTTAAAAACACTTTTTCATTTTATTTTAATTTTAACTAAAAATTCATTGTTTACTCTAATTTTTACTCTGTTGAGTTAAATCATTATTTTTGTTCATTAAAGTGACTTTTTATTTTCATATTTTCAACTAATTCCTATTATCCATCAAACTATAAAACACTGAGGGAAAGGATAGTATAAATTTAATTTGATGACGTCACCGTCCTCAGCGCATTTAACGGCGATAAGAAAACTCATTCAATAAACTCTGCGTATCATGCGTGTTGATCGCGGGCAAATAGTTAAATCACATTTTTCTCTTCAGCAAACTCTCCCCCTCCAAAAAATAAATAAAAAAAACCTGTACCACTACAACCCATGAATGGTCTTGGGCTCAGTGCATATAGAGATTCGTACTGTTTCTAGGCCAACGGCAGTGCAATGAGGTGATTAGGCCTTGATCACGCTCAGCCGCCAGGTTTTTTCCCCAATTAATTTGGGTACCCACTTTATAGATGCTGGGTCTGCCCCAGGAGGGTCTCCATACCCTAGGGTCGCCCCCCGACTGAATTAACAGAATAAATAATATTCTGCCACAGGCGGGATTCGAACCCAGGACCCGGAGCACAGCAGACTAGTGCTCTATCCACTAGACCACGCCGCTCCCCTCCGAAAAATAAATATCTTGTATAAATATATTTCTCTTCCTTTATAGGCTGCAATAGTATAATAGTACTTTTTTTTTTTTTTTTTTGTTATAAATATTTAGTTTTTCAATGGTATATAATTTATCTATTTGTCTAGCATTATTAGCAGGAAATAAAGGTAAACTAGGAAAAATGTTTCTGATGTTTTCTACTTCAGTTGGTTATAAAATTATTCCATTTTTCATATTCACCCGTTTTTTCGTCAATGGTATCAATAAAAAATTGTTAACTTTTTCTAATCAATAAACTTGAAGGTAATTTAGAGATGTTTTAGAAATCGGTAGTTTAAGCCCTATCATACTATTTTAAAGAAGACAAAACCTTCATAAAAATAAAGCCCAGATAGAGAAAATCGTAAAAAAGAGCAAAACGTTCAGTATAAAGTGGCTCTTCTGGTTCGTCGATTTTAGTACAAAAAATCTGGTGCGGGCATCACACGACTTTCACTTACCTCGATTTTTAAAATCAATCAAAGAATTTTCAAATACAGTTAGAGATAAAAATACGTGAAACTATTAAGGAATTAATCAAATTGAATTTATATAGAAACATGTGTTTTATTAAAAAATCTATTGTATTATTATCTAAAATAATCAGTTAGTTTTATCTTCTTCTCATCACTCTCTATTAACTTCTAAAAGCTTGTAAATGAGATGATATTTTTTCTAAAATCTTTAGCTTTCCAACGGTTTATCATACATGTATATTACTGCTGTTATGTTCAAAAGCGTAAAATTGAATAAAAAAAATATTTTTTCTGTTTTCTCCTTTAGTTGGGTATCGAATTTATTCAATTTATATATTTACCTGTTTTTCATCAGCGTTAACAATATAATCTAGTTATTATTATTGAATCTACAAAATTAAAGGTACTTTAGGGGAAATATCGGCAATTATGCCCTGTCAGACCATTTTTATCCAAATAAAACCTACATGATATTAAAGCCCATTAAATTTTACATCGATATAGCGAGTTTAATCAAAATCGTCGGAACCGTTTTCGAGAAAATCGAAAAAAGGTGCAAAATGCATGGTATAAAGTGCCTCTTCTGGTTAAGCTCATTTTGATGAAAAAAGTTTTTTCACGTCTCGGGCGTATAGTTGTCTTAAATGTGAAATTTCAGTTTCATAGGACTTACCGTTTCCGCCCGGGAGTTACCACACACACACAGACACACACACCCAGACCTTTTTGCGGGACTTGGTTATTTGGACTCAGGGGACCCTAAAACGTGTATTTCCATTGAAAACTGGAATTCGGAAATTCTCACGATCGCAATACTTTCCCTTACTATATATAGTAAGTGAAAGTAAAAATTGCTATAACATTTCAGGCTTCTAAAATATCAAATTGCAGTTTCGTATGACGTTTTGTTTTCGAGCAAGACTTACCATATACAAATAATGACCTTTTTTCGAAAATTGGTTGGATTCGAATATTTTCACGATCGCAATTCTTCCCTTACTGTATATTTCTCATACACGTAAGTGATGGTAAAAAATCTGGAGCGAGTAACAAACGACGTTCACTTACCTCCGTTGATAAAATCAATTTAAGAATTTTCAAATACAGTTAGAGATGAAAATAAGTGAAACTAATTAAGAAGTAATAAAATTGAATTTCTATAGAAACATGTGTTTTATTAAACGATCTATTACATTATTATATACAACAATTAGTTATTTTATCGCCATTTCATCACACCCCCATTAACTTTTACAAACTTGTAGAAGCTTGTGCATAAAATAATGTTTTTTTCTTAAATCTTTAGCTTTCCAACAGAACATGTATATTACTGTTATTATGTTCAAAAACAAAAATTGCATAAAAAAATAATTTTTTTCGTTTTTCTCCTTTTGATGGATATCGAATTCGTTCGACTTATATTTTTACCTGTTTTTTAGCAATGCTTACAAGATACTATGGTTAATTTTTTCGAATCTACAAAATGAATAGTACTAAAGGGGAAGTAAATTTTAAAAATCGACATTTAAGCCTTGTCAGACTATTACAATCGGAATAAAACTGATATGATATGAAAGCCCATCAAATTTTACATCGATATACCAAGTTAAATCAAAATTGTCATAGCCGTTTTTGAGAAAATCGTAAAAAAGTGTAAAATTCATGATATAAAGTGGCTCTTCTAGTTAGCCGATTTTTATGACAACGTTTCTATAAGTAGGCTTAAAACACGAATTTTAAGTTTTGCAAGATTTTGCGTTAGATTTACCACCACACATTTTTATTTACACAGACATTTTTGCTGGACTTGGTTATTTGGATTTAAGGGACTCTAAAACATGTAATTCCGTTGAAAATTAAAATTAGAAAATTTTCACGATCGTAATACTTTTCCTTACTATATATTTCATATAGGTAAGTGAAAACCAGTCTTACTAAAATGATTGTTTTTGCGAAGTCGCTAGTTCTAGTGCTGATGCAACAAATCCACTTAATAATTCCCGCCACATATCTGAGCAAATGACAAGATGATATAAGTCACTTTTTCTAGACACGACAGTTTTTCACATTCTGGAGTCTCAATAGTTTATGTTAAGAAGGTTGCAAAATGTCGTAAGTGTTTCTCTTTCGGTTTATGAGTAAACAACACTACCTTGTACAAATAAACGACCTGTATTTTAAACATAAACGAATAGACACTCCAGAATATGAAGACTCTCATTTCTATAAAAAGTGACTTATACCTTTTTGCCATCTGAGCCCAAAAATAATCTGTTCTAAACATCACATATCGTTACAAAAAGAAAAGTGTTTGTCAGGGTCTGTTATATCTTAGTTGTCCTCCGTTTGCCGTGGTGACTTCTGGCCGGTTCCGGGGCGAACTCGGAAGAGTGCAAAGTTCTACCCGACAGGGGGTGAGACGAAAAGGGGAAGATACCATAAAAAATAAGCGAGAAGCGACAGGCGGGCCCTTGGGAACATTTAGAGACGCCTCTTGCTCAAACTCTTTCCCCCACAGAAATAATCCATTAGCTCGGCGGAACCTCTCAACCCCCCCCCCTTCTCCCTCTCTCTCCCATCAGTCTCCCCCTCTTCCATTCTCTAGTCCTCTTTCTTAGGATCGCCTAGAAATTTATTTTGTTATAGGCGAAAAATTATTATCTTCTATTACTATAAATGGAAGTTACCACTCACTCATATGGTCATCACTTGGTCAAAAAGTATTGATTCCTAGAATGCTGAAATTTTTCAAGGAGCTATGAAATGTTCGAAAATTCTTAGACTGCTCGACGCTATGTCAAACTCACTTTCCTAATTTGAGTGTTCGACTTGTTAACCTTTTGGGAAATGTTCATTTCTTTCATTTAGAAACAAATATTTTTCTTTGCGTCCACATCAAGAAGATATCTTTGATTTTTTGAAGAAAACCACGGATAACAGCAAAACACTCAAAGTTTGATTTTACTCCCTAACCGTTGAGAATATATATATATATATATATATATATATATATATATATATGTGTGTGTGTGTATGTATAAACGTTGGAGTGATTGTTAACCATAGAATATGTATGTAGAAAATTATGAATCTGGTGCTCGCAAACACACGTCTTTCACTTATCTCTCTTATTAATTAAAATCAATTTATGAATTACATCTTTTTCTGTTATAATGTTATCATTACACTACTTGTAGAGATTTCTATATATTGTGAGTATTGTATTTTTTTAATATAAATTTTAAAAGAAGAGTTGTCAAATTTAGCGATATTTATATTTGAATATCTCAAAAGGGACTCATGCAGATTATACTTCTATATAATAAGTACTACAGGATAAAAAATCGTTGCTGAGACTCAACTGGTTCTAGTGTTATTAATTTGGTTTGTCTCCAAGTATGTTGATATGATGAAGGCAAATCTTGCAAGGCAGTAATGTTTAAAATATTATAATTCTAAAACAAACTGAGGAATCCATGACTTTTGGTGGTATTTTGTGAACTAAAATATGTGAGTAAGGCGTTCGAACCTACGTCACACCCTCCAGCAAGCCAAACGCGGAATTGCAATTTACAACGCGGAATAGCGGAATATATCCTGTGAATATAATTGAGCTGATTGCATCGCGGAGACTCAAATGGGCGAGTAAAGTTGTTATTTGCTGATCCGACTGGTAGGCGTCCGAAAGGTAGGCCGAAGCGTAGATGGGAGGATTGCGTTAAGGCTGATCTCGGGAGCTTGGGCTTGAATGGTGAACATTGGACGAGTCTGTGTAGGCGGAATTTGGTGGTATCGGCATCGAACCTTCGGGTTCTCTAAGCTTATTATTATTATTATATTATTATTATTAAAACAAACTGATTCACTACATTTTATCCTTCAGTATTTATCATATAGAGATATAATGTGTAGAAGTTTCATAATTTTTTACTCAGTCCCTTTTGAGATATTCCTTACTTTAATGCTTGCAAAACTAAAAGTGTTAATCAGAAAAATGTTTTATTAATGGTTTTATATTCACGAAGATCGAGAACAGCTAGAAAAGAGATCAAAAATATTGAGCGGCATGGTCTGAACGATTTCGAAGGGCACCTCCTGATCAGAAATTTTTAATTCAAGTTTCTGAAATAACTTAAAAAGAGAATAACTCGAAAAATAAAAATAGAAAAATAACTCGAAAAATAAACTCTTTAAATAAATTCCTTAAATTCGAATAATAAAATAAATTCTTTGACAATAAATGCGTTCTTTGACTTCACTTTAAGTATGTCTCGGGGATTCCCATATATCCTTATCTATTCGTGGTAACCACAATATGCATCACTGTTACAAGTACTGAATGCGCAGAAAGTTGATGGAAAATTGTAATTACTTTGGAAAAACAGATGGAAATAAAAGTGAAAAGAATAGAAATTTAAGGCCCAGAAGAAAAAAAAAATTGTAGTTACAACTATTATAGGTAATAATAAAGATTTAACTTTCATTTACAGAAATATATATATATATATATATATATATATATATATATATATATATATATATATATATATATATATAATTCGTGAAATATACAGTAATGAAATTTTATCTGATGCACAGAGTGGAAAAATGTAATGAAGAGTGATGAAAAGCCGATAAAGCTAACTGATTGTTGTAGATAACAGTTTTACTTTCACTTACTATATATAGTAAGTGAAAGTGTTGCGATCGTGAAAATTTTTGAATTCCAGTTCTCAACGGAACTACACGTTTTAGGGTCCCCTGAGTCCAAATACCCAAGTCCCGCCAAAAGGTTGTTTCTGTGTTTGGTAAGTCTTGCGCAAAACTGAAACTTCGTACGAAACTGAAATTTCATGTTTAAGACTACTGTAGGCCCGAGATGTTACAGCAACTTGTTCACTAAAATCGGCTGACCGGATGTCCTACTTTAATCCATGTACCTTTTTACGATTTTGATTAAACTCGCTTTATTGATGTAAAATTTAATGGGCTTTAATATCATGTAGGTTTCATTCTGATTGAAATAGTCTGATGGGGCTTAAATGCAGATATTTTAAATTTTCTTCCTTTAAAGTACCTTTAATTTTGTATATTATATAAAAATAATCATTTCATCTTATTACTATTGATAAAAAACAGGTAAATATATAAGTTGAACGAATTCGATATCCAAATAAAGGAGAAAACTTATTAAATTTGTTTAATGCAATTGTTTCATCGTTTGGCCATTGGATGGCGCTGTCATCGCCGCACGCTACTGTGGGTTCATTCTGATTGAAATAGTCTGACAGGGCTTAAGTGCCGATATTTCAAAATTTCTTCCTCTAAAGTACTTTTAGTTTAGTAGTTTTTATGAAAATCACCATATCATCTGATTATTAAATCTTAAAACAGGTAAATATATAAGTTGATCGAATTCAATAACCAACTAAAGGAGCTTTTAATGCAATTGTTTGTTTTTTAACTCAAGAACAGTATTATAAATGCATAATATACCGTTGGAATGCTAAAAAGTTTAGAAAAAATATTATCGTATACATACTATTGTAAAATTTAACGGAGAGTAATGAAAAGCCGATAAAACAAACTGATTGTCGTAGATGATAATGTAATAGGTTATTAAATAAAACACATGATTTTTTTAAAATCCAATGTAATAATTCTTTGATAATTTATTTTCGATATCATATAATTCATTTATTGATATCAATAACGAAGGTTAAGTGAAAGTCGTGTGTTGCGTGCACCAGATATTTATATTACTTAATCTAAAACATATGTTTCCAACGAAACTAATTGTATTACATTAAAGTTTAAACCTTTTTGAACTCTATTTATTAGTTATTAAATTAATTTTAACAACCGATGTAAGTAAAAGTCGTGTGTTGCCGGCACCAGATTTGTTTTTAATTAAAAATTAGGTATTTAAAAAAAAAAAAAAAATGTGATTTTTATTACATTTCAACTAACACGATTTTCGTGTTGTTTCCGGTTTAAGCTTTAGATTACAAATGGCATTCGTAATAATTCAATTATTATTAAGTCCGATTAACAGTTATTACTACATTTTATTTTCTGCTTGGACAGAAAATTAAATAAACTGCGGAAGTTTTATATGTATTGATTATTTATTATAACATCCTCAGTGTCCAACGTGTTAAACTTTTAAGGACAAAGAAAAATTGCATTAAAAAAATATTTAAAAAACAATCAAAAATAAATATTAAGCTACCAGATTGTATTTTATCATATAATTAAGATGAAACATTAAAAATAAATAAAGAAAAATTAGTTTTGAAAATTAAAAACAATTCACATTAAAAAAATATTAAGATTTGTGTAAAAAAATATTATTTTTGTGAATCCATTAAACAAGCGTGTCTCTATAGTTAATATTTGGCATGTAAGAGGCGCTAAAAACATTCGCGAACCGATCCTAACATGTTTAGCAAGAGTTACGCAAGGTCTAAAGAACTAAGGCATAAAATATTTTAAAAAGGAAGATTTTTTTTTCAATTTGTTTATATATAACTTGAGAACAAGTTAAAGCGTCTCATGATTGTTTTTAAAGATTTGTTTTGGGTACCTCGAGGCGGTCTCATGTGACCCCCGCTATGCCGAGTTGAAGTGGCTCCTTCCCTCCATACGCAGACAGTACTTACTTCCTTGGGTCATTTATCCACCAAACTATAAAATCCCAGCATCCATCCTATATCTACAGTCTCCTTCAATTTAAATCCTCAGTCCACTTGCTTGAAACAAGATCGCGCCATTCCGACCTTTATATGCCATCCCACAGATCTAAAGCCTTCGATTGATCCTTTGTTGCCCGTTCCATTACATTCTGGAATTCCATTCCTTCCAATATACGTAATGTTTCTTCCTTATCCACATTCAAATATCTCCTTTTCCAACACCTATTATTCCAAACTGACGCTTGTTAATCTTTAATTTTAAATTAGATTTTTCATTATAATCGTTATAAGGAATGAATATCCTATGTTTACCTTCTTATTTATTTTTTATTTTATTTCATATATACATGTATATATTATTATTATTTTTCGTTTGAGTGTTCAAAATTAGTTGTTTCTTACTTTCCATTTACTATTTGTTTACTTTACTTTTTTTACGCTTTTTCTTATCTTTGGTACATAGAGATGTGTATGTACATACATTTATATAAATTTCTTTTTCTACCACTTTTACTTATGTACATAATTATGTCTATTTAATGCTATCTGGCCAGATGTGCTACCTTTACTTGTAAATTTCATGTTATTCTTAGGGGACAAAGTCCCAGAATAAAATTGTTTTCTATTCTATTATATTCTATTCTATATTCGCTGATTGTCAATTATGATTGTCAAAATTGAAGATAAAAAAAAAATTATATTAAGACATCTTACTGTCATTTGTTTGTTTGTTCAGTGGTAGTCATAAATTCTTCTTATTCAGGTTTAATGAGTTAGAGGTAGATCTTTGACAAGTATTCGACATCGCACAGGCTCGGGACCACCATTTTACGTCTCCTCCGAAGTAAGGCAAAACCAAGGACTTTTTTTTTGGAGGAGTAAACCGAAAAATGTTTAAATTTAGTTTCATGAAAGTTTGTTTGGTTAATCACTTAACTGCTACTGTGGCTAATCAGACGATGCTACAGTGGGAGTCGTAAAGTTTCCTTATCTAGGTTTTATAAGGTAGAGGTAGATCTTTGACAAGTATTCGACATCGCACAGGCTCGGGACCACCATTTTACGTCTTCTCCGAAGGACGGCAAAACCAAGGACTTTTTTTTTTTGGAGGTGTAAAGCAAAAAATTTTACTTTGTTCAGAAAATCCTATGGTTCACTATAGAATTATTGAAGTTGAATGGACGTGCAAAGTTATTAAGTATTAGTACGAACTACTCTCCTACTAATACTTGAAATTCTTAACGTAAGACTATTTATATTCTACGTATCTTGAAACGTAAGGATGATAAATGTTAAGGTGGGAGGGAAGGCTATTTTTACTTTCACTTACTATATATAAAGAAAATTTTCGAATTCCAGTTTTCAACGGAAATACACGTTTTAGGGTCCCCTGAGTCCAAATAACCAAGTCCCGCAAAAAGGTCTGTGTGTGTGTGTGTGGTAACTCCCGGGCGGAAACGGTAAGTCCTATGAAACTGAAATTTCATATTTAAGACAACTATACGCCCGAGACGTGACAACACTTTTTTCATCAAAATGAGCTTACCAGAAGAGGCACTTCATTTTGCACCTTTTTTCGATTTTCTCGAAAACGGTTCCAACGATTTTGATTAAACTCGCTATATCGATGTAAAATTTAATGAGCTTTATTATCATGTAGGTTTTATTTGGATAACAATGGTCTGACAGGGCTCAAATGCCGATATTTTAAATTTTCTTTCTCTAAAGTACCTTTAATTTTGTTGATTCTATAAAAATAACTATATTATCTTGTTACCACTGATGAAAAACAGGTAAATATATATAAATAGAATTAATTCGATACCCAACTAAAGGAGAAAACAGAGAAAATATTTTTTAAATGCAATTTTTCGTTTTTGAACATAATAACAGTAATATACATGTATAATATACCGTTGGAAAGCTAAAGATTTTAGAAAAAATATTATCTCATAAACAAGCTTTTAAAAGTTAATAGAGAGTTATGAAAAGAAGATAAAACTAAGTGATTATTTTAGATAATAATCAATATAATAGATTTTTTAATAAAACACATGTTTCCATAGAAATTTAATTTAATTAATTCTTTAATAGTTTCACGTATTTTTATTTCGAAGTGAAAGTCATGTGTTGTCCGCACCAGATTTTTTTTTAAGCTATTTGAATATCATTACTCTCACACACTTTCAACATATTACTGATAAATATACAATAACCATTATTTCTACAAAACGTGATCATTTAGTTTTTTTTTGTTTTTTTTTTCAATTCAAATTAATACACAATAGTTTATTGTTTCGAAATATTTATATTAGTGTATAACTGTTTATATAGCTGTTTAAAGGCAAGGTTAGGTTTTATCAGCACTTTATAAATAGTTAATTTGTTTGCCAATGATCATTTCGAACGTTTGTCTTGTAATCTCGAAAGAAGTCCATATCGTTGATTCGGTTCTTTTCTTTTTCGTTTGAGGTGGTATACCCGTGTCAGTCGTTTTTCAAGATAAAGTCTTAATAAAGTCTTAATCTTTGTCGAAAACTGGTATTGAATTATTATTGAAAAAGACCTGAGGGCAAGAGTCATGTTTTAGAGAAAATGTGACAAACAGGCTCTTAGATTCATTCATTTTTATTTTCCTTTTTTTTTTTGCCCAGCAAGCTATGTCGTCCAGGATTTCATGGAGTGCCTGAGAAGCCCTAGAAGCATCTTTGTTGGACGTTCGGATAGCTGAATCGTCAGCAAAGGTTGCTGCAAGTGTTATGGATGTCAGAGGAATACATATTAAACAATGTTGGACCTAATACGCTGCCTTGAGGTACACCTACTTTTATTTGTTTAATACTAGAAAACTCTAAACCTACTCTCACACGGAAAACCTATCTTTCAAGTACAATTGTAAAACCAGATAATAATTTGGACAAAGTGAAGTTTCTAACTTAGCGAGCACACCATCATCCCATATTCTGTCAAATGCCTGACTCATATCTAAAAACACTATCAGACAGTAATGCTTCTAACGAAAAAGAATAATCAACTAATCGATATCACTGTTGTATTGTAGAATGTTTTTGTTTAAAACCGTGCTGGATGTTTGGAATAATATCAAAAGCATTAATTGAATTTAAAGTCGAAACAAAAGATTTTCGAATATTTTAGATAAATATGGTATATGGTTGGTAGGTTTATTGGACTTGGATAACATAATTACTATTGAGTACTTCCATCAAACTGGAATGTGTGTGTCTGTGTGGAAAGTCCTATGAAAGTGAAATTTCATATTTAAGACAACTATACGTCCGACAGGTTACAGCAACTTTTTCACTAAAATCGGCTGACCGGAAGTCCTACTTCAGCCCATGCATTTATATTTAGCACCTTTTTACGATTTTCTCCAAAAAGGCTCTAACGATTTTTATTAAATTCTCTATATCGATGTAAAATTTAATGGGCTTGAATATCATGTAGGTTTCATTCTGATTGAAATAGCCTGACAGGGCTGAAATACAAATATTTTAAATTTTCTTCCTCTAAAGTACCTTTAATTTTGTATATTCTATAAAAATAACCATGTCATCTTATTACCATTGATAAAAAACAGATATATAAGTTGATGGAATTCGATATCCTAGTTAAAGAGAAAACTGAAAAAATATTTTTTAAATGCAAATGTTTCACCGCTAGGCCACTGGATGGCGCTGTTATCGCGGGACGCTCCAAGTAGCTCTAAGCCGAAAAAAACTTACTGAATTTCGTAGATAATATTATAACATATTGTTTAATAAAACACATCTTTCTATAAAATCAAATAAATAATTCTTTAACAATTTGTTTTCGTTTCTAAATTAGTTTAAAAATTCTTAAATTGATACGTGTATTAATAACAGAATAAGTGAAAATCGTGTGTTGCGCGCACCATATTTTTAAAGATATAATTGAAATTGTTAGTTAAAAAAGATAATGGCTTTCTTGGATAAATATTTTAAAACGTAGTTTATTTTAACAACGGAGTTAAGTGAAAGTCGTGAGTTGCGCGCACCAGATTTTTTATCTATAGTAGAAAATATGGTCTATCTACTGACTAAATGTCCTAAGTTAGGTCTGGTCGTTCGTTCTAAAACACTTTAGAGAATTCAAGATTTAGGGTTCCACCTCGAAGACTGTAAATTATAACAGTCAGTCATTAGTAGATTTCTAACCGTTGAGAAAGTTTTCAAGTCACATTTCTTAATAAGCGGAGGATCGAGATGGTCCTCTCCTCCAACTCTTCTTCTTGCAGGAGGTCGATGGTGGCCTAAATCATAATTAAGGGCCTGGAAGCTGGAGCCCGGAGTTGTGGCGGAGACTGGAGGAAGAGGTTCGGCGCCGCTCTGGAGATTTAGTGAGTATCGAATCCATTCTAAGTTTCGGCGGGTCTTCTTTTAAAGTTGCCTCTTCGGGAGCACACAGCGTGACACGTGAACTTTCATCTTTCACATTAGGCTCCCTTCCTCCTATCTATATATCACGGTCGGTTGGCTCCGAGATTTTCGGCCCTTCGAAATAAATCCAAAGTTGCCGATTCCACTCCGCCCACCGCAAGGGCCCCCTTCTGCTAAATGTATTACTCTGCCCTTGATCAATAACTTCACTCCTAGTTCAGATATATAGTGTGAGACATAGCAAAGTTGCAAACAAAATCTTGTGCCCGCAACACACGACTTTCACTTACCTCCGTTATTTATATCAATTTAAGAATTTTTAAACACATTTAGAAACGAAAATAAATTGCTAAAGAATTATTTACATTGAGTTTTAATTAGAAACATGTGTTTTATTAATTAACTAGCTGACAGATGGTGTCTTAACTATGTCTTAGCGAAATTAGTCAAGGCGTTCACGCATGACACGAAGTCCAAGAAAAAAGGAAATTTAATTTTATACATGTAGATAAAAAGATAACCCTAGAAAAAAATAAAAAATAAATAACTGCTAAAGTAACATTTCTCTTTTTTTTTATTCACAAGATCCCTCTTCTGACTGTTATAAACACAAATAAAAAATAATTAGCGAAATAAGCCGTTCACGCGTGATGCGATCAACAGGGGAAAATGCGATTCATTTTTATATAGATAAAGATATTATTACCTTAGAATATTTAAAAAAATCTGGTGCGCGCAACAAACGACTTTCACTTACCTCTGTTATTAATATAAATTTAAGAATTTTTAAACACATTTAGAAACGAAAATAAATTGTTAAAGAATTATTTACATTTGATTTTTTATTGAAGTATGTGTTTTATTAAATAATATGTTATAATATTATCTACAAAATTCAGTCTTTTCATAACTCGTGTTAAAACTACTTGGAGCGTCCAGCTATGACAGCGCCATTAGGCCAAGCGATGAAACAATAATATTAAAAAAATATTTTTTTCAGATTTCTCCTTTAGTTAGATATCGAATTCGTTCCACTTATATATTTAGCTGTTATTTATCAATGCTTGCAAGATAGTATGGTTATTTTTATAGGATATACGAAATTAAAGGTACTTTAGAGGAAGAAATTTTGAAATATCGGCATTTAAGCCCTGAAAACTATTTCAATCAGAATAAAACCCCCATGATATTAAAGCTTATTAAATTTTACATCGATATATACGAGTTCAATCAAAATCGTTAGAGCTGTTTTTGAGAAAATCGTAAAATGGTGCAAAATGCATGGTATAAAGTGGCTCTTCTGGTTAGCTGATTTTGATGAAAAAGGTTTTTTAACGTATCGGAAGTACAGTTGTCTTTAATATGAAATTTCAGTTTCATAGGACTTCTTTTCGTTTTCGCGCTACATATGCCGCACACAGACCTTTTAGCGGGACTTGGTCATTGGTCATTGGTCATCGACTCATGGGACCCTAAAACGTGTATTTCCCTTTAAAACTCAAATTCGAAAATCTTCACGACCGCAATACTTTCCCTCACTATATATTTCATATATATCTATGTGAATGTAATATAGGTATATTTTAGAGCCTACTAAATCTTAGAGAACTTTTTTTTTGTATGGTCAAGGAACCAATTTTACTTTCACTTACTATATATAGTAAGGGAAAGTATTGCGATCGTGAAAATTTTCGAATTCCAGTTTTCAACGGAAATACACGTTTTACGCTCCCCTGAGTCCAAATAACAAAGCCCCGCAAAAAGGTCTGGGTGTGGGTGTGTGTGTGTGTGTGTGTGTGTGTGTGTGTGTGTGTGTGTGGTAACTCCCAGGCGGTAACGAAAAGTCCTATGAAACTTAAATTTCATATTTAAGACAACTATACGCCCGAGACGTTACAATACCTTTTTCATCAAAATGAGCTTACCAGAATTTTCTTTCTCTGAAGTACCTTTAATTTTGTTGATTCTATAAAAATAACTATATTATCTTGTTACCACTAATGAAAAACAGGTAAATATATAAATTGAATGAATTCGATACCCAACTAAAGGAGAAAACGGCAAATATATTTTTTTAATGCAATTTTTGTTTTTGAACTTAAGAACAATATTATACATGTATAATATGCCGTAGGAAAGCTGAAGATTTTAGAAAAAATATTTATCTCATTCACAAGCTCTTAAAAGTTAATAGAGAGTGATGAAAAGACGATAAAAATAACTGATTGTTTTAGATAATAATATAATAGATTTTTTAATTAAACTTAAATTAAAATATTAAATTTCAGTAGAAATTCCATTTAATTAATTCTTTAATGTTTTCACTCATTTTTTATCTATTACTGTACTTGTAAAATCGATTTAAAAAACTGAGGTAAGTGGAAGTTGTGTGTTGCCCGCACCAGATTTTTTTTTTTTATTGCATTTCATACACCCGAGCAAGAGAAAAAAAAATTAAATTTTATGTACCAATTTTTTTTCGGAGTAGGTTCATTTTAAATAGTTGCTCCGAGATTATGTTACCTTGAGGGTACGAACGCTCGTGCACATGCCGATGTGTTAACAGCAGTCTCCTATTAGTATTCGGCGGTGTACCTGTAGATTAATTATACAGGCTATTGTTACACTCGCGGAATCAGCTGTAGCTTCGAAACTGTTAACACAATTCAAGTTTAAACGAGTCAAGCGATCGTTTTAGGACTAACTAAATAACCTTTGTCCGTCTATCGTACGTTTTTGATGATTCAATCTGATTTATAAAAAGTTCGTGTCATGATGTTAGCGGTCGTATTCCTTCAAAACGGTTTGGCCGACTTTTATAAATTTTGTATATATATTTGGTAGGTAGAAGAAAATGTCCTAAGGCATTAATTCTTACCGCTAGATAATTCAGGAATCCTTATCAAGACCTTTTTTTTTTTTTTTTTGTATTTTATTTTGCTTCAAAAAATACCAATGTTGGGGAGAGGGGCGACAGATCATTTGCTCGCAGCCTAAACCCGATCGTTAATTATGAGTCGCCGAATCCTTAATATTTATTTAGGGTTTTAATAATATAACTATCTTTGTTATATACATATATTAAGAAAAAACACAAATGAAACAAATAAAAATTAACTTCTAGAGAAACATAAAGAGTACTTATGGTCACTTCTAGAGACGACAGCGAGTACGATTGCGAAGCGGTGATGTTGGCGAAAGCGACGAAGGCGACCAGTCTCTCCTGTAACTCCCAGCGCACCCTGATTCCCGAGCGGTCACTATCACTTAATCCCTTTTACAAAAATAGAGCCCTCCCCTTGCGTCTTAACTTAATATTAAAGAAATATATCTATAAGAGAAATTATATTATAAATGAGTGTTTCCCAATTCTTAACAACCTATAATCCTTAATTTTAACCCAATTCTCCCCAATCTCGCATTTTTTTAATCGTGATTTTAGTAATTGTGCATGAACAATATCCAAATAATTTAACTGTCGTTCTTATTACAAAAAATAACCACCAGCAAAATGGTCCCTTCACATTTTATTTAAATATGGGCACAAAGCCATCCCTTTCCTCAAGCGCATGCGCGTTAAGTGTGAAATGAACCTTAGAATGCCGGGAAAAAGGAGGTCTAAGCCGAAGAATGTATATATTAGTTATAGTCTCTACTGTATATACATATGTTAAGTATGCATGTATTTATTATAAATAAAGTCGGAGGGTAAGAAAGAAAAAATATTACAAAAAAATCTGGTGCGGGCAACACACGACTTTTACTTACCTCCATTTTTAAAATCAATGAAAGAATTCTCAAATACAGTTAGAGATAAAAATACGTGAAAATATTAAAGAATTAATTAAATTAAATTTCTATAGAGATGTTTCTATCCACTTACCTCAGTTTTTTAAATCGATTTTACAAGTACAGTAATAGATAAAAAATGAGTGAAAACATTAAAGAATTAATTAAATGGAATTTCTACTGAAATTTAATTTTTTAATTTAAGTTTTATTAAAAAAACTATTATATTATTATCTAAAATAATCAGTTAGATTTATCGGCTTTTTATCACTCTCTATTAACTTTTAAAAGCTTGTGTATGAGATAATATTTTTTATAAAATCTTTAGCTTCCAACGGTATATCATACATGTATATTACTGTTCTTATGTTCAAAAATGAAAAATTGTATTAAAAAAATAGTTTTTCTCTTTTCTCCTTTAGTCGGGTATCGAATTCATTAAATTTATATATTTACCTGATTTTCATCAGTGGTAACAAGATAATAAATTTATTTTTATAGAATCTAAAAAAATTAAAGGTACTTTAGGGGAAGAAATTTTCAAATATCGGCATTAAAGCCCTGTCAGACCATTCAAAATGAAACCTACATGATATTAAAGCCCATTAAATTTAATATCGATATAGCGAGTTTAATCAAAATCGTTGATACCGTTTTCGAGAAAATCGAAAATAGGTGCAAAATCCATGGTATAAAGTGCCTCATCTGGTAAGCTCATTTTGATGAAAAAGTTTTTGTAACGTCTCGGGAGTATATTAGTCTTAAATATGAAATTACAGTTCCATAGGACTTTTCTTTACCGCCTGGGAGTTACCACACACACACACACACACACACACACACACACACACACACACGAAGACCTTTTTGCGGGGCTTTGTTATTTGGATTCAGGAGACCCTAAAATGTGTATTTCCGTTGAAAACTGGAATTCGAAAATTTTCACGATCTCAACACTTTCCCTTACTATATATAGTAAGTGAAATTAAAATCAGCTGTTCAACTTTCTCTTATTTAGGCTGTTAAAATCAATGTTCAAAAATGTTTAGCTTTTAAAAAGTATATTATATATACATTTATATTACTTTCCTTATTTATGGACATATATTTCTGCTTTGTATTACATATTTTCTTATTGAGTTGGTAATTAAATTCTTTAATATTTCATATTCATCCATTTTTTTAGTCCTAAAAAGCAGAAATGGTTAAATATTCTACCAAATGCTTTTGAAAAAGAAATTTAAACGACTGCATTTAAGCCCGTCCAAACTATTTGAAACTAGATTAAATCTACTTCTATTTAAGTCTATTACATTTAACAACTATATATGTAGCTAGTTTAATCAAAATCGCTAGAGCCTTTTTTTGAAGAAATACTAAAAAAATTCAAAATACATCAATTGGTTCTTCTGGTGCTCCGATTTTGTTAAAAATATTGCTGTAATATCTCGAACATATACGCTCCTAAAATATTAAATTCCATTTATATACAATTTATTGTTTTCGAGCTAGACTTACCACACGGTAAAAAATCGAATTCGAATATTATCACGATCGCAATACTTAGCCTGATTGTAATTTCATGTATACCCGCTCAAAAAAGTTTCAATACACCCATAAATAAATTCTTAGTTTTAAAAGCTTTGGTAGATTTCCTTCATACTTTTGACCTTCCATCTGGCCCCAAAAATATTAAATTTGGATTCTTAAGACAATGTTCCCCTTTCCCAGAATGTTTTTGGATTTTTTGGGAACAAACTCCCTAGCAAATTACAGCCGTTTCTTCTGGTATAACTTACTGAAGAATGGCTTTCTTCTTGCGACTCGACCACTGTATCCTTCCCTTAGAATATTTCTGGGTGGACTTGAATCCCATAGTCTTTATTTATTCTAGTGGCCATTGAGGTTGCGGGGAAGTGTGATGTTTTGCATGGACTCCAGCAAGGATGGCTCGCCTGTGGTGATTCTCCACTCTCCTGTCTTCCAGCATGTGGTCTATCCTACATAGAATTTTAACTCTCGATGTCTTTTCAGTACATGCTGTACTGTAGCATGTGACATATTCAATAGATGTGCAATGTTTCTTGGAGATAAGCACTGCATTTGGAAAAAAAACCATAAACTCTCTTAAATCACCCGCACATTTAAAAATCAGTTTCCCAGTCACAAGTAAAGCTAATACTGAAATAAGTGTTGAGTATGGAGATAAGATATACACAGATAACACTGGAAATACGGTCATAGTACAACAAATAGGATTAATATTGAAAGTGTATGGAAACTTTTTTGACCTATCATTAAGATATGACATTCTGCCTCGATTTATATTAATAATAAAATGAAAATAAATGTATCTATTTGTTTATGTAATATTAGTATTAATAATTTATACATTAGGGAAGTGTAAAGTTGAAAATAAATAGCTATGCAAAATATAAGCATGCTGTAATGGAAATTTTTTTGAGAGAGTGTATAACGAAGTCAAAATAAAAATAATAATAATAGACCGATACCACCAAGTTCTGTCTAATCAGACTCGTCCAATGTTCGCCGGTCAAGCCCAAGCTCCCGAGATCAGCCTTAACGCAATCCTCTCATCGACGCTTCGGGCTACCTTTCGGACGTCTACCAGTCAGATCAGCGAATACCAACTTTCTCGGAATCCGCTCCTCATCGAGGCCAACAACTTTACTCGCCAATTTGAGTCTCCGCGATGCTATCAACTCAATTATATTCACAGGATACAAGTTCCCCAATTCCGCGTTGTGCAACCTTCTAAACTCCCCCGGTGGCCTCATCTCTCTTCGGACCAAATATTTTACGCAGTACCTTATTTTCGAAAACCTTAAGCCGCTGTTCATTCTTCAAAGTAAGCGGCCACGTTTCACATCGGAAGAATAATAGTTTTATAAATTCTAACCTAAAGTTTTTAGATAGAAGCCGCGAACTAAGTAACTTAGCAACTGAATAATAACACGCATTTGCCACCTTTAACCGGGACTTTATTTCTTCCTGGATTTCATTTTTTCTTGTTATCATTGAACCTAAATACTTGAATTTCTCTACGTGTTTAAAAGTATGCCCTGATATATCAATATCACCAAGATCGCCACCGTTTCTGCTACTAATCATATAATTTCGTCTTATCGGTATTTAATTCGAGTCCTATTTCTTTACCGGTTTTTATAAACACACTTGTATTTAGTTGTATGGTTTCCCTGTCTTCACCTAGCAGTACCAAATCATCGGCATACCCTAAAACCGGAATCCTGTCACCCATATTTTCTCGGTACACATCACCTTTTTTATGACATATTCTAACGCTATATTAAATAACTCAGGTGAAAGGGAGTCACCCTGTTTCAAACCCGATCGCACCTCAAATCTCTCGGAGTAATTCTAACTTTATGGAATGTTTCCGACAAACACATCTGTACTAGGTTTACTAACATTCTAGGTATCCCCTGTTCAATCATGATGTTATACAGCTTCTGACGGTCTATTGAATCATAAGCCTTTTTAAAATCGGTGGACTACTCCGTTGTACTCCAATTTTTTCTCTAAAATTTGAAGTAAGGAAAATATTTGATCAATAGCCGAGCGATTCCGCCTAAAGCCACATTGGTAGTCTCCGATAATTTCCTCAGCGTATTCCGTGATTCGGCTAGTTAGTATTGACGATAATATTTTATAGCATACTGGGAGAAGAGAGATCCCACAACAGTTGTTACAATCCGTTCTCGGAAAATAAAAATAATAACAAAACATAAATGAAAATCAAAGAATTGAATTATATGAAATTTTTCGTATATCGGATAAAAATGAAAGAAACATTTGAAAACATCTCTCTTCAAGCCTTCCGATTGTGCACGGCTCGGTCTCAGGGAACAATAGGGCTGTTGTTAAACTTCTCTGTGAACAACGATTTCTATTTCTTTTCGTTTGAATTTCAATTTATTTTTATCCAACTTGTGTATATTATGGAAGTTCCGTGTAAATGAATGTGTAGGTAAGTGTTGAAGTAAGATTCAATGCAATTGTACATCTTTATGGATTATCCACGATCAGATTAGATATTAATATCACGGGTGTTTAATACCTGATAATTTTGATTATATTATTTTATTTTATGATATAATATATATTTAATACAAATACAAACATATACTTAATACAACAAATAAACCACCAGACGAGGGCGGGATGGTAAAAAATATAGAGCGTTGACCGCGAGCCTGAAGTTACAGGAGAAAAAATAATTATGAGTTCGCGTTCAGTTCCGGAGGGAGAGAGGGGGGAGGGATTTAACTCTGACATAATACCCTACCCTCACCTCTAGCCCGATAAACTCACTAGCGTCTAAAACCTATGAACATTTGTCGATCCTACAAGCGGTATCTAGCGCATTTTTTTGAAGATCTAGCGGTATGGTTTTTTGAAGATAAGAACAATAATATGGTTGTATATTTAACTGTTGGAAGTTACTTGATAGAAGGATAGTTAATCATGCGGTATAGCAAACCCAATGCGCCTCCATTAACCCCAAATAACTTATTCTCTGGCTTCCGTTATACTGTACTAGCTGTTTCCCGCGGTATTGCTCACGAATATTTTTATTTTATTTTTGTCTTGATTAAAATATATCTCTGTTAATGATATAACTATACATATAATACAACTATATATATATACATACAACTTCACTATCGGTCAAACAGTTACCCTTTTAGCTATGCACAAGGGATTGAGTTGTTATTTAATACTAGTACTATGTCTAGTATGCGTACTATGTATCTAAATGTAGTATATGTACTATGTCTGAATGTACATAGATAATTAAAAGTAAATATTGTTAGTTGATTAGTCCCTCACAACATCAATAAGGAAATCCACCCGCAAACTCAATGTCTCCCTCTCAAGGAAAAGCAGTTTACTATAGATGTACATACCTAAAATCTATTGTTTATTACATTGACTAATTATTAATTATAATTATATTCTATGTTATGTGGCCTGAGTGGAGTGATGTCATGCATGCGCGCGCACACATACACACACAAACACAGATAGTCACTCAAAAAAATGTCCATATAGTAAGCTATTAATTGGTAGGCCTATTTATTTTCAATTTAACAATTTCCTAATGTGCAAATTATTAATACCTATATTAGATAAAAATCTGGTGCGGACAACCCATTTCAGTTACCTCCGTTTTTAAAATCAATTACAGAATTTTCAAATACAGTCAGAGATAAAAATGAGTGAAACCATTAAGGAATTAATTAAATTGAATTTCTATAGAAACATGTGTCTTATTAAAAAATCTATTATATTATTATATAAAATAATCAGTTAGTTTTATCGGCTTTTCATCACTCTTTCTTAACTTTTAAATGCTTGTGTATTAGATAATATTACCTCTAAAATCTTTAGCTTTCCAACGGTATATTAGAGATACTTTAGAGGTAGATAATTTAAAGTATCCGCATAATTTAAACTATGTCTCGGGCCCGAGGGGATAAGGGCCGGGGATAAATGCTGAGATATAAGCCCCCCACAGTCCGAGACTCGAACTTGTGATTATTTTTGGTTCTCTGTTGCTAGGTAACGTGTGTTGAAAGCAACGCGCACTAACCTACTCAGCTACCCCGCCCCCATCCAAGCCTTGCCAACAAAACATTAATGTTCGACACCCATTAGAAATAGGTGAGCTTTGATGCCTTGATATTGACGATAAGTTCTCATTATTATTTTCCTATTATGTTTAAAAAGTAAAAGATATGTTTGGGTTAAACATATATTTTAAGAGTTTGCAATTCATTAACCTAATAAATATTAACGAATTTATTGCACTTCGATGTGTTGTGATTAAACGACTGATAATATTAATGACTTATAACGTGTACTGTTACTTAAAAAATAGTTTTGAGCCCCATAACTTGTTTTGTAATTTTAAAATAATCAGTTTTCAATTTATAGTTGGAAATAAAATTATTTTGATCCTGGTAAAGAGTGTCAGAAATAGGAGAGGGCATAATTGAATGACGATTATCGGATCATTCGATTATGTCAATCATTCGAATTAATCTATAATCGGATTAATCGGTTTGGAGTAACGAATGATCATTCGAACTGAATTGTTTAACGATAATCGAGGGATTATAAGGAGCTCGGACAATCTAACGACTATTTTTTTTTTTTCTCATCACATAAATTATATGCATATTTCCACCTAGGCTCAGTCAGCTCAGCAATCATAGAGACGAGAATTGTGGCATATGGTCTCTCAAAATGCATATTAATCATTCAATCGTTCGATTATGAAATCATTCGATTATTTTAATCATCGAAGTTCGATCATCCGATTATGACGATCATTGGATTATGCCCACCCCTAGTCAGAAATAGGTTCCTCACAATGTTGGTAATTGGTGTGTGTAAGTTAGTAATAGGAGGAAAAACCTGCATCAGAATTTCAAGTAGAAAGTGGATTAATTAATCATTTTGATATAATTCAGTGTGCAGGTAGGAGAGAATAGATGATGGCCTAATAGAATATTTTGAATGGGATCGATAAATATGGGAGAAATATTTGAAAACCACAAAACTTTTGTTATAGTGTCAGTAATTGGTGCAGTTACCTACTTTCCCTTACTATATATGAAATATATAGGTAAGTAAAAGTAAAAATTATGAACAAAAAATGAAAAGAGTGTCCCAAAATTAGGAGTTCTACAGTCACCTGTAGACCTGGGAAAATAGCACCCCTAAGAAGCATGACCGCAATATATCGGTACTACGGCTAATGGAGTACGGCTGTCAGTGAATGAAGGGATGAGAGTCTGGAGTGAAAGTATTAAGGGAGCACATAAAACAGCCTAGAACGGCATTTAAGGGCTATTATTTCAAAAGGGCCTTTACTGGATTTATATAACGTCGGGGGTTTTAATTGGTCCGTGGAGTAACGTGGGAAACCTGCCACCTTGCGGTACTCCTTATGTCTTGCTAATTGCTCGCATCTTCCCCAACCCTTCCTCTTCCAAGGAAGGCCTTCTATGGGGTTGTAATTGGTTTTTGATCAGTAACAGATACGTTATTTGGTTCTTATGAATGTTTAGATATGATTATTCAATTTTACTCTATTCTGTTGGTTTACCTGTAGTGTAGTAGTTAGCATAACAGCTTTTTATGCTCAAGGCTTCAAGTTTGAACCTAGAACCGTCAACTAGGAATTTTTAATGGAAATAAAAATTCCTTAGTTATGCCGTCCTTCGGAGGGAACGTAAAAGGCGATATTAATAGATTCCAATCCCCTCCTTAAAACCCTTCCTCCAATCCCAACACTATTCCTCAATAATAATCCAATAAAGTTTCAACAAACCGTTAAAAACGGAATCATACTCGATCAAACTGTTTTTTTGGAAAATCTCCGAAATCTCTCGACGCACCATATCCACCTTGAAACTCCTCAATCACTTTCGTCACCTACTTCCACTTGAAACCCGTAGGCTTCTAGTTTGTTCCTTATCATTTCCCCACTTTGACTACTGCTCTACGGTGTATGGGGGTGTCTCTAGAGATCTTGAAGCAAAACTAAAACGATTATTTAACTGCTTGTTGCAAATAATCTACGGAATATCCAGGGACACTTCTGTTACTCGATTCTACGAAGAGTTGAAGTGGTTTTACACTTCCTATCGTTGTAAGTACTCCCTGGTTTCCTCCCTTTTCCAAGTTCTCTAATCCCGTCGTCTACCCTACATCTCAGATATGTTTTCATACAAATCCTCCGCCCAAACCCGTAACACTCGTTTGCGGCCTTTAGACCTGTATATAATGCCCTATAAAGATGCCTATCCTAATTAAACTTGGATAGGCAAAATTAAGGACTCCCATTGTAATATAGTCCGATTAGCCATAGTAGCATTAAGTGACGTTAAATGATCAAACAAACAAACTCAATTCTGTTCGAAGTTACTTGATTGAATGATAGTTTAACATGCTGCATAGTATATCTGTTGCGCCCTTTACGAGCCCAAAAGAACTTATCAAACGAAGTATCAATCATTCTCTAGTTTCGGTTATACTATATTTCAAACTAGTCTTTTAACAAGAGCACACAAGGATTACAAGCCAAGTACTTCTTAAATGAAGATGTTTAAAGTGGCCTGAATGTGGCTCTAGGATTTTTTAATGGGAGTTAAAAATCCTTAAACATGCTGTCCTTCGGAGGGGACGTAAAAATGTGTTCCCCTCGTTAATGGTACTCGTTAAAGATCCCTATCCTAATTAAACCTGGATAGGCTAAATTTAGGAACCTCACGAAAACATTGTCCGATTAACCATAATAGCATAAATGTGACGTTATCAAACTTCATAATTAAGATAGATATGCTCTATAGATGTTACAGAAAATTTTTCATCACAATTGAATTTGTATAATGCATTTTATAGTTATTTAAAAACATTCTCAAAAACAGGATGCTATACCTGCAGGTGTTTTTTCAACAAAATCATGGATCATGAAAGGATACCAGCGGATTTAACCAAATTAGCGAATATCATGATTCATAAAAAAGGTTGTATCCGCTCACCAGATAATTACAGGAACATAACTCTGGCAAATAGTCTTTTAAAAGTTTTCACTGAAGTGCTACTGGAAAGACTGCAAAAAGACAATTCCTGAATGTCAGTCAGGATTCCGTACTGGTAGGGGATGCATTGATAACATTTTTGTGGTGACCTCTCTTGTCCAAATAATGCACTTAACCTCAAAACATTTATATGCAGCTGTTGTGGATTTCCGGAGAGCTTTTGACTCTGTCAACCATAATCTGTTGTGGCAAAACCTTTTTGAAACAGGGCTTAGCTGTAAGTACATCAGACTATTGCAATCACTTTATGGCCAGGCCTCCGTGATTATTAAACAAAGAACTGAAAATATTGTTCCTGTAAGTGAAGTTCTACAAGGAGAAACTCTTAGCCCTACCTTGTTCAGTATTTTCCTAGCTGACATCGAATCTTTTTTCCGATCAAGGGGTAGGAAAGGGATAAAAATTGATGTAGATGTAGACATTATGGTGCTCCTCTATGCAAACGACTTAATAATATTTTCAGACTCACACTATGACATGCAGGAAAAGCTTTTCGTGCTACATGAATCTTGCGTTGTAAATAAACTTGAAATTAATGCGGTCAAAACCAAGGTAATAAAATTTCAGCAAGGAAGACCAAAAAAAGAAAACAGATTTGTTTATAATGATCAGATCATCGAAATGGTTGATAACATAAATTACCTAGGAGTCGTTTTATCAAAGTCCGGCTTATTTTTAAAAGCAGCTGAGCAGGCAGTATCAAAGGCCAACACCGCAAGTGGAGCCACGAAGGACATCCTTGCTAAGGCGAAAAGTAAAGATTGGGGTTCAAAAACTTTGTGAAGCGATGGTCCTCAGTGTTCTACTCTACGGTTCGGAGGTGTGGGGGCTGCGCTATCTACCGATACTAGAACGAAGTCAGCTTCAATATTACAGAATACTGGGATTACACCGTACCATACTAGACTACATTGTCCGACTTGAATGTGGAGTCCTTCCTGTCTCAACTATCGTGCTCCGAAAAGCGCTGAAATGGACCGATAAAATATTAAACATGGAAGACTCTAGGTATCCAAAAATATGTCTTACCAAACTCAATAAATTAGCTGAGAAATTTCCGAATACCACAAAAAAGAATTTTTTACTACAACTGAAACAACTGTCGAGATATGGTTCACGTCGGGGTCACCACTTGTCGAGGTATGGATGTTATTATAGACAAGAAAGAGTATCAGAAGGCCTCGACAATTGCGTATTCATGCAAGGAAGAGAGTTTAATGGAGAAGACATGTACTGAATTAGCAGAGAGGACTGGTTAGGATGGGTTACACTCTGTGTGGTAGTAGCACGCCAGTAGTGTGGGTTAGGAGAAGATTCACCCTGCGTGGTAGTAGCACGACAGTAGCGTGGATAAAGGAAGAAATCGCCCTGCGGGGTAGTAGCCCGACAGTAGCGAGGATCAAGAGGATATCGCCCTGCGGGGTAGTAGCCCGACAGTAGCGAGGGTAAGAAGGGTTCATGGTAGAAGAAGGAAGAGGAATAAAGATAGAACACATTGTGTTACAAAGGCAGAGTAAATCTGACCTAGGGAGATACCCGGTTGGGTGAACTGAAGAGCTGAGCCAGCTCTTGGGGATGTTAGTCATCCATGTCGATAATTGACAGTGAGAGCTTTGCTAGCGGACTAGGGTCTTGGCCCTAGGTCAAATTACCTTGAGTGCTTTATTTATTCTCATACAACAGTTATATAGATATAAATATTTACAGTGACACTAGTTAGTTACAATGTACAATATAATTAGATATATCGTCTTCTAATATTTGCCAGTAAGTCATATGGACGCCGCTAGCGCTATCTGTGAGCGAGCGTGTGTAGCATCCGCCACACAACTAATCAGCACATGTAAAGAAAAAGACACCATTACAAATTGTAAGGATGCAAAAGAGAGGTATTTTTCAAATTGAAATATAATTTCAAATTTGAATAGGTAATTCAAAATTTAATTAAAAAACATAAAAATCTCTTAAAAATGTCTGACTCAACCAAAATGGAAATGTCGAATTACTGTTCGAATTATATAGAAATGTTTGATGGAACCCAAATAACTCAAATGTACCTCACAACCAACCTGCCCTTTACGCATAAAAAACTTATGGCTCAAATCCGGACTGCTAACAATAAATTCCAGCAAATCACAATGAAAAACATAGCGCACAGATTCAATCCAATAGAAAACTGCACCATCTGCAATAAGAAAGAAGCTGACAATATTCACCATTTCTTCAAATCATGCCCAGCCTACTCCTTCTACCGCTCAACCATCATACCAGCCATAGCCCAGTTAACATCTTCAAACTTCAGACTATATCTCAAAAATATAACCTCTGAAAATACTAAAAAACTTTACTTTTACACCAAAACAAGTCTAAATTTAAGAGGTTTTGTGATAGATCACTAACTTAAAAAATGTATCACACTCCTATTGTATGGGGACATCCCCGATTGCAATAAAAGTATATTCTATTCTATTCTATTCTAACATTCTCAAAAACGGTTCCGATTTTCGTTGAAAACTGATATTTGAAAATTTCTTAAAACGTCATACTTTCCACTTTATTTTATTTATAGATAAATGAAAGTATAGACCGTTATGGGTGAGTGGGTTAAGGAATTCTAACCGTAGCTAGCTTAACATTGCATACAGGACGTTCGAATCCATTCTGGGCAGTTAAAGTTATTTTGTGACGGTTCCAAACTATCTCGGCCTACCCATTTTTGTTAGAATAGGATAAGTAGTTCTGCCTGCCAAAACTATGTTAAAGGATGTTAAAGAAGACAAATTAACATATTTTTCAAGGTTGTGCCTATTTCCTGTCACTTATATAGCGATCACCAAAATTTTCGAATTCTAGTTTTCAACGAAAATAAACGTTTTAGGGTCCCATGAGTCCAAATAGCGTCGCGTAAAAAGGTCTGTGTGTCAACCAGAAGTCGTAAAAAACTGAGAGTTCATATTTAAGACAACTATACGCTCTTGATGTTTCAGAAACTTTTTATCAATATTGGCTAACAAGAAGTGCTACTTTATACAATGAATTTGGCGCTTTTTACGAAATTTGGACGAAACTTGCTACATTGATGTGAAATTGAATTTAATGGGCTTTAATATCATGTAGATTTCGTTCTGATTGAAATAGTCTGACAGGGCTTAAATGCCTATAATTTTAATTTTATTCCCCTTAATTTTGTATTTTGTAGAATATTAGGAGAAACATTATAATATATGTATAACATACAAGAAACAAATGTGACTTCTAGGCAAAGTTTCAAATCACGACTTACTAATTATTTCTTTACTTTTCACCGTAATTAATATCTTTATGTTTTTTAAACTAAAATATTTTTGTCATTGAGTCATTTTTGGCTTATTAGAAAACTCTACCTCTAACTTTCATTTTAAATTCAGTCAAATAAATTTACTTTAATAAAAATTCAATCCCACTTATTATTTATTTCTATTGAATATTCAATAATATATTCTACTTATTTAATAGGATGCTCAGGGATTTTGGGAATATTTATATAGCAGGATGTACCTCACTCAAAAAGGTTTCGATACAACATACTATCTATTTGCAAGGCTATTTATTTTCAACTTAACAATTTCCTAATGTACAAATTATTAATGCTAATCTGTACCACTACAACCCATGATGGGTCTTGGGCTCAGTGCATATAGAGATTCGTACTGTTTCTAGGCCTACGGCAGTACAATGAGGTGATTAGGCCTTAATCACGCTCAGTCGCCAGGTTTTCCCACAATTTTTTAGGTACCCACTTTATAGAGGCTGGGTCTGCCCCAGGAGACCCTCCACACCCTAGGGTCGCACCCCGACTGAATCAACCGAATAAATAATATTTTGCCACAGCCTGGATTCGAACCCTTGACCCTGAGAACTGCAGACTAGTGCTCTATCCACGCCTCTCCCGTAAATTATTAATATTAATATTATATAGAAAAAGAAAAAAGATTTATCTATTTTCATTTCAACATTAATATCAAACGAGGCAGAATGTCATTTGTTAATGATAGGTCAAAAAAGTTTCCATACACTCTGAATATTAATTATACTTGCTGTACTCTGACCGTCTTTCCAGTGTTGTCTGTATATATCTTATCTCTATACTCTATACTCGGTTTTAGCTTTACTTGTGCCTGGGAAACTGATTTCGTTTTTCAATATGCGCGTTTCTCGTGATTTGAAAGAGCTTATGCTTCATTAGTGCAGGGCTTATTTCTAAGAAAAGCTGCACATCTATTTGCATAAGTCACATGCTACTGTACAGTATGTACTAAAGAGACGTAGGGGGTTAAAACACCTGGAGGACAGGCAAGGTGTTGGAAGACCTAAAAAACTGTAGAATCACCATCCTTGCTGGAGTCCATGCAAAACCTCACACTTCCCCGCAACCTCAATGGCCACTAGAATAAATAAAGACTATGGGATTCAAGTCCACCCAGAAATATTCTAAGGGAAGGATACAGTGGTCGAGTCGCAAGAAAGCTCTTCATCAGTAAAATAAACCAGAAGAAGCGGCTGTAATTTGCCAGAGATTTTTTAAATAAATCCAACAATATCTGGGAAAGAGTCATATTCTCTGATGAATCCAAATTTAATATTTTTTGTCCAGTTAGAAGGTCAGCGAAATCCTTTATTTTCATTTATCCAATTATATTATATTTTTTATAGACCTATTATATTTTTTATCGTCCAAATCCACCCAACTTACATCGAGGGAGACGTCAAAAATTACCTTAAGGTAAAAATATATCAGGCTTGGGAACAGATGTGGTCAGAACTTGACAACACCAATAAATTAAGAAATATCAAGCAATTGCCTGATCCATGGAATACATCATTACGAAGTCATTGCCGCGAGGAAACTGCTTTGGCGAGACTTGGCATCGGACATAGCAGGCTCACACATCTCCATCTCATCCTCAGGCAGCCTGAACCAATGTATGACTTGTGTAGATTGCCTCTCTCAATAAAACATATGATTGAGAACTGTCCCGAATTCCATGTACAAATGGATAAACTTAATCTAGCAAGATCGTTGAGTGAAAGCTTGAAGGACTCTAGTGAAACAGTTAGTTCACTGATTAGGTTCGTCAAAGAATGTTCTCTGCTCCCGGAACTATAAGAAAAAAAATATAATATTAATAATAAAAATTGGAATAAATTCACTTATTCAGAATGTCAAAAAAAAAATATAAATAAATAAACAAATCTGGTGCGGGCAACACACGACTTTCACTTACCTCCATTTTTAAAATCAATGAAAGAATTTTAAAAAACAGTTAGAGATAAAAACACGTGAAACTATTAAGGAATTAATTAAATTGAATTTATATAGAAACATGTGTTTTATTAAAAAATCTATTATATTATTATCTAAAATAATCAGTTAGTTTTATGTTAATTTCATCACTCTCTATTAACTTTTAAAAGCTTGTGTATGAGATAATATTTTTTCTAAAATCTTTAGCTTTCCAACGGTATATCATACATGTATATTATTACTGCTCTTATGTTCAAAAACGAAAAATTGCATTAAAAAAATTTTTTTCTGTTTTCTCCATTAGTTCGGTATCGAATTTATTCAATTTATATATTTACCTGGGAAGAAATTTTAAAATATCGGCACTTAAGCCCTGTCAGACGATTTTAATCAGAATAAAACCTACATGATATTAAAGCCCATTGCATTTTACATCGATATAGCGAGTTTAATCAAAATCGTTGGAACCGTTTTCGAGAAAATCGAAAAAAGGTGAAAAATGCATGGTATAAAGTAATCTGGTAAGCTCATTTTGATGAAAAAAGTTTTGTGACGTCTCGGGCGTATAGTTGTATTAAATATGAAATTTCAGCTTCACAGGACTTACCGTTTTTGCCCGGGGGTTACCACACATACACACACAGACCTTTTTGCGGGGCTCGGTTATTTGGACTCATTTTCAAGATCGCTATACTTCCCCTTACTATATATAGTAAGTGAAAGTAAAAAAATGGAAGGAAAAATAAATAAATAAAAAGAAGAAAAAAGAGTAAAAATAAATCTGTTACTACAAATTTATTCGGTGCTAATAACCAAGAGGTTGAGCACCTATTCCAATACCCTAACCCTAACTCCAATCCAATTATATTTGGGTGTATGGAAACTTTTTGAGTGAGTGTACATATCTTCAGAGTGAAAGAATCTTTTAAAAAATACTTGTTCTATCATATGTAGTGAGCTCTCAAGCTAGAGAGATAATGACGTGGCGCACATTATAAGCGTTCTACGCTCGAGAGTCTGAGACATATGAAAGTTGTGTAATTTTACGACCTTAAAAAAAACCCCAGGATAATCCGTATTATTAATACCAGGTCAGATCCGCGAATTACATCTTTTCAACACGCTCATTCATCATTCATATAACATGGATAAAGTTATGTAAACACAACACTGTCCTCAATATAAGAACAAATAAAATTGCAAGAACCGCTTATAGTCGGTTTTGATTTACACAAGTTATCACAAGATAACGGATACTTAAATCGCCTCCCCTCAAGAAAAATCCTTTTTAACCTCTGAATTACCTATTGCTTAATCAAGAGGTTCCCAACTAGTGGTCCGCAGAACCCTGGGGGACCGCAGACGATGTTTAGGGGTTCCGGGACTGGTCCTTGGTAAATAATTTTGAATGAACTTTACATAAAAATATTTGTCAAGTCTTGGCTTTTAATGAGAATTAGAAGTTCTGCACGGACAGAGGGAAACGTAAGTGGGAGGATTGTGTTTTGTCTGATCTTGGGGTTTGGATGACGGTGGTCTTTCGATAGATTTTTACTTTCACTTACTATATATAGTAAGGAAAAGTATGGCGATCGTGAAAATTTTTCAACGGAAATACACATTTTAGGATCCCCTGAGTCCAAATTACTAAGTCCCGCAAAAAGGTCTGTGTGTGTGTGGTAACTTCCGGGCGGAAACGGTAAGTCCTATGAAACCGAAATTTCATAATTAGGACAACTATAAGCCCGAGACGTTAAAAAATCTTTTTCATCAATATCAGCTGGCGAGAAGAGCCACTATATACCATGCATTTTGCACCTTTTTTCGATTTTTTCAAAAACGTTTCCGACGATTTTGTTTAAACTCGCTATATCGATGTAAAATTTAATAGGCTTTAATATCATTTAGGTTTCATTCGGATTAAAATGGTCTGACAGAGCTTAAATGCCGATATTTTAAATTTTCTTTCTCTAAAGTACCTTTAATTTTGCTGATTCTATAAAAATAACTATATTATCTTGTTACCACTGATGAAAAACAGGTAAATATATAAATTGAATGAATTCGATACCCAACTAAAGGAGAAAACTGAAAATATATATTTTTTATGAATTTTTTTGTTTTTGAATATAAGAACAGTAATATACACGTTTGATATACCGTTGGAAAGCTAAAGATTTTAGAAAAAATATTATCTCATCCACAAGCTTTTAAAAGTTCGTAGAGAGTGATGAAAAGCCGATAAAACTAAGTGATTATTTTAGATAATAATATAATAGATTTTTTAATAAAACACATGTTTCTATAGAAATTCCATTTAATTAATACTTTAATGGTTTCACTCATTTTTATCTCTAACTGTATTTGAAAATTCTTTAATTGGTTCTAAAAACGGGGGTATGTGATAGTCGTGTGTTGCCCGCACCAGATTTTTTAAAAGAATTATCGGTGCCATCGGCATCGTTCTTCGATTTTGCTAAGCCTATTATTATTATGGAATATAAGGGAAACTATAATTATTATATTTGATGAAAATTTTATGATAAGTTAAGAACTGCTAATGAGCGTTTGGATTTCGAGTGATTTGGCTATAAATAGGATACGGTTTCCCTTTGCCAGATTTCCAAACCACTGTGAAACTTTCCAGTGCGCCCTTGGTTAGGAATAGCTGAGGTTCGTCATCCACTTAGGCCATTAACGTTTCTTGAAAAATTTTTCAAGGGTTACTACTCAATTCTGAACATATTTTAAAATAATATTTTTTAAACTGTTCGCATTCTAATAAATTCGGATAAGACGAAATATGTGATTAATATTAGAAACTATGGCTATCTTTGTTACATTGATATATCAGGACGTACTTCTGAACTCGTAGAGAAATTTAACACGTTCACGCCGGCGTGACCCACATTTGGTTAACACTTGACTGTTTGACTCCACCCGTGGGTCACTCTTGACTATTCCGTGGGGTGGAGTGCATTTGAGGCCTAGAACTGTTGAGATATCACATTTAGCACGTTCGAGCTTGGAACAGTGTTGCCCTACCTCCAGCGAAAAAAAACACGTAGATAGATAAAACGCCCCGGCGCACAGTGGAAAATATGACCGATTTAGATGGACAAAATTCTGAAACATGTCCATATTAAACTTTTGGGTTCCCAGATTATGGAAAAAAATATAAAAACTAATACATTTTTAACACGATTGGTGAGCGCCCATTGGTGAAACATCAGATTTATTTGCTAAAATCTAAAACTTCCCTACATTTTACGTTTGAAGTCCCAGAATACCGGAAAAATAATAGAAAAAATCTAATTATGGCTCGGAGTTGCTGAAATCTTCTAATAGATGTATTTTATATCATTTAGGGAATTCTTCAAATTATAGATTGTAAAACTTTTGATTCGGTGTGTTTTGTCTGAAAACAATTATGTATCACCCAAAACGCAAAAAATCGCAAATATTCTTTGTAATATTTAAAGACTAGAAGGATTGATGAAACAAATCCTTGGGGTAACTTGGGGTTTATATAGTTTTTCGTTATTGAAAAAAGGTAGATTTAAATGTATATTTGATAACGACTATGGAAATATAATGTCTTACCTGTCTAAGAAATGTCCATTGTTAAATAAAAACTAAAAGACTTTCCGCTAAACATACCTTGAACACAATAAATGGCTATGGAATAAAAATAATCCCGCTGCTGGTTATTAGGCACTTTTGTGAACAGGAATGATTCATTCATTTACTATTTATTTGTAAACACGGTATGGCGGGAAATTAGTATTAATGGTCTTGCCAACTAATAATAAAAAGGTGAAGCACTGGAAAATTCCAAACTTTTGACTTGACTTTTGTCCACCTAAATTGGTGGACAAAAGTCAAGTCAAATTGCGCCGCACCACAGAGCATACATTGAAAATCAGCGCCGGCGTGAACGTGTTAATTATACTTAAAGTGTTAATATGCGTTTTACTGACGGTAAGTCTTCCAGGAGGTAGGCCGAATCGTAGATGGGAGGATTATGTTAAGCCGGATCTCGGAATGATATCCTAATATTATTTTTATCGCTGATATTATTATTATTATTTCTAATATTAATGATCCTAATATTATAATTATTTCTGATATTTTGCATTTTTTTTTTCATATTTTTTCTATTCGCCCCTGTCAGAAGCTATTTGACAATAAGCAAATGTGGTTTAAATCTTCAGTAGCAGACATGATAGGAATTGGGAAGAAAATTTCCCAGCAGCATCCCTTCATAGGCTTTAACTTTTCTGATGAGGTCTCTCATACAGCTTCTCTTCAGTTTTTTTTCTGTTTGTAATTTATTTTGCATTATCTTTCTTTCTGTTTAATAAGATTTTTTAATGGGAGAAAAAGGCTCAGGAGCACCCTCTAGCCTGTGCGATGTCAGGTACTTTTTAAACCCTTTTAAACCAGGATAAGAAAAATTTAGGATTTTCACTGCAGCATCGTCCGGACGTTAAATGGAAAAATATATAAATATATATATATATATATATATATCAATACTTTATTAAAATTATTTACAAAAACTAAAGATTCCGACAAATTAGACCTTCAATCAAATGTAGTATACGAAATACCTTGTGAAGACAAATGCAGAAAGTCTTATTTTGGAACATCTGAACAATATTTAAAAAGGAGAGTATACCAACACAAATACAGCTGCACTTCAATTTAAAAAACAAAACAAATAAACCTGACCAAACTGCCCTCTCTACTCATTTCAGAAAAACGGGACATTCATTCAAATTTCACTCACCGAAAATTATTCATTATGAAAAAAAAACAGCTTCAAACGAAATTTTAAAGAAATGATTACCATAGAGAAATATAAAAATCGCGCCATAAATAAAAAATCGGATGTCCAAAACCTTAATGCGTGTTACTCAAATTTGATAAACACATATTAAAATTTAAAAAAATAAAATTAACGTCTTAATAATAATACAAAATAAAATGAAAACAACTCAACAATAGGAGAATACCCCAGACTCCTGACGTCATCATAAATTCCTAGAAAATCTTCCATACTTGAACTATTCCTTTTTTATTTTTTCAGTGTTCTTTCAAAGTTTGTAGGCTACACATGTCTAATTAAGACACTATTTTGTTCAAAATTGTAAGTAATTTTATAATAATTTCTTTAATGTAAATCCTAATTTAAAATATCTATGTACCTACTGTATAAGTATTCATTGTTCAATGTATTCTTTTCTATATCTCTAACAATAACATCATATATTAATTATTGTATAATTATATTAATGTTCTGTTTATCCATTGTTAAGGCATGATTATGAGAACAATAAATTCTCGAAACGTCGCATAGATAAAATGAGAACTGATCAAAACTATATATATATATATATATAGTTCTTCTAATTAATTCTTAATCCGTAGTTTTAATTTTAGTATTTTATGGATAATTTCCACTAATCCCTAACCCTTTGCGCTCGGCATCGTTTCGGACGTTGCTCGTCAACAACTCGATGCCATTAAAATGTTCACCTACGGATCATAAGAAGATATAGTACAAATTTAGAAACAATTAGGCCAATGTAATGAATTGGATTTTATGTATCTGTGAAAATTGAACAACCCATATTTAGAAATAATAATCAAAATTGGTTCCTTATGATTGACACGTCTTCTTCGCAGATGTTTTCTATTACACTAGTTGTATCGCTATCACTATCTAAAACGTTCCTTCGTTCGTTTTATTGTTGGCTGGAATATATCATCATTCCTTATCGTTACTTTTATCATCGGCTTGAATATTAATTTTGTTAAATCCATCCGTACAAATGTATATTTGAAATTCCTCCTACACTACTGTTTACAGGTACATTGCGAGGCTCACTGGTGTTTGTTTCGTTTTGACATTTATAGAAAAAAAAAAAAAAAATTGTTGCGCCCAACCCGCGACTTTCAGTTACCTCCTTTGGTAAAATCAATCTAAGAATTTTTAAATACATTTAGAGATAAAAATAAATTGTTAAAAATTAATTAAATTGAATCCAAAAAAAAAAAAACATATGTTATATAGTATATTATATATTATAATTTTATATCTTTATATACCGAGTAGAGCTTTGGGGCTCTACTAAACCATCAAAATCTCCCCGTATCCAATCCCTACAATCCAAAATCCTTCGTAAAATTCTCAATGCTCCTTATTTTGTAACTAATAAACTGATCCACAAATACCTTAATATTCCGTATGTTGCTGATTTGGCCCGATCTAGATACCGTTCCTTTCATGACAAACTCCATTCCCACCCTAATCCTCTAGTTTCAATCCTTTCTTCCTTTCAATTCCCGACAATCCTCCGAGGCGTCTGAAAAGGAGATGGCCCCGAGACCTTCTAGTTTAAAATAGTTACAGGAGTGCTACCATTGGGTAGTTCTTCTACAAGTCTTTTTCGTGTCATTTTTCTTATATCATATTTACTTGTATTTTTTTTAGTACAGTTGTGAATTTCAATAAATTATGTTTAAAAAAAATATATACATATGTTTATATTTATATTCATATTAAATATCCATTATATTTTTATCTACAACAATCAGTTAGTTTTATCGGCTTTTTATCACTCTCCATTAACCTTTACAATTTGTGTGATTTATTTGGTTTCGTGGAGGTGTTTTAAATTTGGTAAAATTTAGTGGTGAGATTAGGATCGCGTTTGGTTGGAAGGTATGTGGTTTAGTCAGAAAGGAGGGATTTTAGTTTTTCATCGTATTCTGCACGGTCCATGATAACTGGTTTGTTTCCTTTATCTGCACGAGCTGTACCATATAATGCTGAAAACGGAGAAGGGTTGGACGGAGGGTGTTGTAGGTAATTGGTGATAATATTAGAGGTCCGGGTACGGGAAATCATACGTTTTTCTTCGTCAGGAATAAAAAGGGAGTCTTGACGGATGTATTTGAGGTTGGCTAAAAGAGATGTGTGAGTTTTTTAGAACTTGTAACCGGGGTATTGAAATTTGGACATAAGCTAAGAATATGTTTGACGTGTTGGGGGAGTTGAACGGAGATGTTATGAACCCATTCAGGATCCCTTATTAATCTTATTCGCGTTAGTTTTCTTGAAGCTGTTTAAATTTATTTAATAACAGGGGTAACTCACTACGTTTGCTATAGCATGCTATTTGTGCTATTGTGCTAAACCCATCAATTTTATACAGGAAATAACTGTAGAAACTCGACGGGTTTAGCAAAACAACACAAATAGCATGCTATAGCAAACGTAGTGAGTACCCCTAATATACATTCTTCTTTGATTTTTGGGATAGATTGATATTATTAATTATTATTAACCCACAGCGGTTTTCCTCAGTTTATGTTTTTACTTGGCTCAGTATTGCCCTAATGGGGGCTCACAAGCTTGAGCCGAAACGTCGGCAAAATTAAAAATTAAAAAGACTGACTCCTGATTATTTACCCCTACATAAAATATGAATTTTTCTTCTTAACCTGGTAAACTTTTTTCTGGAATACTCTCCTATCAAACATCCGTCGTGCTCCTTCCCAATCTTCATTCAAATCTCTCCTTTTTAAACACCTTGCTTCCCAACCAAAGGCCAACTAATTTGAGTTGATTTTTAAGTGTGTTGCCAACTCATTTTTCCAAATTATTGCACTTTTCCGATGATTTTTAACAATATAATATGGATATAGTACTTTTTGGAAATAATTAAAAGGGATATAGTACTTTTTGCAAAAAATTAAAAGGGATATAGTACTTTTTGGAAGAATTTAACGTGCGATAAGTTGGTAACAGTCACTATAACCTTTCTGATACAACATTACCGATAACTAACGTCTTTATATCATTAATTACTAAGTTTTGTAAATTTCATTATTCTCCCTATGAGAAATATCTTTCTTTGTTGTATAATTACATTGATTGTCTATTCTTCATAAAGACAGTGAATATTCAAAGGACAATTTATCTATTTATGGCACTATAATAAGAAAGTATGTAATTATGAAGTTTGTTATATTTATAAGTTGTATTTACTATTTGTGTGAATTTAGCAAATTTAACTATATTATTAAAGACGTGTAAACAATATTTAACCATAGATACTGATGAATAATAACTTTTGAGCTTTAATTTCACATAAAAAATCTACTACTAAGTCAGATCAGGCACGGATTTTCTTCACATATTATAAGTTTGTGGGATGCTAATTCCAACTATTCGCTGTATCAAATACTATTATTCTATTAAAATGTGAAGTTCTGAAAAATTTTAAACCAAATTTATGTTGCTGCAAGAAGAAATACTATGAAAAAACTTAATTAAATTGACAACCTTAAAGAATCAAAGCGAGGAAACTAATTTGTTTCAAATAGCCTAAAAACTGATTATTAGGGTAAAACCAGTGATCAAAATAATAGCGGTGATTCAAGACGTGCTAAATGAACTAATAAAAATGCATAAAATGATGAAAAAATAAATTAATGGTGATATATTACGGGATTAGGTGCTTTTGCCGTATAGTAGGAAAATATAGTACATTTTGGAACGAAACATGGATATAGTACCTTTTGGAATGAAATATAATGTGGATTTAGTACCTTTAGGAATGAAATGCAATTTTTTAACGGATTTTTATGTTTCTTAGATAAAATTTGATGACGGATTTAGATAAAACTATACCATTAGAATACAAATATGTGAAAATATCAACTTTGAAAAAAATGTCCTTTAGTATCTTTTGGAAATCAACGTCTCAATTCATGACAGTAGAGTTGATTTTCATTTAATTATTCTAATGTTTTGGTTTATTATTTTCAATAATGAACCTTTGTAATCGACCAAAAACAATAAATAAAAATAATCCCTCCTCAAAATTTGAGAGCTTACGTTTCAAGAAACGTCGGCAAAAAAGGACTGACTCCTGATTATTTCCACCTATAATAGTTTCTACAGACTATACATCCTCAGTATAGTTCATATTTTTTGGTTCCATGGGAAGGCGTATAGAGCTCGGAAGACGGGATCTGGTTTATTTATCTGGTTAATAATCAATAGTGTATATGGATATGCGTGCTAGACGAGACGCGGAGAGGCACACACCCAATCTTGACGGGAGTGCGGTGAGTACTGAACTAATTACCGACACTTGTAGCTTCGGTGGAGGGGCTGCGCGGTGGCTACTGCGCACCTCGACGTCACTCTCAGCTGGTCCCGCTCTTCTGCGTTCTACTTCAGAGCCTTCTTGGCTGCCTTCGTGTCACCTTGTGTCTCTCCTCTCCGTCAGTGACGTAGTTATCTATTACATTCGTTCCTTTCTGTGCGATTGCCATGTGTGTCTTCTGAGCGTATCCTCCGTTCATTACTCGTTCTTCTGCGTCTTCCTCCTTCGTCCACTCTCTCTCAGGATGGACCCTTCGGGACTCGGCGACATGGGCTCGAACCTCAGGCCAGGGCTCGTTCGAACACTTGGCCTCTTCCCCGCCCGGGGAATTCATCGAACCAGATTCGGTGGAGATGGCCGAACAGAAGTGCGGAGTCGTTGCCGCCCTACCGGGGGCTTCGCAGCAGATAAAGAAGAACTCTTCGAGGAGGAACGCATGGGGTAATCTTTCATACGCGGACTTGATAACGCAGGCCATTGGTTCGGCGCCGGACAAGAGGCTCACACTGTCACAGATCTACGAATGGATGGTCCAAAATGTGACGTACTTCAAGGATAAAGGAGACAGAACAGCTCTGCAGGATGGAAGGTAAGTCTATCTTTGTTATCAGTAGTCTTGCTATTACCTTTTCATCAAAATATTTACTATGCTTGCTTAAATCATTATAAAAAATAAATAAATAAATAGCTGTAGATGTTGTTTATTCATATAACGTCACTTAATGCTACTGTAGCTAATCAGACAATGCCTGTGAATTTCGCAAACCCATATACCTGACACCAGTAACCTATTTTACGCCCCCTCCGAAAGACGGAATAACCAAGGCCAACAATTTTTTAGTTGATGATTAAGGCACGATTTTCTGTTTGCACCACAGGACATTTTTCAAATCCGCCTTTCGATTCCTTCAAAGAAGACGCACTTGTCCTTTAGAACGTAGTACACATTTCTTTTTTATTTTGATACACAATAACACGAATAAATTGGCTAGAGATATTGCGTTTCTTGTAAAATTTTTGAGCTATTGGAATTCGACGTCACAATTATGTAACTCGACCATATTTTGTTATGTTAATCATACGGTTCATTTACATTTTCAGTAGGACTTAACATCCTTTTTTAAACTTGTTTATATATTTAACTATCTTTTGCTATCTGCATTACTTTATAATAATATGTTTTTTAAAAATAAAAATAACCCGAAATTTACTGTTTTTGTTTTTATTTTATTTTTTTAAAATTTATTTATACATATTATATTAACAATATTCTATTTTCGGATAATAACCCGCGAAAAGACAATCCTGGTTATCAGTAGTACTATGTCCCGCCACACCGTCGCTCCGTTTCTTTCATTAATGCGCACTTGGCTAAAACAGCTTTCCATCAAGTTTTTATTTAACGGACCAGATTCTACAAGGTCTGACGTAAACATTGGAGTATAAACACTCTATATTTTGAATGTTTGGTCTGCAATTCTACGATTGATAATACTACGAATTAACTCTGAAACCCTCTTTAGAACTAATCGGAATTAATCGACGCAAAATTTATTCGTTGTAATTTGCCACGCTTCGGCCAATAAAACGTTTTCAATTAAATGGATGAGGATTTGCCAATTTTTTTTATCAACTATTATTTCTGTTTATTTAACCTTGTAAATTTGCTTATAAAAAAAAACAAACTAAAAATTATTTTTCTCAGTATCTTGAAACTTACTAGTACAAAAATTTAGAAGTAAAACCATTGTTATTATGATGTTAATAATGTTTAGTCATGTATAAACACTTTTTTTTTGTATATATATAAATAATTCTATCAAAGCCTATCTCTGATGTTAGTGGAAACATAAACACTTGAGAAATAAATATTGCTATTACTATGCTACAAAGGATCTGTTATTATTATTAATTCCTTATATTCACACATTTTATTTTTATTGTAAATATTACCGTTTTTTTTTTTTTGTTTTTTTTAATAAAGAAAAAAATTAAACTATTTTTTCCGCCTAACAGTTATTCTGTTATTATTGTATATTTTGTTCTGATGTTTAAGAGGACTTATTTAAAGACTGATATGTTATCAGTTATAACTGTTAATTACTGTAGGCAATAAATTTTTTAGATTGTATTTCTAATAAAAAAAAATTTGGGGATTTTTTTGAAATGGGTTTTTATATTTTATTCTCTCCTTATGTGACATTCTTAGAAATGTTGCCTATAATTATGTTACACTTCTAGGAGTAATTTTCTATTTATGGTGGCCCTGCGTTTTTATTAAATTAATATAGAATATTTATAAATCATTAATTATAATATAGGAACTTATTTTGAATGTATATAAATATTTAATTATAATATATACACTACAAAATATGTCACTTCAGCGTCCAGAAAAATCCAATGGAATGTAAGGATGAAATATTGGATGGATTAAAGTGGCTCTCTCGGTGAATGTCAGAATATCTTACGGAAAAAATGTTTATCTCTTTTGTTAATTTCATAGTTTGCATGTTTTTAAAGGTTTTTTATTATAAAAAACTTATCCTACTAAAGTTTAAAACTCTTATAAATAAATTGAAATGAACTTTAAGCTATAAAAAATTCAGAAATTCCTTGACAGGGTATTATTTTATATTTATTCTAATTAAAATGTCATATGTATATAAAGATACACATGTACTTACATAATTTTCTTTGGTGTAAATTAATTAAATCTTTTAATTGAAAACTAAATTAGTTTAGTAAGATCCGAGGCACATAGTTTGAAGACATGTTTATGATTGATTTTTTTTTAGTGGGTATTATTCAAGATCTGTGATTTACGTAAATCAGTAGTAACGTAAAACAACATTTTAATGTAAATAAAAAATTATTATCAGACTTGGTTCCCATTTTAAATTTAGTTATTTTATGCCTGAACTTGTATCTAATAAATAAATAAAAAAATTGAAATCTGGTGTTTATTTGAAGGGATTATTAAGTTAATCCCTAGTTGAATGAAACATTGTCATCCAATGTAGACTTTCCGAAATGTTGAAACAGAACAAGACAAAGGTAAACAAAACATCCACCTCAAACCTTTTCAATGTTCTACTATACAATTACCACGTGTTTATTTATTTGAAGTTTTTTGATAATTTATTTCAGGATTCTTGCCTAAACCCTTATTACCTGCCCTTAAGGCTTATTTTATTTATTTAATTTAATGATAATTTTTTATTGGCTAATTTTTACCATTTAAAATTCATAATTTCACTGATAACCTGTGCACAATCTTTTTTAATAACTGCTTTAGAATTATTCTATGTATAGTATGTAAAAACGCGTACTTTCAGTGTTTTATAATTTCTTGTTACTTATAACCGTATGAGCCAATCTTAAAGTAAGTAATTTTAATATTTTCATTTTTTTTTATCTTAATTCAGGATGTTCAATTGACTAATATAAATCGAAATTCATTTTATGTGATTTATAAATTTTGCTTTGTTTCATCAATATAAAAAAAATAATCCTAAGTAATGCCATACTTCGGAGGGGACGTAAGCTGTGCGATGTCGGGTACTCGTTAAAGATTCCTATTTTAGTTAAACCTTGTTTGGCAAAATTAAGACGCCATTGAAGCATCTTCCCATTAGCAAAAGTAACATTAACTGACGTTTAATGAAAAATCAACATAATAAATCCCGTATTTATACTTAATCATTGATTTAAATATTGTATTACTTGAAATAGTCATAAATATACATGTATACATTTGTAAAATAAAACCATTTTTAAGGAACTGTTGTATAATAACGTATTAACATACGTAAATCACGGTTAAATATATAATTTGAACGAATTTCATATCGGACTAAAAGAGAAGAGATAATAATAATAATAATAGGCTTACCGAACCCGAAGGTTCGATGCCGATGCCACCAAACTTCGCTTGCACAGACTCGTCCAATGTTCGCCGGTCAAGCCCAAGCCCCCGAGATCAGCTTTAACGCAATCCTCCCATCGCCGCTTCGGCCTATCTTTCGGACGCCTACCAGTCGGATCAGCAAATACCAACTTTCTCGGAATCCGTTCCTCACCGAGCCCAACAATTTTACTCGCCCATTTGAGTCTCCGCGACGCTATTAACTCAATTATATTCACAGGATACAAGTTCCGCTATTCCGCGTTGTGCAACCTTTAAACTCCCTAGTGCCCTCATCACTCTTCGGACCAAATATCTTATTTTCGAAAACCTTAAGACGTTGTTCATCCCTCAAAGTAAGCGGCCTCGTTTCACATCCGTAAAGAACCGTTGGAAGAATAATAGTTTTATAAATTCTAACCTTTAAGTTTTTAGATAGAAGCCGTGAGCTAAGTAACTTAGCAACTGAATAATAACACGCATTTCCCAAGAGAAGAGAGCAAAAATATATTTTTAATGCGATTTTTTTTTTTTTTTAAACATCCGGACAGTAATATAGATTAGTAATATACCGTTAAAAAGCTTAAGATTTCAGAAAAAAAAATATTTCCTTTTTAACAAAATCGTAAAAGTATAAATGTAAAGTGACGAACTGGGCATAAACTTATTACTGATTATTATACTAACAATTTAATAGTTTTATATTATTTAATCTAAATCATATATTTCTAATTAAACTAAATAAATTTTTATCTGAAATAACTTTAAACTTTTTCTTACTTTAGGTGTATATAATAGTTCTGAAATTGATTTTTACAGCCAAGGTAAGTGGAAGTCGTGCTTCGCCCGCACCAGATTTTATATTACATTCACTTACCTATGTATGAAATATGTAGTAAGGGAAAGTATTGCGATCGTGAATATTTTCGAATTCCAGTTTTCGACGGAAATAGGCGTTTTATAGGACATCCTGGGTCTAAATAACCAAGTCCTACAAAAAGGTCTGTATGTGGTAAGTCTAGCGCAAGAACTTAAAGTCGTGCGAAACTGAAATTCCATATTTGAGACAACTAAACGCCTGAGATGTTACAGCAACTTCTTTAATTCTGATTAAAATAGTCTTACAGGGCTTAAATGCCCATATTGTCTTCCTCTAAAGCACCTTTAATTTGGTAGTTTTAAAAACAAATTGGTACATCAACTAGCTATGATCATTCTGACTGAAATAGTCTAACAGGGCTTAAATGCCGGTATTTTAAATGTTCTTCCTCTAAACTACTTTTAATTTTGTACAATACAAAAGATTAATCATATCATCTTAATAACATTGGTGAAGGACGGCTAGGTATAAAAGTTGGACGAATTTGAACACTAACTGAAGAATGAAAGAATTTAATGAAATATAATATAAATGAATTTTTTATATAATATTTCGTAAAATTCGTAAAACCATTTTAAATCGATTTTAACAACGGAGGTAAGTAAAAGTCGTGTGTTGATTTTTTTTTTACAAAATGCCTAATAACTTAAACGTGAACTTTTAAGCTAGTGGTATTGTTAAAAACCTTTTTTAAATAATTGATTCTCTTATTGTTGGGCAACAATTTAAGTTTTTTTTCTCGATTTCCCAATGTAATTAGCAACAATACCTTAATTGAAGCAATTCCAAAATAAAACAATGGTAAATTTTTTTTCGCATTACTTTTATTTTTAATTTTGTGTGGATGGAAGTGATTGAATTGTGTCCCTGTATTATTAACTGGGTGAGTTGATGAATAATTTAATATTAAATATAAATTAGAATACATTGTAGTTTAGATCATGATTTTTTTTCTCAATTTTAATTATTATAATTTTTTATATCATTTACACTTCGAATATTTCCATTGTTCAAACCGTCAATTTAATTTAACTGTTAAATAAAAATATTAATTATAAATATAATTTGATTTAATATATTCAATATGTGAGTGTTTTAGGAAAATTATAGGTCTTTGTTAATCTCTCTACATATAAACGATTTTTAAAAATTATTATTTTGAATTTTTTTGTAAAACTTAAAAAATATTTGCTGACTAAACTTTATAAATGTTATTAAATAATCAACCGTTGAAAAAAAAAAAATTAATACCCAGCGTTGTCTTGGTTTTTATAGGGGCTAAAAAAACAAGATGCAGCGTTGGTGTTTGATAATAACAGAAAATAACATTAAATGTTTTGTAAAATTGGTAAATTAAAACAGAAAAATCAAATCAGAAAGACCAAAAAAACCACACAACATTCATTAACCTCTGTTGTTGAAATCAATTTAAATTATTCTTAAGAATTTTTAGATACAGTTAGAGATGCAGATAAATGTTTAAAGAATTAATTACATTGAATTTCAATTATGTGTTTTATTAAAGAATCTATTATGTTATTACCTACAACAATTAGTTAGTTTTATCAGCTTTTCAACTTTTACAAGCTTGTGTATAAGACAATATTTTTTTCTAAAATCTTTAACTTTCCAACGATATATCATACATGTATATTGTTTTATGATCAAAAACAAAAAATTGCTTTAAAAAAATTTTTTTCAGTTTTCTCCTGTAGTTGTTTATGAAATTTGCTCAATTGCATATTTAGCTATTAATTGTCAATTCTAACAAAATAATATGGTTATTTTTATAGAATATATAAAATTAAAGGTACTTTAGATGATGAAAATATTTAAAATATCGGCATTTAAGCACTGTCAGACTTATTCAATCAGAATAAAACCTACATAATATTGAATACCGCCCAATTTTACATATAAATAGTGTGTTTAATCGAAATCGTTAGAGCAGTTTTTGAGAAGATGGTAAAAAGCTGCAAAATGTATAGTATAAAGTGGCTCTTCTGGTTAGCTGAGTCTGATGAAAAAGTTGCTGTAACATCTCAAGCCTAGACACCCTTACTACTTATTGTTTTTGTGCTAGTCTTACCACATACACACACAACCACAGACCTTTTTGTGGGACTTGGTTATTTGGACTTAGGGGACCCTAAAATGTGTGTTTCCGTTGAAAACTGGAATTCGAAAATTTTCAAGATCACAATACTTTCCCTTACTATATATAGTAAGTGAAAGTAAAAACGAAATGTTATATAAAAAATAACTTTGCTCTTTCATTCTTCAGTTAGTGTTCAAATTCGTCCAACTTGTATACCTAGCCGTTTTTCACCAATGTTATTAAGATGATATGATTAATCTTTTGTATTGTACAAAATTAAAGGTAGTTTAGAGGAAGAACATTTAAAATATCGGCATTTAAGCCCTGTAAGACTATTTCAGTCAGAATGATCATAGCTAGTTGATGTGCCTATTTTTTTTTTTAAAACTACCAAATTAAAGGTGCTTTAGAGGAAGAAAATATGGGCATTTAAGCCCTGTAAGACTATTTTAATCAGAATGAAAGAAGTTGCTGTAACGTCTCAGGCGTTTAGTTGTCTCAAATATGGAATTTCAGTTTCGCACGACTTAAAGTTCTTGCGCTAGACTTACCACAAACAGACGTTTTTATAGGACTTGGTTATTTAGACCCAGGAGGTCCTATAAAACGCCTATTTCCGTTTTTAATTTATATTTAATATTAAATTATTCATCAATTCATACAGATAATAATACAGGGACAATTCAATCACTTCCATCCACACAAAATTAAAAATAAAAGTAATGCGAAAAAAAATTAAGGTAATGCTTCAATTAAGGTATTGTTGCTAATTACATTGGGAATCGAGAAAAAAAACTTAAATTGTTGCCACAACAATAAGAGAATCAATTATATAAAAACGGTTTCAACAATATCACTAGCTTAAAAGTTCACGTTTAAGTTATTAGGCATTTTGTAAAAAAAAAAAATCAACACACGACTTTTACTTACCTCCGTTGTTAAAATAGATTTAAAATGGTTTTACGAATTTTTAAATACAGTTAGAGATACAAATAAATGTTTAAAGAATTAATTACATTGAATTTCAATCATGTGTTTTATTAAATAATCTATTATATTATTATATTATATTATTATTATATTATATTATTATCTACGACAATCAATTAGTTTTATCGGCTTTTCATCACTCTCCGTTAACTTTTACAATTTTGTATATAAGATAATATTTTTCCTAAATCCTTAGCTCTCTCTCCAACGGTATTTTATTTGTAAAACTAAATATTATATGAAAAAATTTTGCTCTTTCATTCTTCAGTTAGTGTTCAAATTCGTCCAACTTTTATACCTAGCCGTCCTTCACCAATGTTATTAAGATGATATGATTAATCTTTTGTATTGTACAAAATTAAAAGTAGTTTAGAGGAAGAACATTTAAAATACCGGCATTTAAGCCCTGTAAGACTATTTCAATCAAAATGATCATAGCTAGTTGATGTGCCAATTTTTTTTTTAAACTACCATATTAAAGATGCTTTAGAGGACGAAAATATGGGCATTTAGGCCCTGTAAGACTATTTTAATCAGAATGAAAGAAGTTGCTGTAACGTCTCAGGCGTTTAGTTGTCTCAAATATGGAATTTCAGTTTCGCACGACTTCAAGTTCTTGCGCTAGACTTACCACAAACACACGGACAAACAGACCTTTTTGTAGGACTTGGTTATTTAGACTCAGGAGGTCCTAAAACGCCTATTTCCGTCGAAAACTGGAATTCGAAAATGTTCACGATCGCAATACTTTCCCGTACTACATATTTCATACATAGGTAAGTGAAAGTAATAGAAAATCTGGTGCGGGCGAAGCACGAATTTCACTTACCTCGGCTGTAAAAATCAATTTCAGAACTATTATATTCACCTAAAGTAAAAAAAAGTTTTAAGTTATTTTAGATATAAATTTATTTAGTTTGATTGGAAATATATGATTTAGATTAAATAATATAAAACTATTAAATTGTTAGTATTATAATCAGTAATAAGTTTATGCCCAGTTCGTCAATTTACATTTACTTTTACAAGAGAAGCCCTGGTGAAGAACCCCAACGCGGGTCGAAACGTTGGATATTAAATAGGTTGTTCACTATTTTCTGTCTTTTATTTATTTACCGCCACCATCTCTTCCTTGATATTTTTATATGTTAATACTTTTAAGGAAAAATAAACTTGTTGAAAGGGCGGAAGGTCTCACAAGGAAAACGTAAAAGTCCAAAAGTAATATTTTGATGTGATTTTTCTTTTGTAAGTTTTATTTATCTTATAAGACGCTACGTTTAAAGGACAGACATTTTCGTTTGTTATGCTTATAAAATATTTTGAAAAAATCTGGTGCGGGCAAAATATGACTTTCACTTACCTCCATTGTTAAAATAGGTTAAAGAATTTTCAAGTATAGTTATAGATAAAAATGAGTAAAACTAATTAAGAATTAATTAAATTGAATTATTATAGAAGCATGTGTTTTATTAAAAAATCTATTTTATTATTATCTGAAACAATCAGTTATGTTTATCGGCTTTTCATCACTATCCATTAACTTTTATAGTTCTGTGATAATATTTTTTCTAAAATCTTTAGCCACCAACGATATATTATACATTTATGTTGTTCTTATTTACAAAAACACAATAATTTCATTAAAAATTTTGTTGTTCTTTTCTCCCTTAGTTATTTATCAAATTCGCTCAAAATGCATATTTAGACGTTACTTATCAATGCCAACAAGGAGATGTAAAAATTATTTTTTAAAACTACAAAATTAAAGGTACTTTAAAGAAAGAAAATTAAAAATATGGGCATTTAAGCCCTGTCAGATTATTTCGATCAGAATGAAACCTTCACAACATTAAAGTCCATTAAAATTTACATCCATATAGTGAGTTTAATCAAAATCGTTAAAACCGTTTTTGCGAAAATCGTAAAAAGGTGCAAAATGCGTAGTATAAAGTGGCTCTTCTGGTGAGCCGATTTTGATGAAAAAGTCGCTGCATCATCTCGGACGTATAGTTGTCTCGAATATAATATTTCATTTTCGTACGTCTTTTCGTTTTTGCGCTAGACTTACTACACATACAGAACGTTTTTTGGGACTAGGTTATGTGAACTCAGAGAACCCTAAAACGTTTATTTCCTTCAAAAACTGGAATTCGAAAAGTTTCACGATCGCAATACTTTCTCTTACTATATATTTCATATATATAGGGAAGTTAAAGTAAAAAATATGGTACTTATATATTTAAGCTTGCATTGAAATAATTTTATTTTATATCAATTACTATTATAGAAGAGTAATTTAGAATATGATTATATCATTTATAACAATCTCTTCTAATTTTGTTGATATGTATTTATTTATCAAAACATGTCAATAATAAATCTTATTACGTTTCGAGGTATCACATGCCTCATCTTCAGATGTTCAATATTATCTAAAATATAATTAAATAAATAATAATAATAATAATAATAGGCTTAGCGAACCCGAAGGTTCGATGCCGATACCACCAAATTCCGCCTACACAGACTCGTCCAATGTTCACCATTCAAGCCCAAGCTCCCGAGATCAGCCTTGACGCAATCCTCCCATCTCCGCTTCGGCCTACCTTTCGGACGCCTACCAGTCGGATCAGCAAATACCAACTTTCTCGGAATCCGCTCGTCATCGAGCCCAACAACTTTACTCGCCCATTTGAGTCTCCGCGATGCAATCAGCTCATAATTGAATAAATATTATAACTAATTATATACACATTAAGAACATATTATCTATAAATTAGAAACAATTTATCATTTAAACTATTTACATTCTGTTTAATAATATATATATATATATATATATATATATATATATATATATATATATATATATATATATACTTACATTTATTTCCATATTGTTACTCAATATAGGTCATTTAATATTATAATTTATTCACATTATCAAATTTTAACTTTTCACCATCACATATTAATTTTTCTTGTGTACTTGCAACTATCATGTGTACTAAACTAGTCTTTATCTAATGCCTTTCTTGTTCTAATCAATGTTTTCAAATATATTTGGGATTTTAAAGGTAGAAGTTTGTACAATTTGATTTGATTACTGCACAAAAATCTTGTCTTTTGTCATGATCTTTGCAATGAAAATTGATTCACACAAGTATTTAAACATTTGTATCTTATATACATATCATCCTTGTGAATGTTTCCCATAATTCTGTTCCCATAATTGCTCTTAACTTTTTTTTAAACAATGTTTTTTTTAATTGTAATTTTTTTTTTATTCCCCACAGTCAGTTTCAACCTGGAAAAATCTTAAGATATAACTAGATTTAAAGAAACACACGATTTTTATTTACCTCCCTTGTTAAAATCAATAACAGAACTTTTAAATACAGTTACTAGTTTCAATCCTTGCTTCCTCTTCCATTCCTGACAATCCTCCGAATTTATAATCAATTAAAGGAGAAAAGGGCAAAAATATTATTTAATGCAATTTTGGAAAGTTAAAATAGTAATATACCGTTAGAATGCCAAAGATTTTCGAAAAAAATATTATATACACAAGCTTGTAAAAGTTAATAAAGAGTGATAAAAAACCGGTGAAACTATCTTATTGTTTTAGATAATAATGTAATAGATTTTTTTTATAAAACACATGTTTATATAGAAATTCGATTTAATTAATTATTTATTAGTTTCACTCGTTTTTATCTCTAACTGTATTTTAAAATTCTTTAATCGATTTTAACACGGAGGTAAGTAAAAGTCGTGTGTTGCCCGCTCCAGATTTTTTTGTACTGGGAAACCCGAATCTCATACCTACCAAATATATATATATACGAAATCGCATATAAACCGAGTACGACCACTAACAACGTGACACGATATTTTTACATAGAAATGTTTCAATTAATTTATTACCATTAATTGGATTTTCATATTATTTAAATACACTATTAATAATATAGTTATTGATAATTTATTGTTTATAAAACTGTCATACCCTTTTTGCATCAGGAACTTATTTCAGCACCTTATAAGAAGTGCCAAGTTGTTTCGAAAAGGTCAAGAACGCCATGCTAAGCTATCCTTGGATATTGACCAAATATATTCCAATGTAAATAAAGACGTGATGTGATTTCTCGTGTAGGATAGGCTTGTATGAAAATAAATAAAGTGGAATAATGATAAAATAATGCTAATTTTAAATGATAAAACAGATTTTATAATACATATGATATTATAAATTAGCAAACTAGTTGTCTATAAATCGACATTCCTCCCTGTTCTATCGAACTCTTCAGAGTCGTGGACCCTCACCACAAAACACAGGAGTTTGATACAGAAGTTGGAAATGCGGTATCTACGAAAAATAGAGATTAGATTAATAGACAGACAAAATAATAGAGAGAGGAAGACAAGAAGAGATTGGATACGGAACACGGGCTAACCTCGATGTCAAACAGGCGGAGACCATACTAGAGAAGAGCAAACTGTATTAGTTTGGACATCTTCTTAGGATGAATCCAGACAGAAGTGCAAGGAAGACCTACGAAGGAAAAGACTCATAGGAAGCGTACAGGAGGCATAGGACAGCGTAAAGGAGGCATGCAGGAGGCGTGGAGTAAATTGGAACACGACAGTAGAGTTGGTGCTGGAAGGAGACATCTGGGTCTGACTAGAAGCAGGACCCTCACTCTGAACAGCGGTAGAAGACAGGTTGTCTAGCAACATGGAAAAGTCAGTTTGTTTGTTTGTTTATTTAACGTCACTTTATGCTGCTGTGGCTAATCGGACGATACTACAGTGGGAGTCCTAAATTTTGCCTCTAAACTACAATTTCAGCTGGTGTCGGGTAGATATAGTTGAATCATATCGTAATGTAATTAGTCATTATAAAAACTCATGAAACACATGCAGAGAAACTTCCCAGTGGAAGCACTCTAACTTCTGATTTTTAAATCAATAAAAACTGCAATAATCCAAGACATCTAATTCAATTAAATTACTTTTCAGTTTTCAACTGAAATACACATTTTAGGGTCCCCTGAGTCCCAAAAACCAAGTCCCGCAAAAAGGTCTGTGTGTGTGTGTGCCCGTGTGTGGTAACCCCCGGGCGGAAACGGTAAGTCCTATGAAACTGAAATTTCATATTTAAGACAAATATACCCCTGAGACGTTACAAAATCTTTTTCATCAAAATGAGCTTACCAGAAGAGCCACTTTATACTGTGCATTTTGCACCTTTTTTCGATTTTCTCGAAAACGGTTCCGACGATTTTGATTAAACTCGCTATATCAATGTAAAATTTAATAGGTTTAAACGTCATGTAGGTTTCATTCTGATTAAAATGGTATGACAGGGCTTAAAATCCGATTTTTTAAAATTTCTTCTAAAGTACCTTTAATTTTGTTGATTTTATAAAAATAACAATATTATCTTGTTACCACTGATGGAAAACAAGCAAATATATAAATTGAATGAATTTGATACTTAACTAAAGGAAAAAAACTGAAATAATATTTTTTTAATGCAATTTGTTGTTTTTGAATCTAACAACAGTAATATACATGTATGATATACCGTTGGAAAGAGAAAAATTTTAGAAAAAATATTATCTTATACACAAGCTTTTAAAAGTTAGAGAGTGATGAAATGAACATAAAACTAAATGATTGCTTTAGATAATAATATAATAGATTTTTTAATAAAACGCATGTTTCTATAGAAATTCCATTTAATTTATTTTTTAATGGTTTCACTCATTTTTATCTCTCACTGTATTTGAAAATTCTTTAATCGATTTTAAAAATGGAGGTAAGTGAAAGTCGTGTGTTGCTCGCACCAGATTTTTTTTTATAGATATTTATCAGCCAAATGAATTATACAAATTTACTTGATGAACATAAGTTAGTTCTTTTGCCTGAAAACTTGAATGTAATAAACCTGCAGTTATCAAATAAATGAATCAACTATATTTTGAATACTTAAATGAAGTGATAATAACTTCCTCGTAGAAAATAATTAATTATTATTGAATCGTATAATTCATTATAGAGGTTATTCATAATCGTTTTAATTATTTTTAATCTATACAATATAATTTAAAAAAAGTACGTAACACTTCCTTATCTCTTATTTAAATTCTAAGATTATTCATTATGTTTGTGTTTGTTTTGTTTAGTTTATTTAATCAGATTTATCAGTAAACATATATAAAGTTTAACAAAATCATTTTGTTATTATATTAAAAATCCCCTATCAAATAAGTAAATTTGATCAAAATAAGATATTTTTTTTTTTAAATAACAAACCAAAAGTGCTTCAATTTGAGTACCATTATTTACTATATAATTGAAAACTAATTTTTTTTTTTTAAACTGTAAAGATTAAAAAAAAAATTTCAAATGCATCATGTTAACCCTATTTAAGGTTCTTCAAAATTATTCAATATTTTCCGAAAATCATTTTTCAGCTCTATGTATTCGATGAAATTATATAAATAATTTACGATTAAATGATATATTGCCATTTTTCCTACCGATCACCTTTGGCAGCTGTAATGTAAGTGATGTGATTTTATACATGTAAATTTAATTTTATTGAAAAACTAATCAATTCAGTCGTATAATAATGAATTGCAGCCAGTTTGTTTTACCTGAGAAAAGTTCGTTATTTAAAGCATTAAAAAGTTATTAAATTAATATAAGATTCAGTTATTATTATATAACTGAACATCAAGGATGGTTGAAAGACGTTATGCTCACAGAGAAACTTAAATATTATTAAATATCTATGGTATATTATAAATCATTAATGTTGTTCTTTATACAATTATAAGAACTGCAAATATTAATGATTGTGTAGAAATATCTTTAAAAATTTATAACAGAGCATTTTTAGAAATGTTTAATGATATAGATTAGCTACAATCTCTTACACATACCAAAGATAAGATTAATATTGCTCATAAATACCGGTAAATTATGTTTTAAAAATTATTTCAACAACAATTTTAATTGAGTAAAATTACAATCTGTCCCAATTTGGACATCAATAGTAGTGCTGAAAGATATCATACATAATACATTCATACAATATTTACACAGTATAAAATTACAATAAAATATATACACAATACTGAATCAATACAATAAAGTCAAGAATTCACTTATATACACATACAGACACTCATACATACATCACATTGAGTGGACAATCTAGCCAGTGCTAGAACTCCAATATATTTACAAAAGGTCGCGGGGCCACTGCCGTTTCAACCTTCTAGATGGGTTGTATGGATGAGTGGAGCTGGATAGGGATTGAGCTAGAGGATTAGGATTATGAATGAGGTTCATTAAGGTCGTGGTGCAAGGTATAGTTGGAGACATAATAAGGAGCATTTACTATTGTACGGAGGACTTTGGATTGAAAGGATTGAATGCGTTTGATGTTAGTACGTTTAGCTGTCCCCCACAGTTCAAGTCCGTAGGTCCAGATGGGCTTCAGTATTGTCTTGTAGATTAATAATTTGTTGTCAACTGTAAGTTCAGATTTTCTGTTGAGTAGTCGGTATAACAGTCTGAATCGTCGGTTGAGTTCTTGTCTTTTAAGTCTTGTATGTGAGTTCCAAGTCAATCTTTTGTCTAACAGTAAGCCAAGATACCGGACTGTATCTGAGAGAGGAATTGTTGAAATGAGTTGAAATAAACTGGCGGACAGGATTTTCGTCTAAGAGTAAAGGTTATGTAAAAATTATTTATTTACTAGTAGTGAATTACTTATAATTCATGCGTAGTTGCGTTTCAAACAATGTAAACATGAAGTTTTTTGTATTTATAAGTTGTTTATTTTTTAGCTTACTGCTTTGGTTGCTGAATTGTATGCAAAACTGTTTTGGGATTCCTAATATTGGTCTAATGAGTTTTTTTTTTCATTTTATATTTTTAATAGTGATATTTTTTACTTTGACTTTCCTGTATATGATATAAATAACAAGGGAACGTATTGCGATCGTGAAAACTTTCATTTTAGATTTTTCTGTGGAATTAATAAATTGGTGAAAGTCCAAATCAAGTCTCGTAAAATGGTATATGTGTGTGTATGATAAGGTCGAAAACGATTAGTTTTTTTAAAACTGAAATTTTATATTTTAGAAGTTATATGGCTGAGACGTTAGAGTAACTTTTTCAACATATTTGGCCTATCAGAAGAGCCACTTTATACTATGCTAATAGCACCTATTAACTATTTTCTCAAAAACGGCACTAACGATTGGTAAAACTATATTATATATATATATATATATATATATATATATATATATATATATATATATATATATATATACATAGGCAAGATTTTATGTGCTTAAATATTTGAAGGTTTCATTATGATTGAACTTGAATAACAGGACTTAATTGCCCATAATTCAAAAAATTATCACTTCATCTTGTTTACATTGATGATAAAATACGTGTAAATATACAAGTTAAACGAATTTGATAACTAACTGAAGGAGAAAAGAGCAAACATGTTTTCAAGGCTAATTTTGATTTTTTGCTTTCTAAACATAAAAATATAAATATAGATGTATAATGTATACCGCTACTACGACCCATTGAGGGTCTTGGGCTCAGTTACATATAGAGATTTGTACTGTTTCTAGGCCAACGGCCGTGCAATGAGGTGATAAGGAATTGATCGCGCTCAGCTGCCAGGTTTTTTCCCTAATTCGTTTGGGTTCCCACTTTATAGAGGCTGGGTTTGCCCAGAAGGATCTCCATTCCCAATGGTCCCCCGACTGAATTAACAGAATAAATAA